>CM053501.1:75456225-75562347 GCA_028627145.1 Eidolon dupreanum
ATTTTGTTTTTCTCCTACTCTTCTTTCTTCTTCTTCTCTTCCTTTTTTACTTTGTTATTTAATTGTTTGGAGGCCCTCTGAGCTACTTGAACCTATGGCTTAATATATTTCATTATTTTGGGAGAAATTCTTAGCCTTTATCTTTTCAAATATTTCTTCTATCCTATACATATGGTAGACTCATAGTTCTGATGGCTCTGTTTAGTTTCTGTTTTTCTTCCTTTTTTTTTTCTCTTTGTGTTTCAGTTTGGTTAATTTTTATTGATATATTTTCAAGTTCACTGGTATTTCCCCTTTGGTTTGTTGAGTTAATGATCAACCAGTTGAAGGCCTCCTTTATTTCTATTTTATATATATATATATTTTTTTTTTAGCATGTTCATTATTTTTCCTGGAGTATTCATTGCTCTGCTGAAATTTTCCATCTGGCTTTACATGCTGTTCACCTTTTCTATTATAGCTTTTAAGATATTAATCAGTTATTTTAAAATTCCTCTCTGATAGGTCCACATCTGGTTCACCTTGGAGTCTGTCCTTTGGCTGCTTTGTTTTTTGAAAATGAGTTCTTTTTCTTTGATTTTTTGTGAGTTTTCTAATTTTTGATTGATTGCCCAATCTAATGTTTAGTAGAGACTGAGGTAAATAATTTTTATGCCTAAAAATGGACGTGTCTCTTCTTTTGCTAGGCTATTAGTTGAGAGAAAGGGTGGTAGTGACTCTATCTAATCAGGAGTTTTTGCTCTATCTTCAACTGTAGGTCTTTTCTGTACTCTCATGCCTCAGAGAAGGTTTCTCTCTATTCACCTAACCCTCATCCTGTTTTCTTGTCCATTGGTGCTTGCTAGCTTGGTGGTGGGAGCAGGGGATTTCTCTGTTGTCCTGTTCAGTTTTTGTCTTAGAGGATCTTTTGAAAAGCATTTCTGTGTGGAAAATATGTCCAAATAGATTCAATAAGTGAAGACGTGGACACTAAAGTAAAAAACAAACAAAAAACACTCCAACATTAGCATCGGGATGAGATCAGTAAAGGGACTTCTTAAATAGCTAGAGAGTGCTTCTTTCCCTCTGTTGTTCATTTTGCTCTTGTATAAATGTGAAGAAACAATCTTGGTTTGAAATACTGCACTACTGCAAGGAAGATCTTCACACAGAAAACAATACAAACGATACCTCTGGGGTATGCAACCCAGTGGTCCTGGACGAGGGCAATTGTAGACCAATGCTGGGACTTTTGAGAAGTTGGTTGGAGGTTATAGTACACAGCGACATTTCTGGATATTCAACAGTTTGGCCAATAGACTTCCAATTTTTTTGGAGAGGTGAGAAATAGTGACTGATATTAAGACAGGCAAAAAGAAGTCCTAGAAGACTTTCATGTTGCTACTAAGGTCTTGGACCCTGTTAGTATTCTGTACCCAGGGAGAGCTTTCTAGTCTGTCTTTCTTTCAATTGCTTTATGACCCAGATTGAGGGAGGAAAGTATAGGGGAAAAATACTTTCGCTTGCCTATTTGTGGAATAGGAGCTATTTTACTTTTACAGAGCTTTGTTGTGATGTCGTTTTTACTGCCTTTTTATAATAAGAAAACATTGGAAGCAGCATAAATGTTTGAAAATAGAGGCTTAGTTGAAAATGTAATATTTTGTGCCTATTAAGATTTATGAAAAAATTTTAATGTTATGGAAAGAATAGTATAAGACTAAGTAAAAAAAAAAAAAAGTAAGTTAAAAAGTGTACCTTAGTTGTTTCTTAACTGTTTAAAAACACAAAATTTGCCTAAAAAAAGAAGACTGGAATGAAATCTACCAAAACAATTAAGGTCATTAATTCTGAGAGGTGAGCTTATGGGTGATTTCCCTTTTGATCTTCTTAATCTTCCTAATTTCTCAGATTTGCTATAATGAGCAAATATACATTTACAATCAGATAAAGAGCAAAGGTAATAATGTAAATGTGACATTTAACAGTTACTTAGGCCTAGAACAAGTGACATTATTACTTATTTAGTGATTATCTTCTTGTGACAGCTCTTCATTTTTGTACAAGTATTAAGAGAAAGCATACTATTTTTGCTTCAAATGTTTTCATAGCTCTTGTATAACGACATTAACCACATGATTCATTAATTTTGGATCTTTGCTATAGTCAAAGTATATCGCTTATGCCATGGAAGGAATTAAATGCTTTCTGTGTTAATATATCTTCCTCTCTCTTTTTTTGGCTTAAAGCTAAATCTTTGTAATTTAAATATGTGTGTTTTTGTTTTTGTTTTTAATATTTTCAGCATTACGAAGCTCTTCTTTCCATCCAGACTAAATCCCTTCAACTCTTTCTTGGGTAGAAAAGCAGAAGAACAAAGCACTATTTTTTAACAAGTTTCCTGAGTGAGAAAAATGTTTCTATTGAGTCCCAAGGAACATTCAGAGATTTCTTTCAATTTTGGAGATACATCAACAGTACATCTAGAAGCATTTTTCCTTCTTAGGTAAAGATCTAGAAGCAATTGACAAAGTCTGATCTGTAGCAGATCCTCAAAAAATATTGTTATTATGGTTGATATTACTATTTTTTTATTACTACTAAATCATTGCATCTATAGACCAAAATGATGTCCTATAGTAGATGTGATTTGAGCAGCCTATTTGTTACAAGAAACAGATCAAGAATTTTTACATTATCATTATTTTTTTAAATCATTAAAGTTCAGGGGTTTATTTACTTTTGTTTTTCCAATACTCAGTAAGTAACTTACCTCTTTTCATTAAGTTTTTTCCCCCCTTGAGGTTTTATTTAGTTCCTTTGCTTCGAATATATTCCTTTGTTTTTTCATTTTGCTTGACCTTCTGTGTTGGTTTATATACATTAGATAAAACAGCCACCTCTCTCTGTCTTGAAGGAGCGGCCTCGTGCAGAAGATGAACCTCATAGTTCATGGCTTTTGGTTGTCTCGAACCTTTGTGATTGTCCAGCCTATTTTATTTTTAATGGCTCCCAGTGGTTGAGGGTGTACCAAGATCTGTCTGGGTCCCTAAGATTCAGGCTGATTGGAAGCCAGACCCTAGATTCAGGCTGATTAGAAGCCAGACCCTCAGACAGCAGCTTTTAACGTATGCAAATACATATAGTTCTGTGAGACTGCAAGCATAAGCCCCACTGACCATGAGAGCCAGGTAATCTGGAGGTGTCAAAAAAATCCAGGCTCTAAACAAGTGTATAAATCCCTTTCTGGGAGATAGCCTGTGAGCTGTAGTAAGACAGAAGGAGAGCACCAAGATGGCATCCCACCTGGGTTCCCTGACAGCACCTTGCCAGCCACTAGTTGTGAGGCAAACCTGAAGCCTGCCTCTCAGGCTAAAGCTCCAGGACAAGCAAATAGGCCTCTTAGAGAGACCAGGAGTGTGTATGAGTGTGTTATCTGTGTAGTGTCCTGGGGGTGGTAGCCTGCCAAGAACCGTTTCTGATTGTTACACTCTTGCGTGACCCGGGAACACAAGCCTCCCCACTCTCACACCATTACTCCACCACCAGACTCGTGTTCAAACTCTCCTCTGGAGGTGTTGGCACTTTGGAGCATGGCAGAGGGAAAAGTGTGACTATGGTACCCAAGGGAAAAAAGGAAAAGGAAGAGGAAAAAGATAATGCTTGCTAGCTAGAGAGCGAGTATAGGGCCTGCAGCCTGCAATAAAGCAGATGTAGAGAGTATAGCTGGTGCCCACAGGAAAAAAAAAAGAATAGGAAAAAAAAGTGTCACATTAAAAAGAAGAAAAAATAGTGTCCACTCTCTAGAGCAGGGGAGAGGGAGAGAGTGAAGATGGTGCTCGCCAGCCAGCGGGCCCATAGCTGTGTGCAAAGTTAGATGCTTGCCTTTCAGGCCAATGTTTTAAGACTAGCAAATGAGCCTCTTTCACATGAATTCCTGGTGTCTCCTTATGAGCTGCCTCTGCGGTAGACTGTGGGACAGATGAGACCTATTGTGTGAGCACTTTAAGAGCAGATCTTCATATTGTTATACCCTGTGGGTCTCATGGATGTAAGCTTATTTGTTTTCAAAGCTAGATGTTATGGGCTCTCATCTCTCAGGTGCTTATCTTAAAAGTTGAGAATATTGTGAGAGGAGGATGAGAGATGCATATAGATGATTTTATTATGGACATATCAATGTTAATGATTCCTTTGATCTTTTTCCCTCATCAAGGGACTATATCTTATATGCCACATTATTAATTTTCCCTTATGCAACAAAATTTGAATAACAACCTCTTTTTTTGGTAAATAACTTCGATAGGCTGAGTTTCCCCACTGTCACGATGAGTTTCTTAAGAATTCCTGTATATTGATTCTTCGGGGACACTTTTAGAAAGTCAGAAAAATATTTTTCTAGGTAGAGTCAGCCTTGCATTACAGATAATAGTTGGCCCAAGTCAGACACATTTCGTTGGAAGGCATTTCCATATGACTAAAGACAATGCAAAATGTAATTTTTTTTCACTTTATTTGACTTTGTTGGGGGTAGAAATTGGGGTATGTTGGCAGGTAAATTAACTGCTTCCAAGACTTAAATGATTTTTTTTTTAAAGGAAGACACTATTTATCACCTGTGAAGTTTATAGCAGATTGGTGCTCTAACTGACATGGTCTAACCACTATGGGGTGGGAGAGAATTTACTATGTTCTATCTGTGACTAAATTTCAGAACAGTAGCTTCCAGGTCCCCTTCTGTATCCATTTTCTTGGAGGAAGCTTCTTCCTGCTTCCAAGGAAAGGACCGATCATCTCCCTACTTCCATTCTTGCCTTCTTATGGATGCATTCTCTGAACAGAAGCCAGAGTGTTGTTTTATAAAGATAAATCTGATTTTTTCACTCCCTTGTTTAAAAACTCTCCAAGGACTTCCCATCATACTTAGAATAAAATCTAGTCTTTAACCCTCAAAAAGGCCCATGGCCTATTCTCTGACCTCCCCTTGGTTGTCGTCCTATGCTATTTCTCCTTATCTGTTGTGCTCTAGTCACAGTAGCCTTCTTTTGTCTTTCAGAAGTTATTACATTTGTTCCTGCTTGAGATCCTTGCCTCTCCCTGCTCCTCTGTCAGACACGTCCTTACCACTTCCTTTTTCCTAGCTGGCTTCTTCTTGCCAAATAGATTTCCCCTCCTCAGAGATACCTTCTCTGATTGTCTAGTTTACTCGATGACTGTACTATCCCACTATTTTTAATTCTCTGAATAATACTTTTCACTATATGTTACTTGTCTTATTTCTTTGTTTTTTGTCAGTCTACTCCAATCCCTTGACTAAAAGCTTCATGATTAGAGGGACTTTGTCTAGTCTTATGATTTTCTAATCCTGCTGCCTAGAATAGTGTCTGGCACATAGTAGGCCCTCTAAAAATAATTGTTAAATAAATGAATGTTCACTGGAGGTAACAATACCAATCATAGAGCATTATTATGAGCATTAAATAAGATAATGTCTATAAAATCCTCAAAACAGAAACTGACATATATACTCAGTAAATGATAACTATTATTGTTATTATCATTATTATTTTGTAATTTCTTTGGTGATTTTCCCCTTAGTTTTTATAATAGGAAAGTTCTTTTTTAAATGTAATTTGACTCTTTCTCCCACAGTTATCTAATTTTTTTTTTTTGTGGACCATAGAGTTTTATTTCTTCTGAGGTATCTGAAAATAGCGAGCTTAGCTCTTGCATTCTCTCTTCTTAACTTACATAATTCTTTCTCAGTAAGTTAAATAATTCTAATTCTGTTTATCTGTTCTTATATTTGAAGAAATGATTTAAAAAAATTCTTCTGTTATCACGATGGGACCCTGCGCCAGGGCTACTGAACGAAGCCATCACCACATACTAATTAGCAAATTCCTGCACAGCTCTAATTTGTCCAGACATAAAGGAAGCTGCCCACATGATTTTCCCTTGAAAATGACAACTTGCAGTAGTAGTTCCACCTATTCTTAAGTGGCAGGAGTATACTGCAGACATTCTCATATGCACTTTTAAAAATACATTGACAAATAAGGGGTCTGGTTTTTATACAACTCTCAGTTCGCTAGCTATTTTTAGAGATCTCTCTCCACTACTTCTTCATGCACAAAAAAATAATTGAAATTAGAATTTGCGAAATTATTTCATATCAGAATTAAGTACTGTTATATTTCCCTACCCCCCGAAATGGGAAAAGTAAGCTCATCTGGGTCTTTCAACATATGCAGAAGGTACTTATTTTCTGGGTTTTCTTTGTGTTTCATTTAGACTCTAAGCATAGAAAACACTATGATTGCTATATCTTTCTTTTGAATTTATTTAGGATCTTTTGACTTTGATAGAGAACAGTGGTTATTTCATTTAAAAATGATGTACAAATATCCTCAATATGGCAGAGGAGTTGAGACTTTTTAATAATCTGAACAGCAGCATATATTGCAGAATTATAGAATAGAAAGATAATTTGTCAGCTCATTCTAGATATAGCCAAAGTTACTCATGTTTGGCTATTTTCCTAAATTCTTTCTAAAACTGGAATGTACAGTTGGAGAAAAGAAACAAAGTAAGAACACATAAAGACATTATAAATGCCAAATTATCCCTTTATTTACATTTTTCTTTTCGCAACAAAGCAAATTGTACTTTTTTTCCACTCATAAGTTTTCAAAATTTGTGAGATTAAAGCCATTTTAAATTTGAAATACCATGGAGTATTTATGACTACAGCCTGACTAGCATTGCCATTTTGTTACAGAAATTTAAATTGTATTACAAGCAGAAAAATAATAATATTGATACTGCAAATCACCATAATTAGTGACATAAAGGATAAGATTGAGAAAAATCACATAAATGGTTAAGAAAAAAGACTGAGTTGCAAGAAATTAGAAATGAAATTATGGATTTAAAGAATAATTAAAGGAGATCCAAGACACAGAAAATAACAATTCGTGGACAAGAAAAGAGAAAACAGGAAACTATTCAAAGATATAATAGAAGAAAACTTTCTTAAAATGAAAAAAGATTTGACTCTCCAGATTGAAAATACTTATGGTGGCCCAAGACAATTTAATAACAGGTCACATCAAGATACATTCTGCTGAAGTTAAGTAACATCAAAAAAGAAAAGAAAAATTTTGTACATCATCCATAAATAAAAATAGAAACAGGCCACTATCATCCTCCCCCTCTACTTCCATAAACCTCTACCCACAAAAACAAAAACAGATAAACAATTCACACTGATCTTAAACTCTTTAGGAGCATTTTCAAGTGGAAGACAATGGAACAACATCTATAGAGTACTGAGGGGCAAAGAGCATCATTCAGCTAAGTTGTCTTTCAGGAAAGAAATTAGTTATAAACCCTTCATGGAAAATTTTTTGAAAACATAACTCAGCTAATATAATAATAATAATAATAATAATTATGTAAAATTAAAAAGAAAGAAAACCAATTTATAAGTAAAATCAAAAGAACTGGAAAAAAGCCTAAAATTAATTTAGATTTAAAATTGATGGCAATATTTTAAATTTAAAGCATAAAGAAATAATTATACTGACAACTGAAATAAATATTTATAAAGCTATGATTGAGCTGGTAGTAAAGTAAGAAAACAAATCAGAGGCCAGAAACAGAACAAAGAGTGATTCCACAAAAGGATGTGACCTCAGACTGGTGTCTTCCTTGAGTAACATCTCCTTATGCTGATCCCTGATGAATTTTGCCTGAATTTTAATCCAGTCAGAATACTGGCCAAATATTCTCAAGAGATAGGAGCAAAACTTGGAGCTCAATCAAGGCGAAGGTGGATTGAAGAGTGCTGCATAAATTTGGGACTTTTAAAACTTGTAACCTTCAATGGATACAAGATAAATGATGCAAGGAAAGACTATTCAATTAAAGTGTGTGTGAAGGAGAGGGACAATTGGTTGTCCTTTTGAAGAATAAGAAATGGAAAATGCTTTTCTCTTCATAGCTTAAGTAAAAATCAATTCCAGATGAATTTATAACTTAAAAATTGAAAAGTAAAATTTAAAAGCTTTTAGAAAAAAATAGAGACTATCTCTGGAATTTCAGGTAGGAAAAGTTTTCTCATATAAGACATCAAAAGAAATTAATAATAAAGGAAAATATTAATATATTTGAGTACATTAAAATCAAGAATTTTAGATCATTATAAGGCACCATAAAGAGAAAATAAAATTCTTAAGGAGGGAGAAGATATTTGCCACATAACCACTTGGTATTAATCAAAACTTTAGTATCTAGAATACAAAAGGAACTCCTTTGAAATGTTACGAAAAAAATGAATAGCCAATAGAGAAATGGGCAATTGTCACAAATGATCATTTTTCAGAAGAGGAAACACGAATGGCCAATAAACATACAAAAAATATTAGTAACATCATTATGTGTCAAGACAATAAATAAAAATCACAGTGACATCCTTTTCACATCTACTAAATTAACAAAAATTGAAAAGTTAATACCAAGTGTTGCCAAGGATATGGAGAAACTGGAATGTTTAGACTGCTTGAGAAAATGTAATTTGGTACACTTTTAAAAATAATCTAGCATTAATTAGTAAAGTTGATTATGTGTACACTCTGTGATCAAATAATTTGCCCCCTATGTATATATCTCAGAAAAACTTTTGCACACAAACCAGGATATGTTCAGGGAAGCATTATTCCTGTTAGGAAAAATCTGGAAATAATCCAAATATTGATCTGCACTGGAATGAATAAAAAAATTGAGGATATGCATATAGTAAAATTCTATATAGCAGTAAAAAATATGTGAGCACGTTGTGTACATTAATATATGTACACACATACACACACACACACACACACACACACACACACACACACGTGGAACCGCAAAAGGAAGTTAGAGAAAAATACATACTGAATGATTTTATTTAGAAAAAGTTAGAAACCAGGCATAACTAAAAAAATATATTGTCTAGGAAAATAAACATGTAAAACTGTAAAGAAAAGCAAGGGAATCATTAATACTAATATAGAATTAACTTGAGGGCATGGAGGAAGGTAGATCAGGGAGGGGTACATGAGGGCTTAAAATGTCAGAGCACACACACACACACACACACACACACACACACATTTTTGGTTTAAATAACAAACATTTTGAAAGTTAAACTAAAAACTATAATAAATATGGTTACAAAGTGATTTTGTAATTGACAAAAATGCAAATAAATATATCTAGAAAAAATATTTAGCGTAAAATCTTTAATGGCAAAAAACGAATGATTTTCCATTTTGGCCCCAAAACAATAAAAACAGCAATTATAAGGAGAAGATCTATTAAACAAAGAGAGGCAGATTTTTAAAACAAGATACAGAGTTCAGAAACAGACTCATGTGCACATAGAAATGTAGTATGTAAAAACAACAATAATAGCCCACATTTACATCATGCTTACTATGTACATTGCTACTTGAATTTGAATTCCTGGTGGATGACAGATTTAAATGTAAAATGAATCTATAAATCTATAAGGCATAATTCAGGTGTACATCTATTGAATCTTGATTTTAAAACACTTGGTGTTCAGTGGCCATGTAATTTATGCTTCTGACCATGGTTTTGTTTTTTTTTGTTTTTGTTTTTTTAATATCATAATATCTTTTTCAAAACCAGATTGACAATCTATAGTGATTTACCCTTTGCAAATGACTGGCTTTGATATTCCTCCTTGAGCTCATCTGGACAGTAGAGGTGGTGTTTGAGAAATGATAGCCAGTGCTGTTTCCCCGTCCCATCTTTGAATTGTACCTTGCAGTTCTTGAGTTACAGAAAATTTCACCATGTTCACTTGCAAAGTATGTACATGTGTATGTGGGGTGGGGGGGGTGTCTCTGCACTGGGAAACTCTTAGGATTTAAAAGACAGTTTTGCATTTATTTGAAAGCCTTTATTGTAAGCCTGAGCAGTCCAAAGTGTCCTTGTGTACAAAACCTGCCTTTGCTCAACTCCTATTATTATCTTGCTACAGAAGGTCATGCCAACTGCTTAATTACATGGAGAGTTATGAAATGCCAGGGCACCAGAACATTATTCAACTGTGGGCTCCTAAAAGAAAATAAACTCTGAGGACAGCTGCCAATAAACCAGGCGTGTTTGTCTGTGGCCACATATATAAGCTCCCTTGTGTAAAGGGATTCTATGGCTGGACAAAAAACCTGGATTCACCTTTCCTAACAGCACTGGCAGTAATAGTACAATAGAACCATTTTAATTCAGAGAGATTAAATCTGAGTACTTCAAGTCAGACTTTTCCTTTCATTGAATGTAAACAATAAAACCTCTCTATGAAAGCTTTCCTGCTTCACTCAGAAATAGGCTAATACATTTCATGGTTATACCCCTGATCAAACATCGGGCTCAGTAAAAACGAGTGTTTATTAAAGAGATGTTTATGTAGTTTAAAGTTCTCATAATCCACCTGCCCCTCAACCATCCACCTTCAGGTGGAGAGAATTTGTACTAAGCAATTTCATATTCAGAGAGGTGAAGGCTTTTTGTTTGCTTCATTTCAACCTGTCAGATTCCAGTTTTGGTCCAACTCTCACCTTGAAAACACATAAACTTTGGCAATTCATGCATTGCCTTTGCTTTATCTGCCTTTATGCAGAAGAAAGTGCTAATTGTGAATGAGCTCTTTGCAAAGTTAGATGCTGAAAGAGAAACAGAAACAGACCCTTTGAGAAGAGCTCCTCTCCTGAAGAAGTGTTTTTCACAAGGCAATAACTGAGATAGTCACTAAATCTTGCTTCTACAGGAAGCAGCTTGCCCTGTTGCAGAGGGTGGGGCCCTCTCTTATTTCTCTAAACACTTTTGGAAAAAAAAAATCAGGCTCAAATGCCAAAAGACAACTTTAACCCTCAAATCCCAGAACCCAAGGTCAACTAAAGGTCACATGCACAGTGCTTAAGCCAGAGGCTTGGCAAGCTCTCACTCTAGGCAGCGTCTGTTCCTTCTGAAATCTATAGCTAAAATTGAAGCTGTGGAAACGCTGCTTGCTCGTTCTAAGTCAGAGATACCTGTGATTTATTAAGTGTTATGAGGTGCTGATCAGGGCATTAAATTAAATACTGAAAAAGACTCTTGCTCCCATGGCTGCCCCTCCTTCCTGAAACCTAATTTAGACCATATCAAAGTTTTTATAAAGGCATTCCTAATACCATTGTGCTGTAAATCCCGTCTGATCCAACCTTCAAATATTTATGTAAACTGAAATATGTCTGGAAAGAAGTCAAACCAAAACAAATATGCCACACCATCTCATTCCAGCAGGTCCCTCCTCTCTCATTTACATTCAAGGGTAAACTTCTCCAACTGGCTCCCAACTGTTAGGGCTGGTTAATTAGTGATAATTGCAGAGACTATTTCTTTGAATGCACTGATGGCCTTATGTCTTGAAACCAATTTAGCCTGGAGTTTTCAGCACGTGTGAAATGCGTTGGTAGCAGCTTTTTTTTTTTCTTTAAATCATTACAGATAAGAGCAGTTGGTTTAGTCTCCTAGTACTACCTGCTGTAGAAATAATGAATGCTTTTGAAACATCTACAGGTTGGTCATGATGTGTTCCTTAAGCTGTGAACTCAGCCTTTACTGTCATTAAAATGGGCTATTTCTCCTGGGATCATTTTGGGTGAAGTGTGCTCAGTTTCAGATGCAGCTTGCTAATGATAATTTGCGTCACTTGCAAGTTGTAGCAACATCAGGATCTCATGGTCTATCTTTTGGCGCGTGATACCATGTAATTAGAGTGGAAAATGGGTAAGAATTTTAAAGTGACTGTGTACTCATATTACAGTTCTGAAACCCAAGGCAAGAAAAGAGAAATCATTATTTGTGTTAAAAATGGAATACTCTTATATTCTTTGGAAGGTATTTTGTAACCTTTGACATTGGAATTAAAAATAGAAGTAAGTAGTCTTTGCCTTCACAAAGTTGACTAATTTATATTATAGTAGTTTTTGGTTTTTATTCATTCTTCCAACATTTATTGACTACTTACACTGTGCTATGTTTAGAGGAATGGGAATGAAGAAGAGTGAATGGGCACAGATCTTGCTCTGAGGTTTGCTGTCACACACCAATTCTTATTTGAGATTTGCTATCCTGTGAGGTAGGCAGGGTAGGTGTTCATTATCCCATTTTATAGGTGAGGAAATTGAAACTTGGAGAGGTTAACTGACTTGTTTTGGATCACACAGCTAGTGAGAGTCAAGATTAGGAATCAAGGTTCTGACTGTAAGCCTCTTCTTCACATCTTGAGATCTTAATAGTGAGGACATGGGGTAAACGCAAATAGGTTTGTAAAAGCAAAATAGCAGCCATAGTCACACTGCTGACCTGTTCAGAGTTATACACACCAGAGCTAGATCATCTGAGCAGTGAGAAATGCAAGTAAATAGGGAGAACTCTGGCATGATGTAAGTCTCTAGAGGTGGGGCCCGCAGGCTTCACCCAGGATATTTCCGTGCCTCTGCTACATCTTCATCTCACCTCACTCTTCTAGAATCCTGACATCTGCAGGGAGTGTAGCCCTCTCTGCCCTTGCCATGTTCCATCTAAAAAGTACATTGAGCAAAATTTTGAAGAGGCTGGGGTTGGGTGGCCAGGACACAGCAGATGCAGTGAATATCATGTAAAACTTCAGTGGAGGATGACAACAAAATTATTTTCTTAGCTTGAGCAGAGAGCTGGATTGAAGCTAGAGATGAGGGCAGCTGTAAGAGTGTTAGGCCAGAGTGGCAGTGGTGGTGGTAGCCACGACCAGCAGCAGGGCTGGCTTCATGGGCATAACGACCTTTGCAGTCACACAGAGCCCTGAACATAGAAGGGTCTTGTACTTGGTTTAAAGCTCTACTATCACCATCTTGAAATTCTTTATTTTTTTTTGACAAGGTGCCCACATTTTCATTTTGCACTGAGCCTTGCGAATATGTAGCCGGTTTCGACCAGGTATTTTATTTGTTGTTTATGCTGCTTCAATGTTTGAATATTAGACGAGAATTAGTATTGAGTATTATACCAGTTGTGTATCAGGCCAGTATTGAAATTTGTGAGTATTAGACCAATGATACTCTTAAGGTTACATATCGGATAGACTGGAGAAAGCAAGAAATCAAAGAGAAAATGACACATTTTTATTATACATCAGTTGATGTAAAATAATCTTAGCTTGGTGGAATAAAAGGAGGGAAAGTACTTAATCTCTGGCTTTGTCTAAAGCTAAAAAACTGGAGCATTGAGTCTCTACATAGGGAGAAGAGAAAACATTTAATTGATTTATTTGACTTGTGCTTTTCTTATTATGTGTTCAATATTTAATATAAGTAGAATCTTCTTATCCTGAGTCCCTTGAGTTTCTAAGGCATCAAAGGAGTTACATAAAATGGAATACAAAATACATATGTCTTAAGTGTTCTACAGAATAGAATTTTAGGTCAAGACACATATAGAGAAAATCGAGGAGCAGGATAGATGTTTCTTTATCTTGAATTAAAGTAGATAGTTCTTCAAGTTTGTAAATTTTCTTAGGGAAGGGGTGGCTGATGATAATGATGATGATATAGATAATAATATAAATAACAATAGCATTGCAACAATAGTCACAGGTTTATGTTTAGTTGAGTGTTTACTATGTGTTAGATACTCGTTGAAACACTTTTTCAAATATTAACTCATTTAATGTTCACAATAACCCTGTAAGGTAGGTACTAGTATTATCATCTTAATTTGACAAATGAGGAAACAGAGGCATATAGAGTCAAAGAGGTTTGCTGAAAGATGTTCAACTGTTATGCATTGGTGTCATATTTGAACTAGCAGTCTGGCTCCAGTACCTAATCTCTTAGCTGAGCTATTTTGCTTCTCAATATTTTTAAGTTGATGCTTCTTCCAATTTATGAAAAGATATGTAAGAAACATTTTCCTGATGTTTTAACTGATGAACATTTGTCCCACCACTAACTCAGATGGTCCAGGGAAGGGATGAAAAAAAGTAAATTTAGATACTTGCTGATAAGGACTCTCGTCTTAGTGAGCAGCTCCTGAGGGGAGGACAGGACTAAATTGGGGAACTGTGAGATGCCTGTTACCATTTTTCTCATTAACTCTCTTTCCCTATAAATTCTTTGTGACTCATCAGTGTTCTCCAAGGGGGACATCAGGAAAAAACAGGTGCACCCATGTTGGTGAGGCCCCCCTAGGAGTCAGAGCCCTCCACTTTTAGCTTTCTAAAGAGCTGTCCTTTCCCCCTTCTGTTTTGGGCCTCTGAGCTCCACAGCATAGGTCTTTTTTATGGGTTAATGTTCTTTATATTGGTGCACAATGTACTTCAATTGATTTTTCTGTCTATGAATGATCTATCAACCAGTTCAATCAAATTAGCTTTGCACCATTCCAAATAAAGAAATGTGTTGAATTTCATTCAGAGTTCCATTTCAGGCTTATCCTGACCGTTATGTGTCTCTTAACTTTCAATAGGTATTTGGCATTTAAAATGCAAGCTTTTAAGTGAAATGTTTATTCAATCCCCTCAGGTACTAAAGGAAAGATTGGCAAACAGATTTAAAAACAAAGAGGGAGAGTCAAAACAAATTTAAATAAATGTTTGTTTGCGACTGTTGTCTCTGAGTTTAGTGCTGCAAAGAGTGCCTTAGAAGTCACTCTGACTTCTTAAGAGGTTTGCTGTTTGAGACCGAGGGTGCTCTAGGGTTAGACCGTGGTCCAGCTAACCAAGCTGCTCCAGCTTAGGACCTGCATTCTTGCCCTCTTCCAGTGCTGCTTAGTGAGCAATTCGTTTTATGGCACAGTTAGTAGGTTAGGTCAGTTTCATAAAACTGAGTGGGTCTGACTTCTTGTCTTAGGTTGGTTCTCAGAAACAGACCCTGAGAAAAGGATTCAAGAGCAAATGGTTTAGTAATGAAGTGCCCTAAGGAGTAACCAGGAAGCGGGGTGGGAAGTAGGACAGGTAAGTTGAAAAAGCTAAGCAAGAGTATGACTTCAGGAGAGGTCCATCCTTAGCCTGATCTCAAGAGAAGTGCTGAAGTCTCAGTTATACTGCGGTTTGTCTTAGCTTGAGGCAAGTGAGCTGGACTTTCACTGTGCTGCAGCAGATGAGCTCCTGGATGGTGGGAATGTAAACTCCCAGGCACTTCCAGCTCTGCTGCTTCCAGGCTGAGTGACACTTTTTAAAGCTCAAGGTAGGTCTCTGGAGAAGATTGCAAATGAGAGCAGTTTGGAGTAAAGCATGCAGAGCTGAGAGACATGCATATAGGTGCAGGTGGGGCACATGGTGAGTTCTGCAGGGACAGTCTATCCATGCTGGGGAGACCTTATGCAATCCTTTTGCTGGTGGCTTACTGTTTCTCACCTTAGGACTCTGGTGGTCCACCTTCCTGTGGTATCACTTTGCCCCTCCAGACTGTCCTCTTGTTAAGGATCTAATGATCTCAGGCTAGCCACCTCTTCTGTGTGGCTGATATCTGATCCAGGGGAAACACTCAAGCTTCTTCTACTCTGTCTGGGAGCACTTGTCCCATCATGATGCAGCCATCCTTTTATTCCATTGGGACAGTAGCCTGTCATTCCTTTTACATGTTTCAGCCATGAGACACTTACCAGTCTACTAGTCCACTGTGACCCACAAATTCAAGCCATATGTATTAGTCTTTTAGAGAAGAGCATTTACGTCCCCTTCTTTTCACTACAGATAAAAAAATAAATCATGATCCCTCCTAAGGGACACCCATAGTTCTCTCAAAACTCCTCCTCTCTGAAATGCCCATTTACCTTTTAATTTAGTAGGGTGTGCTCTTAATGTGATGAGTGGTTAATTATTTTAAAAACTGGTTTTCAGGTACTGTATTTGCAAACCCTACATTATAGTATCACATCTCCTTTGGAGTGTGGTGGCTATTGTCCTGTCCCTCAGTCCAATAAAACTAAAAGATTTCTGTCTTAATACTCTGAAACATTGTATAAGAGATCAATGAAGAAATATTGCATGTATTAATTTTTTCATTTATTCAAAGAACATTTAATACTTTCAATATGCTAATACATTTAGAATATAGGTATGGATATATACAAGTATATTATATATCTATGAAATCCTTTTTATACACAAGAAGTAAAAAAAGTTATTGTTAATGGTATTGTATCATGCTGAGTGGTAGTTTTGTGGGTATTTTGCAAAAAATAAATACATTGGTTAATTAATAAAGAGTACCACACATGGATTCATGATGAGACTATGTTGTAAACCAAATATTTCAATTAATTCAATTCTGTGCACCCAAGTTAAATAAAAGTTATTTTGAGGAGCTCTGATTCCAGGCACTAAAATCAATAATCATCAACATTTATCGAGTGTACTCTGTGCCAGATACTACATTAAGTGTTTTACAAACACTATCTTATTTAGTTCTTTGAACAATCTTATCAGGTAAGTAGTAATATTTTCTTTTCCATTTTACAGATGACGAAATTGAGTCCCAGAAGGCCTAAATAACTTGTCCAAATTCCCATGGCAGAGTATGAAACTAGAGTCAGATCTACCTGACAACAAACCTTGCCACCACTTCCCAGACATAAATGTCCCCATATTTGACAGAGTGTGCTACAAGCACAGAATAGAAAGAGCACAGGCTTTGCAGTCAGTCAGACCTTGCTTCAGAGCTGGCTCTATCATTTATGAACTGTATGATTTGGAGCAAGTTCCTTAATCTTGACCTCTTGAGCCAGTTTATAAAATGGAGATGATAATACTTATCATTCAGGGGCGTCGTGGTACAAGGTAATGACTTTGAAGCAGCTGCCAATTTAGAGGCCCTCAAAACTCACACATATTATTGTTTTCGTTTCTATTCTTCACCACAAAATGTTTTGAGAGCATGGGAAAGGAGACAGGCCAGGCTTAGAAATTCGAGTAATCTAGAATCTTTGGTTTTAGGGATCAAGCTCACATAATTTCAAAGCTCGTCTTTATGAGGGATGATTCTTTTTTGATTTATTGGGGTAATATTGGTTAAGAAAATTACACAGGTTTCAAGTGTACAATTTTATAATACATCACCTGAATATTAATTGCATTGTGTGTTCATCACCCAGAGTCAAATCTCCTTCCATCAACATATATTTGACCCCCTATACCATTTTCTACCCCTTTCCTTCTGGTAACCACTAAACTGTTGTTTGTGTCTGTGAGTTTTTGTTATTTGTTTTGTTCATTTGCTGCTTTCAGTTTTATATACCACATATGAGTGAAATCATATGGTTCTCAACTTTTTCTGTCTGACTTATTTTGCTTAGCAAGATAATCTCAAGGTCCATCCATGTTGTTGCAAATGGTGGTATTCCATCTTTTCTTATGGATGAGTAGGATTCCATTGTATATATGTACTACATATTCTTTATCAAATTATCTATTGAAGGACACTAATTGTTTCCATGTCTTGGCCACTTTATTAATGCTGCAATGAACATAGGGGCACATATACCTTTATGGACAAATGTTTTCAGGTTTTGAAGGTAGATATTCAAAAGAGGGATTGTTAGGTCATGTGGTAATTCTACCCTTAAGTTTTTGAGGAAACTCCATACTGTTTTCCAAAGTGGCTATGTTGATTTACATCCCACCAGCAGTATATGAGGGTTTCTTTTCCCCACAACCTCTCCAACACTTATTACTTGTCTTGTTGATGATAGCCATTCTAACAAGTGTCAGGTTACATCTTATTATGGTTTTGATTTGCATTTCCCTAGTAGTTGAGTATCCTTTCGTATACCTGTTGGTTGTTTGTATGTCTTCTTGGGAGAAGTGTCTGTTTATATCCTCTGCCCATTTTTTAACTGGATTTTTTTTCGTTGTTGAGTTGTATGAGTTCTTTATGTATTTTTGATATTATTCCTTTATCAAACACATTGTTTGCAAATATCTTCTCCCATTCCTTTGGTTTCCTCTTTGTTTTGTTGACAGTTTCTTTTGCTATGGAGAAGCTTTTTAGTTTGATATAGCCCCATTCATTTATTTTACTTTTACTTCCTTTGCCTTTAGGTCAAATTCATAAAATTCTCTCTAAGACCAATGTCCATAAGTTTAGTCCTTATGTTTTTTTCCATGCAATTTATTGTTTCATGTTTTATATTTAGATCTTTGATTCATTTTGAGGTAATTTTGGTGTATGGTGACAGATAAAAGTCCAGTTTCATTCTTTTGCATGTGGCTTTCCAATTTTCCCAGCACCATTTATTGAAGAGGCTTTTTTCCTCCATTATATTTTTATTGGCTCCTTTGTCAAAAATCATTTACCCATATAAATGTAGGTTTATTTCCGGGCTCTCGATTCTGTTCCAATGGTCTGTGTGTCTGTTTTTCTGCCAATAGCATGCTGTTTTGATTAATGTCACTTTGTAGTATAATTTGAAGTCAGGGAGTGTGATACTTCCAGGCTTGTTCTTTTTTCTTAGGATTGCTTTGGCTGTTTGGGATTGTTTGTGATTCCATACAAATTTGATGATTTTTTTGTTTTATTTCTTTAAAAAAATGCCTTTGCGATTTTGATGAAGATTGCATTGAATCTGTATATTGCTTTGGGTAATATGGACATTTCAACTATGTTGATTCTCCCAATCCATGAACACAGAATATCTTTCCATTTCTTGGTATCTTCTTCAATTTCTTTTAATGTCTTGTAGTTTTCAGTGTATAAGTCCTTCACATTCTCTGTTTATTCTTAGGTATTTTATTCTTTTTGTTGTAATTGCAAAGGAAATTTTTTTCTTTTTCTGAAATTTCGTTGTTAGTATATAGGAACACAATGGATTTTTGTACATTGATTTTGTATACTGCAACTTTACTGTATTTGTTTACTGTTTCTAATAGTTTTTTGGTGGAGTCTTTAAGGTTTTCTATGTAAAGAATCATGTCTGCAAAAAGTGTCACTTTGACTTCTTCATTCCCAATTTGGATGCCTTTTATTTCTCTTGCCTAGTTGCTCTAGCTATGACGTCCAATACTATGTTAAATAATAGTAGTGAGAGTGGGCATCCTTGTCTTGTTCCTGATTTTAGAAAAACAGCTTTCAGTTTCTCATCATTAAATGTGACATTTGCTGAGGTTTTGTCATATATGGCCTTTACTATGTTGAGGTACTTTCCTTCTATACCCATTTTATTGAGTGTTTTAATCATAAATGGATGTAGTCTCTTTTAAATGCCTTTTCTGTATCTATTGATATGATCATCTGATTTTTATCCTTTATTTTGTTTATGTGGTATATCACATTAATTGATTTGTGTGTGTCGAATCATCCTTGTGTCCATGGAATGAACCCCACTTGATCATAATGTGTAATCTTTTTAATGTATTGTTGTATTTGATTTGCTAGTATTTTGTTTAGGATTTTTGCACATGTATTCATCAGAGATACTGGTCTGTAGTTTTTTGTGTATGTATGATCCTTACTAGGTTTTGGTTTCAGGGCAATGCTGGCCTCATAAAATGAAGTAGGAAGTATTGCCTCTTCAATTTTTTGGAAGAGTTTGAGAAGGATAGATATTAAATCATTTTTGAATATTTGGTAGAATTCACTAGTAAAGCCACCTGGTCCTGGAGTTTTACTTTTTGGGAGGTTTTTGACGATTGTTTCAATTTCCTTACTGATTGGCCTTGCTGATTGGTCTATTTAGATTTTCCAGTTCTTCATGATTCAGTCTAGGAAGATTATGTGTTTCTAAGAACTTGTCCATTTCCTCTAGGCTATTGAATTTGGTGTTATACAGTCTTTCCTAGTATTTTTGTATGATCCTCTGTGTTTCTGTGGTATCCATCACAACTTCTCTTTCATTTTTGATTTTGTTTTTTTGTTTATCTGTGTCCTTTTTTTTCTCCTTAATAAGTCTAGCCAGGGATTTGTCAATTTTATTTATCTTTTCAAAGAACTAAATCTTTGTTGCATTAATTTTTTGTATAATCTGTTCTCTATTTCATTTAATTCTTCTCTAATATTTATTATGTTCTTCCTTCTGCTGACTTTCGCTTCATTTGTTCTTTTTCTAGTTTTTGAAAATGTAATGTTAGGTTATTTATTTGGAATTTTTCTTGTTTATTGAGCTAGGTCTCTAATGATTTAAATTTCCTTCTTTTGCTATATCTCAAGTTTTTGATATGTTGTATTTTCATTCTCATTTGTTTCTATGTATCTTTGATCTCTCCCTTTATTTCTTAGGAGGAATTATTCTGATGTGGTTGTTAAGCAGCAGTGGGTAGCCGAGTGATGAGCAACCATGGGGGAATTCTCAAGACCCCAGATCTCTCTCTGACTTGGACTTCCAAATATGGGATTCTTCTGCCCTCTAGAAAATAAACAGTCGTTTTCAGGACCTTGCCAATTCTGGCCAGTATATGGTAGTATTTGAAAAAAAAAATTCTCCTTTTTGACAGTAGAGCGGTTGGTTTGAGGCTGGTTTGGGCATGATAACACTGCTGAGTCATTCTGCAGGGGGTCAAAGGAGAGAAGCCCAAGAAGTATCTCCTTCCATGTTCTCAGCTGACAGCTGAAGGAGTTAATAGCAGGAGAGGGCAATTTAAGTCTGCCATTTTCCCATAGACCCACACACCTCTGTCCTTGCTCTTGTCCATTTGCATCTTCTTTCTGAGATGGTGGCAGGGGCATGGCCTCATAGAACTTGAATCATGACTTGGGGGTATGGTTGCTGCCTCTAGCTCTGTTCGCAAACTTCCAAACTTCCAGCTGTATTTCCAAGTCTCTAGTTTGAAGTGGGGAAAGGAGGGAAGTCCTGAAGAGTCAGGAAAGCAGTACCTGGCAGAAAAAAAACAAAAAGAGCCCAGCCACACCTCCGTTGTCACTCTTCTCCATCTAAGTCCTCCAATATTGGAATTGGGGTATAAAATTCCTAGCACCTAGTTAGCTGGCAGCTTCCCGAAGCCCAAGATGCTTCTTTCCTCCTGCCCTTTTCCACACTTCTCCCCTCATTCCCCCATTTAAAAATGGTTCATAGAACCATTTCTAGATCTAAGGAACTGACTGAAATATCACTGTGATTACAGTTTATACATTTAATTATAAGCTGGGAATTAAGCTACCAAACACCACAAAATGAAAGCTTGACATTTTCCCAACAAAACCCCAGCTTTCCATGAATGTGGGCTGACTCACGCATCTGTTTTCTACTCTCCCCCACCCACCGCCCCCTCACCACTGGCCTTCTCCCCAGCCCTTGTCTTTCATAGTGAAGTCATCTACTTTTTTCACCTGGGTTTGGAAAACTGCTGAGGTCTTGTTCTGCCTCATTCCAAAGTTGCCCATCAGATCTAGGGGCATGGAAAGTAACTGCCTGTTGCAGAGAAAACAAGAGAAGGTCACACCTGTTGAGTATGGGAGCCTCACAAAGACTGTTAATACCTCATTTCTACAAATGAGAACAGACTAATAATGTACAATTACATATGGAACAGAAGGGGCATTTTGCTCTTGTGATTTGATTTTAAATGTATCTATAAGACTGAGTGAAATATGTGACTTATTTTCTTCTGTGAGTTGAGATAAAATGGTTCTTATTTTCTTGCTGTTTTCAGCTTTAGAGCTCTTTGAAAGAATATTTCTTCTCTTGCTTTTGGTAGGAATTAGATATTTGTTGATTTAGTATAAGTTTAAAATATTGTGGCTTTGGAAAACTGCACTTAAAGCCTTTTCCCTCTAATCAAAATTAACGTCATCTTTCTTTAGCTTTCACAGCATGTGGCTCTAATATAGCACTTCTCATATTCTACTTTATTCTACAGTGACTTTTATTTCTATTTGTCTCCTATGTCAGATCTAAAGTTCTACGTGGGGAAGAACTATGTCTTATACATTTTAGTATTTACCTGAGTATAGTCTAAGATAGTATGTATGGTAGGTATCCAATGCATGTTAAATTAAATTGAATTCTGAAAGGTCATACAGAGAGGGGGCGCTCTGAGTGGTAGCAACAACCATCTTTGTAGCAGGTAACCCAGGTTCAACAGTAGACAGCTGCTGTACAAATGGACAACCTCTTGTTTCTCTCTCCCTGAGGGTCTCCTCTTGCTTCTCTCTCCCAGCAAGTGATGTTAGAAGCACACAGGTTAGGCTGTAAATGCCTGGGAGTTATTTCCAGAGGCACAACCTTTGGCCGAGGTGAGACAGATCTGGCTGTATTAATTACCCAAGTTCCTTGCCCTTATTCTGAGGAATGTTCTACACAGTCTTTTAGAGCAGCGGTTCCCAAGCTTTTTTGGCACCAGTATCTTATGAGTATCTAATGCCTGATAATCTCAGGTGAGCTGAGGCAGTGATGCTAGCGCTGGGGAATGGCTGCAAATACAGATGAAGCTTCACTTGCTTGCCCGCTGCTCACTTCCTGCTGTATATAGCCCAGTTACTAACAGGCCATAGATCGGTACCAGTTCGCAGCCCAGAGGTTGGGGATCCCTGTCTTAGAGGGTTTCCTACATCAGGAAGCTCTATTACATACAGATTCTTAACACACTCCATTTGCTTTCCTCCCTTTACTTTTTTACATTTCCTCACTATGTTTTCCAGAGATCAACAGCCAAATAATCTACTTCACCCAAGTCCTTGCCTTAGGGAAGCACCACAGAAGAACCTAAACAAAGACCCTTAAAAATTAAAAAGTGTTAGAGATGATGACTAGGCCAACAATGAGAATGAGGATCAATAGATAGAACCTGTCATCTCTGCTCTTCAAAATAATGAGCTGAAGAGGTACATAAGAAATAAAGGATTTCGCTGGTGAGCCTAGAGCTTTCAAAAAGGGAGAGACTGAAATTCTGCTTATAGCCAGGAAATGGAGCAGATGCCTTATTGAAAGCCTCAAAGTAGAGAAGTAAAAGTGCAAGCCTAAGATAACAAGGTGAAGAAACTCATTGAGGATTAGAACCAGCCAATGTTTCAGACAGACTAAATGATTAGAGGAGAAATATGATGTTGTAGAAGAAAGAGCTTCCAAACTCAGAGCCAGAGAAATATTCAGGAGAGGGCTGAGGAAGAGGTGTCGATTATCTGGCACAGGAGGATTTAGAGCCTGCATTGGCTGGGGTCCATTGGACCATATCTGGGCAATATCCAAGAAAGTGGGAGGCAGAGAGTAGTAGGAGAGGAACTGGAGCTCCATGCCAAGGCAGCACAGTATTAGATTCGAGTTTCAAGCCCAGCGATCTAGAACTTATCTGCTCTTAGCTCCTTTATATACATTACTTAGTAAAAGTTTGTGTGTGTGTGTGTGCTGTGTGTGTGTGTGTGTGTGTGTGTGTGTCTGTTTGTGTGCTACATGTCTCAACTGAAGCACAAGGCAAAACACTAGGTGAAACTAGTGTTCTTCTATGTCTATCAATACAGACAAAGTTTTAGCATATGCTTAGTCTTGTGACTTGGCATGGCAGTCTCACAGATCCAGAGGGCCTGTGATAAAGAGAAGGGAGAAGGCCAGCAAGTGATGGAAGGGGTCTGCTATGTGTACATGTGTCTCTTTCTGAATGGGCTTTATTTGGTTAGAGATCCACTCCTGGGATCAATTTAAAGGTATTCTGTGATGTGTGCTGTGACGCAAGCACTGTTTTGAAAACATAGATTTGAAAAATAATCGCAAATTTCTCCCTGGATTTGACAACTTGGCAACTGACTGGTGAAGAGGTTGCTTTTGAAAATGAAGCCAGGTTTTTCACAAGACAAAAAATAAAGTAAAATTGTTATCCAATGATTTTTGCCTGCAGGTGTAGGTGGAAAGTATTGGAAAATTTCAGCTCTAACTCACCAGCTCTGGGACTTTGTGCAGTTACTTCACCATTCACCTGTTCCTCACCTGTAAAACAAGTGGACTGCCAAGCCATCCTCAATAGTTCCTGGAATTCTGTGATCCAAGGTGAGAGAGTTGGGTCTGGAGAGGCTGGATTTCAGAGGCTGGCCAGGAGGGGCCTGCTTATGTGGTCATTTTCCATAAGGCAGAGCTTGGATTAAAAACATGATTAACTTGGCCTCTGTAGAGATGAGGATGTGAGAAACTTTCTGAAAATCCTTTTGATTGAAACTATTCGGAATCTGACCCAAGTTAAATTTATATGCTTCCTTTTCCTTCTCCTATGCTGTTTCTATTTCTGTATCTTCCCAAACACCTTTGTTCAAGTTTAAACAAAAATCTTTGGTTTCAAGATAATTTTCCCTTTTTAAGGCAATTTTCTAACACTCTGTCCTGTGGAAAGTGGCAGAAAGGAAAAGTGAAAGCTAGCTTGAGCAAGGAGAGTGAGGGACCTGTGTGGATCAAGCATTTTGCCTGACCTATGCCCATGTCCCAGCTTTCTGCACTATGAGAGTTCTGTTCAGATGCTGTCATAAATTTTAGTGCTAAGATGGTAGGGCAGAGAGCAAGGGGTTCATGGTTGATCCTCTCACATATGTAACTCTTCTGTTAGCTGTAAGAGGGTGGGCAAACTTATAAGGATCACTTGGTCTATTCTGATCTCAGTTTCCTAAGTAGAGGTATATATTTCACAGTTACATACAGGGAATTTCATTCTGGGCCAATTTCCTGCTACCTCCTCAACCAGGTTCTTAAATCATTTCTCTTGGTCAACCTTCTTCCTGGTCAATTTCAGTATTGGTCTAAATGAACAAATATGATTTTTTTGTACCCATTCCCCTTTTTATGACCTCTAGGATGTTTGTTTTTGCTGTATTTGTGGTATATTAAGAAAGGTGGTGCATACATTTTATAGAGTTGGAAAGGCAGATGAAAGAATTTAAGATATTTGTCCAAAGGTCAAAAATGGAACCATGTTAACTACAACCACACTCATCATCCTCTTCTTCAAAAAAATCAATGCCCCATGGGATGACATGCATCTTGGGTCTTTGTGCTAGGTACTGTAAAAACTAGACTCTGACACTAAATTCTTTTCTAACTCAAACTTTATACTTTTGAAGTTGGCTTCCAATTATCAAAGAATCTATGGTTTCGTAGTTTCCTCAAACACTTCCTACAGGCTACTTACTATGATTTTATAGCCTAGGTGAAACTTAAGCAATGATCAAGGCTCCTAGCAGGAAGTCTTATTACGGTGGTGAGAGAGGAAGGAGAGGAACTTCTTATGGTTCGTCTATGGTAGACAATTTCAAATTTACTATCACTATTGACGTATTTGCATGATTACATAAGAAGAGAAGTTGATTAATTGTGGCCATTAAGATGTCTGGTTCTAAGCCCAGTTTTCCCACCACCAGCAGCCAGAGTAGTTCCTTTGGTGCCCTTTTCTCTATTCCAACTGTGCAGCCACATTACAATTCTATTTATTCAACATCTATTGTGCTCTCATCACTAGGGCCACACAAATGTTTATAATATACCCTGGACTTTGAAGGAAAGCAGGTCTGTTTTCTCATGTGCTGAATTTTAGAGGATTTAGAAAAATGAGAGTTGCTGAATAGGGTTATTATTTATGTAGCAAGTGCTATTGTTTTTAGGAATCTAATAACTCACCGTGACCCATAGTTACAATAATGCTCATATTTGCATAATGCTTTGTAATTTAGAGATTTTGCATGTTTAATTCCATTTGGTCTTTACAGCAATCCTGTGAGATAGGTTGCTAGAGTATCATTATCCTGAATTTACACAGAAAGAAACAGAGGCACAGAAAGGTCAGTGACATGCCCAAGGTCAATAGCTAGCAAGTAGTAAAGCCAAATCTCAAACTCTGATCATGTGATGCTTCTAATTCAGAAGTCTCTTTACTATTCTGCCTCCTTCAGAAATGAATGAGGAGTTGCACTGTGAACCAGTTGAGGGCAGAGAGTTTTTCTTGGACACCTCAAGCTCTTCTCTGCTCTCCCAGTTGTTAGCACAATGTCTGGTGCACATCAAGCAATAATGTAGATTTATTGGTTGCAATTAAAGTGCTTTGATGGGAGAGAATAAAGAGATGGTCACCTCCCCACTTTTACATTACCGGACTTTATGGATTCTGATGATAACTCATTTTACTTTTCTTGCTCACCACCATGCATAGAATTGCTCATCAATGTTTGTTTGCGTGGAACATTTTATTTCCCAGCAGTCTGGGCATTCCTGGGTAGACAGCAGCCTGAAATGCAACACTATTGAATTTGCAGAACTCTTCATTCCACATTATGGCCTATTTTATCTTCAGTCCTATGACAACTTTGAGGACTCCCTTAGAGAATCTGGACTTTGTGACTGCTCCAGAGACCAGCCAAGTAAACAATTTTAATAACCTCTCTGTGTACATCATAACGGCGAGAAGGGAATAGGGGTTGTTAGCACTGTATTTTCACAACTACCACTACAGAGATAAGTCAGGTACTCGTATCAAAGCTCAGGGCTCCAGAAAGTACTCCTTTTGTCCCCATCTTCTGGAATCATCCTCAACGGAGGAAATTTTAATTTAGGCTAATTGAAGTACATATACCAGTCTGAAACTACGATTGCTTGACTTTAAAAAATCTGGATAACCTCAAGCAGGTGACATTGATGATTTCCCCTTTTGTATAAGATGAATTTTAATTTTCCTCTAAGGTCAACAGGCATGACACTGAAATCCTTCAGTGAGTGCCCATTGACCTGAGCTATCCAACTTCTATTCAGCAAGTACAAAATCTATTTCAGATGAGTCTCTGTTCCCATTCTGCCTCGTCAGCAAGGAAGAAAGGGGACAATTATTTGGTGATAATTACTCTGACGGCAGTAATCTCTGGCAGCTGCTAGAGAAGAGGCATAATTGCCTCCTACCACCCCCTAACCTTTTAGAATAGAGCTCTGAAAGCTTGATAAGAGGGGCTGAAGATGTGTGAACAACCTCGAAATAACTTTCCATCTACTTCTATCACTCAGGCTTTAATTAAACACAATTCATACCTCTTCAGAAGCTTGAGGTGACACATGTTTATTAAAGACCTTTATAAGAGAAGAGTCATACAAATGTTATACATTACTATACATCGTTCAGCTCCTCTTATCCAAGTCAGGATCCTTTCAGGGCTGCTGCCCTAGGAGGCTCCTTTTTCTTCCTAAGGGGATGGGGCAGAATAGGAGAAATGAATTTTCTTCTGGAAATTTTAGGAGAGGTTTTGAAGTGGAAGACAGGTGAGTACATATGGAAAATAAAATTTGGATAAGTACCATTGAGTGGCAATCTTAAACGTTAAAGTCTTTTTTCCCATGTAAAGAAGACACTTTGAAAAGTAAGAAACCACGTTGAACTTTCTAAAAGGGAATTTTCAATCCTTTTCAAGTTTTCTGTGGAGTTAGCTATCTTTCTCACTATAGAAATCAGAAGTTGAAAGATGCTAATTCAGTTGACTATTGTAATTTTTCTAGCTGTTCTTGGAGAGGCAGAGTGAAATAGGAGCAAAGAAACACAGATGGAGGTAGGCTGTTGGTGACATGAATCGAGCTGGTCTACTTTCATATTATAAATAAATCTGCCCATCTTTATATGTTGCACAGAAACTTTGGGTGTATTTTTAAAAATATGATAAAAATGTTTTGGTATGGACATTCTTTTGCTCATTTTAAGCCATTTAATCAAACGCTCTAATCATAAATTGTCAGAAATTTTCAGAAAGTCAGAGGGACTTCAGAACACATTTGAATTTATTCAGTAAAAAGCCAGAGACCACTTTTTGTTGTTAACCCCTCTCTACTTTTTCTCATCCCTACCTCAGGCCTGAAAGTCCACACGTTGTATTGGTCATGGTTTATGTAGAAGCTGTAAGATGCTACTCCTACTTCCCTCTTCTTTTGTCTCATGCTTCCTTTTCACTGATTTGCACAATCTGTTATTGGGTTTTCCAGCACATCCATGTTGCGATATGGCCACATGCGATATGAAGGTTAATGAGTGTGGCCATGAAGAACAAGATGAGCTTCATAGGCCTTGTGAGCCCTAGGACAGGTTTGTAGGCTTCTCGTAGGGGTCATGTGGATCCACAGTACACTGGCATGTGAACTGATGTTCACTGCTGAGTTGAGACCATTAATTTATCCAAGTAGGATGGTGTCAGGGGGTCTCTGCATAAAGGTGCTGATCTCCTGCCATGATGAATAATGACAAAAAAGCACTGTCCCTTTATACTTGTTTCATGTCTGTGACAGAATGAATCTACCTTTCCCTGAATACCCCCAGAGGGTAACTTATGCAATAATCCCTTTAATTTCTGATGGTCTAAAAACAGTGCTTCTCAAACTATATTGAGTGCCTGGAGTCCCTGCATATCTCATTAAAATGTAGATTCTGAATCTATAGCTATGAGGTGAGACCTGAGACTCTGCATTTCTAACAAGCTCCCACTGATGTCAACCTTTCTGGTCCATGGGTCACACTTTGAGTCACTCTATGAGATGCCACTATGGGTGGGTCCCCTGTCCTTGGATAACATCCTCAGCCCTGGGCCTCCTTCAAGTACTTTAAGAAACTGAGAACTGTTGCTGAATTTAAAAAATCATTTCATTGACTATTTAAAATGCAGTTATTTGTAGAAAATATTTCATAAAAAATTGTATAATTTTCCTAGTCAATGCATTTAAGCATATGACTTACTGTTTGGTAACACCAGCCATCTTCACCTTGTTAGTATTGTTAATGTGTGTGCTGTCAGTCCAGAGAACGAATGATCTTATCTGGGAACCACTCATGTCTGGGATGATTAACAATAATGTTCTTTTAGTACTGACAATGAGGCCACAAGAGATCTGCAACAAACATCAGTTGGTGGCCTGTGGCCTTTTCCTGCCTCAGTCCACATGTCACTTGGAGTCTCGTTATCCCAATAGTCATATGTCTGTCTCTTCTCTGTAAGGGATGAGTGACTTACAGATAATTTTCCTTTTCTCCTCCTAAAATTATTCCAATTTCCAAAGTGTGAGTGTAGGGAGGGTGTGGGGTTCCCATACCACTGAACAATTCTTTGACACCAGTAAGGTGTCCAACAATTCAACTCAATTCTAATACTATCTACCTTGAGGTTGCATCAGATCCCACTGGTTAAGGACTCAGTCCTACAAAACTGCCCCACCCGGGTCCCTCATCCCACAGTACTTCAGCCACCAGTCTCAAGCCCAGGATATTACCTCTGCTTCTAAATGACCAATCAGCTATAGATTGGAGGTTCCAATGACCTCACCTTGCATTTGAGTTATTTGCTCAAGCAGCTCACAGAACTCAGAGAAATAGACAGAAGACAGAGTTATAGAGGGCAAGGAATGTAGGAAGGATGTGGGGCTTCCTTGCTCTCCGAGCATGTCATTCTCTGAATTTCTACCTGTTCACCAACATGAAATTTCTCTGAACCCTATCCTTTTGGGTGTTTATGGATGCTTCATTACATAGGCATGATTGACTTAAGTCATTGGCCAGTGGTGATTGAACTTAGGCTCCCCAAAGGTCACCTGGTGGGCTCTCTTAGCAACCAGTCCCCTCCTTAGGTGAGGTACAAAAGCTGCCTCATTAACATAACAAAATACACTTTTATAGCTCTCATCACTTAGGAAATTTCAAGGGTTTTAGGAGTTCTGTGCCAGAAGAAAGGATGAAGACCAAATATATATTTATTCTAAATTTCAACATCACCTCCCCAAAGATCGAGTCTGTATTTATGTGTAGGATTTGGTCAGTAGAATCAACTTCTACCAGCTACAAGTTTAAATAGAAGAAAGCAGGTTTGTTATTTACCTTGTTCCCATGGCTTAAAAGTAAAGCATGGTGAATTTTCCTTTTCCTTTTTTCTCAGAAGCAGAGAGGATAGACCCCAGATTGTTGGTCGGTGGAGGAAGGACTCCCTCAGCTCTTCCTCTTCTATTTCCTCCCAAGTTCCCTTCCTTTTCTTCCTTCCCCAAGGCTTTTGCAGGTTCAGTGAGGCCTAGCAGGGCTGCTAGGGAGGTGGAGAAAGAAATTTGCTAAATCTCCAGGCAACCTGAGGAGCTTGTGGTCTGCGGTAAGTGGGAGGGTAAAGGCAAGGTGGTTGGAGGGTGAGGGAGGATCCAGGTTGTCATTTCCACAGCTCGTAGGGCTAAAAGGGTGGTCTCCTCAGACTGGAAGCCTGCAAGCAGGGAAGTCCTTTGTTGACACTCTGTGACTGGGCTTGGAGAGAGGACATGTGAGGGTCTAATGTGGTTGGAGCCTCTGTGCTGGTGCTCCTCATACTTAACTGATGGAGTCCTCATTACAACAGCTATGTGAAACTGGTCATCATAGCTCTGTTTTACACAGAGAAATCCACAGCTAAGAGAGGTAAAGCCAAGTGGTTGCTGCCACTGAACTAGTAAGTAGCTAGGCCCGTACCTGAACCTAGTTCTGCTCACTCCAGATCCCTTGAAATCTTAACCTGTAAGTCAAGGCATTATGGGAGCTCGTAAGACCTGTTGTAACCTAAGGCAGATGAATGAGATGGCTGGTAGACTGAGGTCCAGATGTCAAAATTAGTTTTATTTACAGTTTACATTAAAAAAAAAAAATCTACCAGATCTTAACATACAAGTTGGTGGTTGAGAGACTCTAGTTTTTGCAGAAAACTAATTAAGTGTTCTTTTTAGAATTTCTTTTGTACTCTACAGAATTGGATTTCTAAATGCTACCTGGTCTACAGATAGTTACAATAGTACTTCTTGGGTATGGGGTGAGACAACGGTGTGGACAGCACATCTGTTGGCATCAGGGGCCAGGGGCTCCCACAGGATGTTGTAAAGAAGATTATAGAAGTCGGCTCAGCTTCTCTGTGGTCAAACCACAAAATGCTAAGGTTTCCTTAAAGTCCCAGAATCCCAAAGGATGTAAGGCCCTCTCTGTGAAAGAATGCTGATCTCTGTAAAATTCTAAAGGCAGGAACCAAATCACTTGGGAGTAGAGACACTTTTAATAAAGGAATTTGGGAATGAGTTGAATCCCTAAATGTTTATTACCTGGAATTGGAGTTTGTAGGTGTAGAAGCTATTTATGCCTGTATGGATCAAACTATGGTGTGCATAGGAATCACCTGTGGATCTTATGAAAATACGGATTCTGGTATCTTGGATCTAGAGTAAGGCCAGAGAGCCTCCATTTTTCAAGTTCCCACATGCTGCTTATACTGCTAGTATATGGACCACACTTTGAGTAGGAAGGATCTAGTGTTATGCCTCTCTCCATCATCTTTGTTTCCCTTCTCTAAGGCCAATCAAGATTCGTTCATTCGAGGATAATTTAAATTAGGGAGGCAGGACAGACAAGAAGAAGGTATCATGAGGAATATTCTGAGTAGACTTCAAGGAATCTCTATTCGAGCATATTTTCAATGTGAAAAAGTGTTATGAGGATAAGAATAAAAATGTGGTGGTGGTTTGTACTCAAATAAGCTTCAGAAGTGTTGGACTGAAAAATTGTTAAACCTGTTAAGGTTTCTTCATGACTTTTCAGAGCATTCAATTGGCTAACGTGTATTGTGACACTCATAGGGGAACTTTTCTCAAATTTATTTGCCCAAAGAATACTTTTTTGAGCATAACATTCACTGAGATTGGCTGTTTAGACATTGACACTGGTGGCCACATGAGAAAAGGAACTGTTCCCTAAAATACTAAGTAAATGTGAAATTGCTTCCATTCTCCATAGGATGAGTAATTCTAGAATAAATTGAACTTTAGAAATAAAAATGAGTTGAGCTGTGGGATGGATTGACTGTGGGTACCATGTATGCAGAATGCCAGGCGAATGACTTTGGAGGGGGAGAACTGATATAAGTGGATGAGGGAGGAGTTAAGGAAATGGAAATATTTGAGATCAACAAAGATATGGGGCAGGAAGGAGTCACCTAGAAAATGCATGCATGTGGGAAGCAGTTAGAGGGCTTAGTCCAGGAGGCTAGCAAGGGGTGGTATGGAGAAACTCCATATCAACAGGAGCTGGGCAAATTTTATGCAATTGTCATTCCTTTTAGATGCCCAGCGACTGAATTCCTCTTCTTCTGGGGGGAATTTCCAACCAGAGAGGCAGAGTCTTCTCTCATAGAGAAGCTGGGCATGGCAGACTCATGTTTTCTCAGCCTACTCAACAGCTAGGTTTCAGACGTGTTGACTTGGGCACCACCAATAAGAAGTGTCTTTCCTAGACTTCAACTTGGACCCTATTCTGGTGAAGTGGGACATCAGTGACACTACATTTAATTTTTAGAGGTAATAGGGGCTATGGTTCCATAGCCAACATGCAGTGCCAGCTCTGTACATAGTACCAGTTACAGAGCCTGTGCCCAGTAGCGATGGCTGCAGTGGGTCAGCTCTCTGGCTTGATTTGGGGCATTGTTCTCGGTGCAGAGCCTCTGAACCTGGCTTTGCATCATCCTAGGAACTCTGGGCTTCCTATTTGCTTTCTATAATTTCCTTTTCTGCTTAAATGAACAAGAGTTGATTTCTGTTGCTTGAAGCTCAGAATCCTCAAAGGCACAGAGGGTGAATGTAACCTCTTGACTCAGCTTCTGATAGCCTCAGAGAGCATGTTCAATCTTGAGTTTAGGGTAGACTTCTGGGGTGGATTTATGAAGGAAGAGGTCTGTGTAGCCTGCGGGTCAAAGTCAAAGGCACCCTGAGAGCCAGGGTGAGCCAGTTCAGGTGACAAGAGAAGTGGAAAATTTATATTACTGAGTGAGCACTCATAAAGTGCCAGCTAGATCCTCTTATCTATATATTTCTCATAATAATCTTGTGAAATAGATATTGGTATCCTCATTTTGCAGAAGGGGAAGCTGATACTCAGGAAGTGTAATTAACTGGTTTTGTGGTTTATATGGTCATCTGCTCTATTAAAGACAGATAAAGGAGAATACTGAAAGAAAAAGTGTCAGAGTTTCAAAGTCATTGTAGAAGATGGAAGAAAAACCTTTTTCTTGGGGGGAAATGGTCCAGGAACCACCTGTCTGCACATGGCCTGTCCTGATTTTTGAATGGAGAACAAGAAATAGGAATGAATACAGCTCCCCACAACAGTGCCAAGCTTTTTGCTGGCTGCTGCAGGCAGTGAGGGAAGAAAAAGTGGCATGATGTATGGGAAGCTTGTCAGCCATTTTTGCATGGGCTTAGGATAGAGAGGCCAATGAACCAGGCTGCTGGGTTCTATTTTTTGGATACTGACCTTTTTCTCACCTGATCTCCTCGGAGATGTTCTTTATCAAGGAACATGTAGCAGAATGCTATTGTAAATTTATTCTTATTTTTATTTATATAAAATTTGGGGGGAGGGGTTAAAAATTTAAATATAAGATCCAAATGAGTATTTTTGTTAAAGCCAAAATCCTCAATCTCTGTCTATTAAAATTTCATGTAACAGTTAAGGCCCAGCTTCAAAGTCACTGGTTCAGGAAGCCTTCCATGATTATGCCAAATAGAAGTGATGTCTTACCCCTTGGACCTCCCAGTCTCCTGCAGGGCACTATTTGCAAGGCACAAACGATATCTACTTTATATGGTACTTATTTGGGTCCATGCCTCATCTTCCCAGCCCCATTGAAAGTTTGATGAGAAGAGGAACTATGTATCATATGGCATTGTAATGACCGAAGTGTTTCATACATAAAAAATGCTCTCTGAAAAAACTTGCAAGCAGAATGAAAACTGAAAGTCAATTTTCAGTAAAAATTTTTATTTTGTTACCCATTTAAATGCCTATTAAAATCCAGAGCACATTATAGAAAGAGCTAACACACACACACACATACACACACACACAAGAACTGAAAAGATATACATGTCTTGGTTTATTGTGTGGAATAATCAAGGAACAAAGCTCCTTATTTTAGTCTTTCAATAAGCCACTGGAGTATAATGTAAAATAAGAAAGCCGGATTCAAGTCCTGGCCCTGCTGCTTGCTTGCTATGTGATCTCTGGCAAGTCACTGAACCTCTCTGAACTTTGATTTTCTCCTTTGTGATATTTGGAAAATGTTATGCCTAACTTGCAGGATTTCAGAGAGGATTAAAGAAATAGCATATATGTGCCCTCCTCCCTCATTCTCAAGGATAATTCCCAGGTGGCTCCTAACAGAATAGAGGGAAGGATCCTGGTGCCCTGACTCCTCTTGTTACAGCCTGAGGTCCTGTTGCAGCTTTACCAGCAGCTTGAGAGAAGAAACGTGAGTGAGCCAAATGCCTTGTACACTACACTTTTGAGGCTGGGGCTGTGTGCTTTGCTTCAGAGCAAGTGTGTCTCTGACTCATAATTTCCTTTTGTGAATTAATGGGCAGGACAAGTTGTCTGTTTCCATGCAATTGGTTTGTGTCCTAACTTACCATAAATCATTTGTTCTTTCAAAGTGGGACCTTCCTTTCATGAGATGAACCTACAGCCCCAGAGACTCTCATGAGATGAGATTGTTAATAAGGGCATTAGCCAGATCCACCTGTTTTGGAGTATGAACCCTGGAGTCAGCCGCTGGGGCCACACCTTGGGAAACTGTCCACTTTACTTGAATTTGGAGTTAAGTATCCAGTGCAGTGGTTCTGAGGAGGAGCCTCCAGGGCTCTCTCCCCCAGATGGACGTGCTGCTCCAAGCCTGGATCCAGAGGCTTCCCACCCTCTCCCTGGAGAGCTGGTGTTCAGAGAAACCTAGGCATGCCAGGAAGAGCTCAGCTAATGAAGCTTTGAAAACATTTTCAGCTCAGTGGTGTATTGGGCAAGTTCTGGGTTTCAGAGCAGATACTTTTATGTGGGTGGGAAAAAAAGGAAGAGACCAAGATGCAAAGTCTGGCTTCCATTGGTAAGGGTCAGCCTGGGCTGTGGTGTAAAGGGGGTTTCTGTAGTCACTGTTGTTTTCGTTGCTCTGGCAACCAGAGGAGAAATAGACTAGTCCCAGTGCAGGTGCACTTGGGTTGAGTGGGCCTATTTCCTCTAAACAGCCCTGGCTGGCCCAGAAACAGTGACATCAGAGCTTCTCCCAAGATGGCTAGCTGAAAATTTTGGGGTGTGGAGATTGAAATGTGGCAACTCTGAATTCAGAAGGCTTCTATGACAGGGGCTGTGGGCAGCACCCAGGTGATGTCCTCCCTGTGTTATAAGAAAGCTGGGCCGGGAGCTGGGATGGGTCACTCCGATTGCCTGCCTGTCCCCACTTGGCTTTCCTTCCATTGGCAGCTGCAGCCCAGCAGTTGCATCCTGAATCTCATTGAGGAAGCTGGGTGCTGGGTCAGGCCTGGGACTTGTACCTCTGCCCTAGAGCTCTGATGAGAAGCTGTGGCAGCCAGGTAGGGTGTCAGGGCTCCCTCATTCTGGTACCTACCCTAGCTGAGCTCATGGAACCTCACAGAACTATCCTGCTAAGCACATCCCCAGAGGCTATCCCTCCATAAGGCACTCAGGGTCAGTCACAGGTTCAGATTTCTATCCCTTTCCTTACCCATGAAGTGGAAATAGTCAAACCAACTACAAAGACTCGTGAGGAGAAAGTTTCTGTGAAAGTACCTAAGGCTGCACCTGGCACATAGTAGGTATTCAGTTAGTGGGGCTTTTGCCAAGATCTTGCCTAAAGACCAGAGTCCAGCAGCTGTAATTTCTGATACATTTATACCTCTCTGAACCTACCATTGGGTCCCCTCCTTAATCAGAAGTTTCAGGACCAATAGTATCCAGTCACCCCAATTCAGCAAAATCCTGCAGCCCTCTCTTCTCAATATATCCAGAAACTTTCCTCTTCTTCTATTTCTACTGTTACTATCTTGTTCCAACACCATCACTTCTTGCCTGGGTTACTGGAGTTGCCTCAGCACTGGGCTCCCTGTTTCTGTCCCTGACTGCTCCATCTCTTTCCACCAAGCAGCCAGTATGATCTTTCTATACCGTTAGTCAGATGGTATCTCTCCTCCATTCGGAACTTGTCAGAGTCTGCCAATCCCATTCTGAGACTACCTGATCAGGCCCCCTTCTTCTATCACCCTGCTTCCTATCCCTTCCTCCTTGCTCCTTCTACTCCAACCACATTGGCTCCTTGCTGCTCCTTGAATGTACCAAGCATGCTGCTACCCCAGGACATTTGAACTTGCTTTCCTCTCTGCCTAGGGTGTTCTACCCTCAGATATCTTTATGACTCATGCCTTACTTCCCTCAGCTATCTACTCAGCTGTCATCTCAGTTAGTGCATTCCCAATTTTATTGCTTTACATCTTCCTGCTCACTTTTTCTTTGAATCCCTTATTATAACCTGAAATATGCATTTATGTGTTTATTTTTTTGTCTCACCCTACCAGAATGTCAGCTCTATAGGACAGGGAATATAATGTGTCTAAATGGATACAGGTTAAGCAAATGAATGAGTGAATGAATGGATGAGATGGAGGAAATGATATGCATACGTATATTGAAATAATCTGCATTCGGTTAAATTTTTTTATGTATTTAATCGTCTTTAAAAAATTTTTATAGGGATATTTTCTTTGAAGAGGGGTGTGTGTGTGTGTGTGTGTGTGTGTGTGTGTGTGTGTGTCTGTGTGTGTGTGTCTGTGTGTTTGCCAAGATCAATGTGGGAACATCTTCTGCCAGTACAGCCCTGCTATGTTTGAGGAACCTGTTCTGGCCCTATGCTCAGATAATGATGCGAATGCTCTCAGGGTTGTGGCCTGGGTACAGGGGTTGTGGGTACATGCAGACTTTCTGAGGGACCTGTCTTTTAAATGTAGGGCCCCTGCTGAGAGTTATATTTTTATTTGTTGATGATGTGTGACTGAGGCAGGGTTGTGGAAAATAGGGATGAAGACACAGAGTGTATTGGAATAGGCAGAAAGATGGAAGGCAAGTATTTAAAATAATTTCTTCCAACAAGTCCTTCGTGGATATGGAAATTAGAATCTGCCCGTAGAGAGGTAAATTAGAAGCAGCCACAGGGGGAAGGGAAATGTCCCCAGTTACAACACAGTCACACGGTTTGGCAGCTTTCAGGTAGATGCTAATTGCTCCTAATGATCCTCTTTTCTCTACTCCCTTATATTTTTCCTTAAGACTTGATATGGAGATAAGGGTGAAATTCACTTGAAGTAATGTGAGAAAACTGTGAGTAAAATGAAAACCTGCCATGGCAAAAGTTGCAAACTTTAATCTTCCCAAACTAAATAGACTCAGAGTTGCATCTGGAAATGTGTGTGCTTGGCAAACCTAAGGTGGAACCCCTCTGAAAAACATCTGACAGGAATCGCCTCTCCATGAAATTTGAAAAGAAGCTCCCACCCAATTATTAAGAGGCTGCATAAGAGGAAAGGAAAAGTTTGTGCAGCTAACACAACACCGGGCTTGCCAAAATCATCCTGCCCTAATTCTCTTGTCGGCAGAGTTGCTTTTCTGAAGAGCAAGTAACTCGTGATTTGGTTGCTTGATTCTGCCTGTCACTCCTGCTGTACACCCCGCACCCTGCCCAGGACCCCCTGCCCAGAGCTCACCCTCTCTTCGTGTTTTCACTGGTGGGCTGCTCTTCAGAGCTTGAAACCTCAGAAATTTTGTTGAAAGCACAATGATCTACACTCAGGATGTGAATGGCCACAAATGTCATATTGCTTATCTCTCTCTGTGCAACACCCAGCAGCTGCTGGAGTTTAATGAGGAGGCGGCACAGGGCTCTGAGAATCGTCCTGTGTGTGCTTTGTTCTTGCATTTTGCAGCTGATTTAAGAGCAAGAAAGGAACAAAACCGATCAGATGTCTTTACTCCAGAGATCATCCACATCCTTCCTAGGGCAGGAAGAGCAGGTGACTAGGACACTGGACATTTGGCAAGCTGGTGGCTTTCCTGTATTGGCGTGCTTTGCTGGGGTTTTCATGAAAAGACAATGACCTTCACAGAAAACAATGACCTTTGCATAGATCTCTAAACCCTGGCAACTCAGCAGTGAGCTCAGTTCCAAAAGCATTCTTCTTGCCTTTCCCAACAGAGTTGAACAACTGGAAAGAAAGAAAGAAACTTTTTTAAAAATCACCAAAGTTTTTGGCAAACCTTAGGTGCTCTTTTCCCCACCCTGTAATTAAGGCAGAAGTAAACAGTAAGAGAATATCAAATTGCAGCTTGCTTCAGTAATAGGTGCCCAGGTGGAGCTGCTGCTTGTACAAACCTGTGCCTAGAGACAGAAGGGCAGCCTCTCTGGGGAGTTCTCCAATGGGTCCCCAGATATGACACATCAAGATTAAGACCTGAGGATTTGGAGCTGAGTGACAGGAAAGGGTGAGTCATCTGGGGCATTACCTAAAAAAGGCAACGTTTCTTCCTTCTCATTTTTGGAGGTTATCTTCTGGAAAGCGTTGCTTCACCTTGTAGAGACTGATGGGTACAAGGAACCCAAGTACTTTTTGCTGAACAAAGTGCAAGTGAGGACTGTCAGACTGGCATGGTGTGTGTCCTGTCTCTGCCACTTATCAGCTGAGTGACCCCAGATGAATTGCTTACCTTCTCGAAGGTTCAGTTTTCTCAACTCTAAAAGTTGCCTGTGAGGCTAAAATGAAACAGTATAAAATGCCTGGCCCATAAGAACCACTCAATCTTTGATATTGCATGTATCAATAGTTCATTTCTTTTTATTCTTAAGTATTATTCCATGTAGATAGGCTGCTATCTGTTCATCCATTCACCTGTTGATGGACATTTGGGTTGCTCTCAGTTTTTGGCTACTACAAATAAAGCTACTACTATCTGTGTGTGTCTTGTAGGGACATAGTTTTCCTTTTCTTTTGGGTTAATACTTAGGAGTAGAATGGCTAGATAATACAGTAGGTGTATGTATAATTTTTTTTAAATTTTTATTTTTCAATTAGAGTCGATATTCAATATCATTTAATATTAGTTTCAGGTATACAGTATAGTGGTTAGACATTTATGTAACTTACAGGGCAATCCCCCAATTAGTCTAGTACTCATCTGGCACTAAAATTGTTATTACAATATTATTGACTATACCATATGTATACATTTCTTTGAAAACTGTCAAATTATTTTCTGAAGTGGCTACACCATTTTACATTCCCACTAACAGTGTATGAGAGTTCCTTTTCCTCCACGTCTTTGCCAGCACTTTGGTATGGTCAGTCTTTCTCACTTATCCATTCTGAGAGGTGTGTAGTGGTAGGTAACTCACATTTACTTTGGGTTGTAGTGAAGATATTTAGGTGAACATTCTGTGAAGCTATACCATTGCATTGTGCACAAGCTTCAAAGCTTGAATATTATTTGAAGACAAACAGTTGTAAAATTTAATCCTTGGTGCACAGTTGGTTGTATCTGACTCAGAAGATTAAGTGAATTTCAAGCAGCAGCAGCCTAACAATCCCTAAATTTTCTTCCCAAGTCTCGCAATTTCATTAATTCACCTGTAAAGCCAATATTGATCCCTGGTCCACATCGCTGTTAGGTCTTATTACTACTAATAAAAAGCATCATAAGATTAGAAACCCTATTAAATCGTTGTGTTAATAATAATGAGATTAGTAAAAATGTTCACTCCTTTTTAGGATCAAAGAGAAAGTACTCATAGGATAAATTTAACTCTAATTTTAGTTATAGAAATAGCTTGTTTCTCTTGAACAAATGGTTTACTTTCACCTGATGGACCCTGAGAATTGTGGTGTTCCTTTCTTCAGACTGGTAACCAAGAACATAAAACCATATTTGCCTTCTACTCCATAACAAGTTCATCAGACTCCATCCTAGATATTTTGCAAAGTAACCCATTTCTGGCTCCAGCTTACTTTCCTGTTTGATTTTCTATTTGCTTTACTTTCCTTATTAGTTAAAAGATTTTACATTTAAATGACTTTATTTTTTAAAAGTATATGTTTATACTCAAAATTCAAAACACATAAGTCTTCTCTCACTCCTGCCCTGAAACTACCTGGTTCCCTTTCCCCACAGGCAACTGCTGTCACTCATTTTGCTGCGTGTCTTTCCAGAGTTAATCCATGTGAATATAAGCATATTTGTGGGGTGTGTAGTACATATATATAAGAAGTTTGCTGAACAAGTTGGAGTTAGTAGGGTGTAAACAGAAAATAACTTTATACCTGCTCATTGATGACTCTTGAAATTTGCTGTTTCCTTGCTTGCCCATGGATAAATTCTCTAGCAGATTTCTGTTTTCGAGTCACTTTCAAGTATTAATAGATAGCGTCATTTTCATTTAAAAAGTCTGTACTAATATAGAGTCAAAACATCAATCTCTCTTCCCAATGAAAACATCTCCCCATTGCTAGCTGGGGCCTGACTAGGCCCAGATGTGCATGGGGGCACAGGCTTCCTTGCACCGTACCCCAGCCTTGCCTTCTGCTGCTCCTCTACACTCACAGTGTTATCTCTGGCCCTTCTAGGGTTGGCAGGCTGGGGTGGCTTGCACCTGTAGCTTTTTTTAGAGGAACACCCTTGGGCTACTGCAGACTCTTCACTGTAGGTGTAGAGATCTGGGTGTGCCTGGGAATCCGGGAGTTTATGTCTCCCACTTTCCCTTGCAGCCAATGAATGACTGACTGAAGCAGGAGAGCAAAAGCCTAGCTCCCTTACTGCAAAACGGGACAAACTCTGAGACGTAAGTTATGCTCCAGTGTTCCCTAGGGGATCACGCTGAGGCTGGGGCTGTGCCAGAAATCTCATCCTCCCCCGGCTTGTCCTCCTTCCCTGTCCTGTTTCTCCCACCCTCTTACCAGATTCTCTGAGCACACTTAATAAATCACTTACTTGCACTGGAACTCTCATTTCAGGATCTGTTTCTCAGGAACTCAACCTAGGACAGCACATGTCCAAATACTGACACTCTCATGGGACACTGTTGAAAGTTGTGCAGAGTTCCCTCACTAAGGACCTCCAGTCACAGTTCTCTTGTCATGACTGAGGCCTGTTGGGAAAGAGCTTCTTACAACTCTCCCCTTAGGTCCCGGCTGCCAGGGTCCACCTCTTGGACTCTTCATTGGAGATTTTTAACTCTGGCTATAAAAGAGAAAAACTCAGTGTACTTAAGTCATCTCACACCTTCCCTTCTCCTTCACATTGCAAATGTTATTAATTATATATATGTGTATATATATTTATATCTATATCTATCTATCTATCATCTATCTATCTATATTACGCATGCTCAGGAATTGTAACATTGACTTTCTGTTGTGTACATTTGTTCTAGCTCTCTCTCAATTAATTGGATGGAATGCACAAAATAACCAGTAGTTCTTTCAATGAATCCTTTCTATTCTTTTGGTTGGATAATATTAGTTTCTAGTAGCTTCCTCAAATGAAAAATTATAGTTGTTGAGTTTCTGCATTTCCAGAAATGCTTACCTATCATTTTTACACTTCTATTCATGGCATGGATAGTAAAATTCTTAGGTCACAGTTTCTTTCCTTTGAGACTTCAGTGTAGCTTTATTGTTTTCTAGGACTGATTTTTTTACCCCCTCTATGAGTGACTAGATATTTTTTTTTTTTCAGGATACAAAAGAAATTCTTTTTATATCTCTGAAGTTGAATAGTTGTTCTGTGATATTTTTTCCTGGGGACAAGATATATCTTTTTTTTTTTTTTTTTTTTTACTGAAAAATATGTAGCTTTTATGCCCAGAGAATCAATTTTATTGTCCAAATATTACACAGAAAAGCTTGATCTAATCAACTTTCTTTAGAATGGCAGACCTGTCCTACAAGGACAGCCTTATCCTGGGGGGCTGCCACGTGAGATAGCAAGAGCGTGTCTTGAAATATTTTACTGTTCCAGTGTGTCTTGAAATATTTTACTGTTCCGTTGCTTGGATGCTTTTCTTTAGGGATGCCAATTTTGCTCATATTTTCTCACTTAGTCTCTTCCATATTTATCTTTTTTTTCTAACTTTTTTTTAAAAACCATATATTTATTTCCATTTTGTTTTACTCACTTTTGTCACCACATCCTTCATGTCTTTTACTACATTTGCATCAGAGTCTAGTCTCCTTAGTGTTATTTTTACTGTGAACTTCATTTTGTGATGTTATACTGTTTTCTTCTACTTCTTTTCTAAATTTTTTCAGTTCTTGTTTCGTCTACTCTGTCTTTTCATATTTTCCCTCAGTGCTTGTATCTCTATTCTGTGTTCTTGGTTCACAGGCACAACCCTGGATATTTTCTCTTTGCCAAGAATCACATCGCTATATCATCTCTGCCCTCTAGCAGTTCCCAGAAACACCCATAATAATTGAACTTCCCAAGGATATTGGATTCAAGTTCTACTCAGAAAGCAATGAGGACCAATGGGCTTGGGAGTTGGACATATTTTTGATCAGATCTTGACTCTGCAACTTAAAAGTTGGGTTATCTTGAGGAGTTCCTTAGAGCCTCAGAAACCTCATTTGTATAACAGATATTTTTCTTCATAGTGCTGTTGTGAGGTTTAGATAAAATAAATAATGCAATGGGTCTAGCTCAGAGTCTGGTTTAATAAATGTTCCCTTTCTGCTTTGTTTTCCTTAATTAAACTGATAGATATATGTAATCAATTATACCTTAACAAGAAGAGACTTTGTCTTAAATGCTATTATAAATATTATAAATATTATAAATATTGAAGGCTTACTATATCCTAGGATATTTTGCTAAGTTTATTACGCATATTACTCATTTAATTGTTCAACATCTCTATGAGGTATGTCATATATACCCATTTTACAGTTGAGGAAATTGAGTCTCAAATAATTTCTTACTCAAGGTCATAAGTGGCAGATCCACAACTTGGTCCAAACTCTAATTTCAGTGGCCATGTCTTAATCACTACAAAATATCATTTATCCAGTGTGATCCTACCCTGTGCTAAGAGCTATCACAGAAGCAAAAAAAGTGTGAAGTGTCATGCCTGGCATTGCAAAGCTCATGACACACCTGTATATACACTTTGCATGAACAATTTCATAAAAACTCAATTATGTTTATATGCCTAGTACTTGAAGTAAGGGCTTTCCTTCTCAGTTAGATAGGATGAGATTTGAGATAGTACTTAGAGAGTTCTTTTTTCTCTAGGGATTAGAGCCTTGAAATAGAATTTCTTATCCTTGTCCCTCTATTTTTAGGTGACCTAGTAAAAGTACCTGAATTCTAAAGCACTTAGATTATTGGGTATTTTCAGAATATGTGTTAAAAATCTACCTGGGATTTGTTCTGATCAGGTATAGTAAGACATAGAGACACAGAAATGACTGTCATGAAGGAAGAATTTCATACTCACAGGACCATATAAGGAAAGCTATAAGATTAACTAGGAGACAAAGAAAGGAAGGGCAGAGCATGGTTCAGAGACTTTCCTGGGGTTTTCTGAGAAGGAATGGGTGAGGTAGGGTAGGTGGCTGGGTAAGTTTAGGATTGGATAACTTGAATAATTTTGGCAGCCCTGGGCAATAGGGAAGATCCTTAGTTGTCTGGTATCTGGCCCTGGGGTGATTTAGGGCTGGGAGAATATCAGTGTGGTGTGTGAGTTTGATAAGGGAGAAGATTGGGGGTGTGGACTTTGGAATGGCTGGTTTGTATATCAAAGAAATGCAGGGAGTCATTTGCTATTTCAAGAAATTAGCTAGTCTTGGGAGGGTCAGTCTCTCCAGGATCAAAGCTCTAAATGCCAGGGCATCAAAAATATAGAAAATAAGAAAATATATCAATATAGCAGGTATCCACGTGTGAGTATGTGTGCATGTGTGCATATGCATGAATTCTGTAAAGAAATGATTGGTGTTTAATGTCCTTCTTGGGAAGAGGGAGAGGAGGAAGGTCAGTGGAAGAAAAAGTTGGGCAGATAATGAAGCCTTCATCAAAGGGAATAGGCCACTCTGTGCTGTTTATCAAAATATTTTTTCATTCAAAAAATGGGAGCAAGTTGTTAAGGAAATTCCAACAAGTGCCAGAGACTTAATGTGTTTGAAAGGAACGACATGAAAGCAACACACTATTTTAATTCAGTGTTTAGCATGAGCAGATTTTAAATTGCTCTAGAAATGAGTTTTGTACTTTGAAAATTTTTTGGTGCACATAGCATACAAAAGCCAAAAAGAAAAAGTACAGAATCTTAAGAAATGTATCATTTGGGTTTCTTCAGTCTAAACAAAGAGTACCAAGTATGGCCAGATAAAAAGAATTTTCTGACCCTCCTATCTTTCACCTCACCTTTCTATTTGAAGACCAAATGTGTGGTACAGTGCAAGAGTGTTGCTTCAAGAGCCTTGAACTGTTTCTATTCATAGTATGTCTCTTGGATTTGGGAGAGAGCAAGAACTCAACCATATCATGGAACAAGTTTAGTGAAATTCAGACAGTGAGTGTTTCCTCTAGATTAGAATAGATTCTTTCCATAAAATACATTTTTATAGGCAAGTAGTTTTATAATTTATTAGCTTTATGGACCGACAAAGTCAAATGGATAAAAACTTCGGTTTAGAGAAAAGAAATAGGAGCTTTTAGAAGATGCAGACCATAGCCATTTGGGAAACTGTCATTTGCCATAATTTTGGGGAATCTGCTATCAGTGCAGTGTGAATGCCCTGGGTACCAGCACCATTCTGCCCTCTCTTTGCCCCCTCACATTCTTACCTCCTGAAATCCAGTGCACCAGTGTGAATGGATACCCATAAACACATAGTTATCTGGCTGCTGCCAAGTTTTCTGTGCCTTCTTTTCAATATTGGGCCAATGGAGCTCTCAATAACTATTTTACTGCTTTCTCTTTAAGTAGCCCAAAGAACCAATGAAGATATTGTCACTTCAGAAGCCTTGACTTTGCTGAAGTTACCATTGTTTTCTTGTATAAATCTAGAAAAACAGTGTATTCTTTGAATGGGAGTAGGCTTTCTTGTGTCTTCTCTGAGGCTGGTTTCCTGTAGATTCTGCTGGACATGCATTCAAATGTGCTCTATAATCAGACTTCTTGTTATCAAATTTCTAAGTTTATAACAAATATATTGGACAGAGAGTTCTTGTGGAAATATTGCAGCTTTGGCTGGTTTCCTCCTGCCTACCTTTCTTGTTCCTACTCCATTGCTTCCATGTTCTCTTTCTCTACTTCTACTTTCTTCTCTTCTTTCTTCTACTTTATTTCTCCTCCAGATATCAATTAAGCACCTGCTGGGTGCTAAGAAAGACCTAAAGATAAAACAAAGTTTCTGCCATTGAGATACTCAATAAAGGACACCTTCAAACAAATAATCATAATACAGTATATTGTCAAAATATGGGTACCATATGAAAATATAGTATATATTCAAAATATGGGGACTATTATGTATGTCCCTGTTTCTTATCCCCTACATCATGTCAGACTTTAGGATTTCTCAGATCTCCATCTTGGTCTTTTTCTCCTCTTATTCTACATTGCTCTCCTTTAGAGACATGATTCAGACATATTATTTCAGCCTTGACTATATGCTAATATTTTCCAAGTTTGTCTTTCCAACCCAGACTCGCCCCTACTCTGCTCTAGCTTCACAGAGTCAGCACCCAGCTCAGTGACTGAGACACAGGGGAGCAGAAGCAGGATGGCCAAAGGAATACAGGAAGATGGTAAAGTGGAAATGCCCTTTCAGTTGGTTCTATATGGATTTCTAGTAATATAATTGGAGGAATTCAGGCTCACAAGTCCAATGATTAGTGAATAAACTTAGGTTTAGACTTCAGGACTCTAGGAAGTATTTATCAATAATTCATTCTTACTTACCTCAGCACTCACAGGTAAACTTCAGGGCCCCTGGGAAGAGTGGAGCCTTTTTTTTTTTTTTCCTGGAGCCCTGGTACTGTCAGGATTACTTAGATTTAGCCATGACCATGGCTAGTGGATAAAAATTGCAGTGGCTTCCATTCTATAGTTCAGAAGAGAAAGCTAATAATTGCACCTCCTGTTTTGTTTTACTCAGGCCAACTTGCCTGGAAAGACAAACAGACCTTGGCTTGCTCCATTCTGTGGGACACAGCTTTCTGAGCTGGGAAAGGTGCTACTTTTCAGGTGCTAAGAATCCCCAATGCTGATAGCACTTATATATTTGGCATTGATGACTTATACACAGAATGCTGTGATTTGACTTCCTTCCACCCCCTACCTTGTATTCAGTTTCTACAAGATAAATACAAATTTTCCTGAGTGTTATTCCTCAACCAGCTGGGCCATCTCAGCTTTATCCAAACCTTTTTAAGGTAATATATAAAACTCACCTTTAAAATAATTATTCTCTTGTGGTAGGATTATTCTTTCTTCTTTATACACATACGTGCTTTCTGAACTCTTTAATTAATTTCTATTAATTTATTAACATAAAAAATTTTAAATTATTTTTTAAAAAGTAAAAAGGGCTCATTCAAAGAGTAATGATATAATACATGGTATAATGTGTGTATGTATTCAACTGAAGGAGGAATGGTAACAATATAATGAAATTAGATGGCTTTCTCTTTAAAATTTTATTATCAAAAAATGTCTATTGTCTGCTTTAAAGCATTGCTTGGGAAACATGTCACATATTCCTATAGAGCTGCTATTGCTTACCACACGTTAAAAAATCACACTTTTAAAATGAGGATTTTTAAAATTGCTTTAGTTATAGCATTCCATTCTCCTAAGGGTAGTTTTGATTTTGGTTGTAAGCTGGGCCAACATATTTCTTAATTAAACAAAGTCATAATTATAAAATAATGAGTTTAATTTTAGCTATCTCTGTTATATGCCGATCACAAACTAGCTCTAAGAACAATTTCAAAGAGTTTTTATTGGAATAAGTATTTTCTTAGGTCTTATTTTAAAGGATCAATATTTATTTAAAATTGATATGTGTTTAATTTAGCCTCTTTTTTTTCCTTCAAACTCTAGGGTATTCTGTTTTATGTGCATTCTTTCAAGGGTTTGTACTAAAAGCTGATCAGAACAATTGTATGTGTGTGTATGTGTATGTGTGTGTTTGCTCCTAAAAGTTTTAAACAGCAAAGTGCATAATTATAAAAATGTCACAAATACATAATATTTTAAATGTTGTTGGTATATTTTGTTGTAAGATTATAAATGTTTAAGGTAAGAGAAGATAACAGCATCCTTAGAAGTTGAGGACAATGAGATAGTGAATAAAGAATGATAGAATGGGATTCACACAGCTTTTAAACATAACATTACTTCTCTGCATTGAAACCTGGAATTCCTAAAAAAAAGAAAAAAAAAGGAACTTTGGTCGTTGGCTCATTTAGGAACAATGATTACAATTCTTGGTGAATATCAACGACATGCTGACTGCACCTTTAGTACCAGAGCCTATATCTAATTGTTTCACAGAAGAGGAAACTTGGAAAATATTTAGGAGAATATTCCTGAGGACTATGGTAACAAACACCCTCAGCTAGCACAGACTCTAAGAATACACAGAACTGCCTCCACACCCCATGTAACCCTGTGCTTGGAAAAACTGTCTTAACTGACCTTCTTCCTTTTATCTGCAACATTGGCTTTGACCCCACCCTCCACTAGTCAACCCTAGATGCTATAGGTTTCTGGGTACTCTGCAGGGAAGAAACGATTCCTATTGAATTATCTGAACTCCTTTGAAGGTGGTTTGGTAACCTTTTGTTTGTCAGGATGAGTCCCCTCCCCCCAACCCCCATTACCTGCTCTGTCAAGCAAGCTCATGAAGAAAAGGACAAGAGCTTAAATGAAGGTGAGGAGCTCTCATCTTCCTACTCACTCTTCTGTCTGTATGTGATGTGCCTGCCCCTGAATTTCTAGTTAAACCAGAAGTTTGCATGCATAACTGGGAGTTGGCTCTTCTCCTATGTTCCACTCAGGAGCCCAGACTCCATCGCTGAGCCAATTATGGGGCAAATACACTCTAGGGATAACGTGGTTGTTCCCCAATCTGTGGATCTACAAATCCAATTCTCCTCTTTGGAAACTATAGTGAATGCTCTATAAATAGCAGTTGAATACATGTATTACTTAGTAATTCTCAACAGAGAAGGATGCGAGTATATAGTTCTCCAAACAGGACATGACAGAATGTTAAAGTTTTTCTGGGGGTTTCATGGAAGTGGAGTAGGAGATTCTAATTAGAAAAAGGCATTTTCAATATTATTTTAATTTATTTTATTGTTTATTGAGGTAGAATTTTCGTATTCTAAATGCAGGTATCTTAAGTATATCAAAGACTCTTTATATATTTATATACCCATGTGGCCATCACCTAGATCAAGATCTAAAATATTTTCTTCACCCCATGCCCCTCTCCACTCAATAGCACTCAACCTGCTCAGCCTAGGGTAGCAATTATTCTTATTTCTATCTCTATGGTTTTTCCTATTCTTGAAAATCATATAGAATTCGAAAGTTGTATTCTTTAGTGGCCACCTTCTATCATTTGACATAATTTCTTTGAAAACTTATCCATGTCATTGCAGGCCAATGAGTTTATTACTTTTTATTGCCCTGTAGTATTCCACATACGGAAGGTGGTTGCATTGTATATACTACAATTTCTTTTTACATTCTCCTCTTGATAGACATTTGTGTTATTTTTAGGTTTTTTTTTTTTTATGGTTATGAATAAAACTTCCATGAGCATTCTTATACAAACCTTTTGTAAGCACATGTTCTTATTTGTCATTGGTATAAACCTAATAGTAGAATTGCTAAGTCATGGGATAGGTGATGTTAATCTTGATTAAAAATCACCAAGCATTTTCTAAGTTAGTTATAACATTTTCATTTCCATCATCCTTGACAATACTTGGTATTGTCAGTCTTTTCCTCCCAACCATTCTGATGAGCATATTGTGGCATATCATTTTGGTTTTAGTTTATATTTCACTGACTAATGATTTTTAGTTTTTTCATACGCTTATTTGCCATTTAGATGTTATCTTTAGTGTAGTGCTTGTTCATGTATTTTGCCCAATTTCAGTTGGGTTTTCTTTTTATTATAGATTTTTTACACAGTTCAGATATGAGTCTCTTGTTAGATGTCATGCTATACATATTTTCTTAAGACTATGGCTTATATTTCTACTTAACACTGTCTTTTAAAAGTAGAAGTAATTAATTTGTATGAAGTACTATTTATCAATTTTCTTTAATAATTAATGTTTTTAGTGTCTAAGAACTTTTTGCTTGTTTCAAGTTAGTGGGGATATTTTCATGTTTTCTTTTAGACCCTTTATCATTTATCATTTTTAGCTATCATGCTAAGGTACATCTCATATTAATTTTTGTCATGGTGTACAGTAGAGGTCAAGCTTAATAATTTTTCATTTGATATACAGCTGTTCCCACTACCATTCATAAAAACCTTTCTTTTCCTCAATGGCCTTCATTGGTGCATTTGTTGAACATCAAGCATCTGTATATATGTGCTTCTATTTCTGGTTTTTCTATTCTCTTCCATAGATCTCTTAGTGTCTTAGAGACAACACCTCACTATCTTAATTACTATAGATTAGTTTATAGTAAATCCTGAAATCTGGTGGGTTAAGTTCTTCAACTTTCTGTTTCTTCTCTAAAGATTACCTTGGCTATACTGGTTTTTGTATTTATTTATATATTACAATCATCTTTTTTAGCTTCTCCTTTAAAAGTGCTTGTTGGGATTTTTATTGGCATTGAATTAAGTCTAATAAATCAATTGAGAGAGATATTAACTTTTCCCAATCCATGAATGTGATATATAGTTAATCTTCATTTATTTAGGGCATTGTAAAAGAAAGAATAATATTTAATATTAAAATATAATTTATGTCATGAGAAAGAACATCACATAATTTTTAAAACTGACTACCTTATTCAGAGGATAGAATTTCTTTCAGGAAGAGAATTGCTTTTTTTTTTTTTTTTTTTTTTTGATAATACAAGGCATGATCTGAAAAGAGAATTGAAAGACCCAAAGATATCTAAATTGTTCTCTAAAATCAAGTAACAGAATGGTTTTCTGGTGTTTTAAGAAGTGAAGAAAATGGGAGTATTCACAACCTGGGGTAAATTGGGAAGCTAAAACAACAGCCCAGGACAGTCAGGAATCAGAAGACAGTAAGAGGCAGGCTGTGACTTAGATGGATTTTTTTTTTTTTTTTTTGCTCTAAAAAGAAGGTGATTCTGATTGCCGAGGTGATGTCTAATGTCTTTTAGAGTTAAGGAATATCTTAGAGGGCAGAGAGTCAGATTATATTTGGAGAACAGAAAAAAACCTATTGTCTTTCTAATATAAATGCCAGAGAAGCACCCACGCTTTTTCTTATGGTGGAAGCTCTCTGTGAACTACCCCATCATCATGTTTACATAGACAGTAATTCAAACAGAATGACCCATTGGCTCCAACTGGACACTTTGCAATTTGTCTAGGTTTACAAAAGTCTACAAATGCCACACAATACAGTTCTTAAAAGTTAGTATTTTCTTGAAAAAGCTTGGATAATGATGTGGTAGGCGATTTCTAAAATGGAACCCCCCATGATCCCTAACTCCTTGTATACGCCCCCTTGTGGAATTCCTTCCCCTGTGTGTAGGCTGGGTCTAGTGACCTATTTCTACAGAATAGACTATGGTGACAGTGAAAGACTAACATATCCAAGATTGGATTATCAAAGATTGTGATTTCTTTCCTGGTAGCACTCTCCCTCATTCTGGCACGCCCTCTTGTCCTCTTGCTTGCTCACTCTAATGAAGCAAGCTGTCATGTTCTGAGCTGCCCTACTAAGTGGCACAGAACTGAGGGCCACTTCACTGAGAAACAGGCCTTCAGTCCAACAGCCCATGAGGAACTAAACCTTGACAATTCAGTAACTTGCCTAAGCTTGTGAATGGATACTTCCCCGCCTTTCCCACGAGGGGACTGCAGTCCCAGGTGATGCTTTGAGTGCAGCCTTGAGAGAGATCCAGAGGACCCAGCTAAGCCACCTCCAGATTCCTGACTTGTAGAAACTGGAATAATTATACAACAACAGATGATAAAGACTGATGGTAATATTAATGACTAGCATTCTTGAGTGTTAACTATGCTAAGTGTTTCACATGCGATTTCTTTTTTTTCTTCACAACAATCCTATGAAGATATTAATATGCTCATTTTATAGATGGAGGAAAACCAAGGCTTAGAGTTATTTGCCAAAGTTACAGAGCTAGTAAGTAAAATTGGAATTTAAATCTGTGCAGTCTTGCTCAAGAATGCAGGTGCTTAAACATTGTGCTCTATATTTTCTCAGCGATATCAACCAATCTTTGTCATACTGAATACATTTTTTTTTTTTCTAAACTGACCAATTTTTCAAATGGAATTACATTTGCTCTTGAATGTAGTGAATGAAGTAACTCCAGGCCTGGGTCCTTAGTCACCTCAGAGGTAGGCAAAAGCCAGAGAAGGGATGAGGAGCCTTGTGTGAAAAGCATATCCTCTGCTTGGATTCTTCGATGTGGAGCTGAGATTTGTCCTAGCAGTAGAAAAGTAGGAAGCAAAATTTCTAGGAAGGATGGTGGTGAGGAAGGATGATTCATTATTTTAGTTTTTATGACAGCATAGCAGACTGAGAGAATTAAAACAAATCGGGCTCTCCCAGAGAAAACAGTGTGTTGGACTAATCTGAGCTATGTTTCAGTTGGGACCTACCAAGAAAAGAGGAAGTCATACTTAACATGTGATGAAAAACAATTATTGTGAGAATAGCAACATTTAAAAGAAACATTTTGGAAATAGCTTTTATCTCTTTTAATGTGAAAGTAGTTATTACATGCTTGATATAATAACATGGATAGAACAATTGAGAAAATTATACAAAGTAGGTATTACCCCTAATCCCACCCAGTGGCAATAACCAGATTGATAGCTTTTACTGCTTAGTAATGTGTTTCATCTCTTAATTATAGATATTTTTTCATGCCAATAACTGAGTCATCATTATTGTTTTTAAAGTTCCATTATTTATTCAAAATAACCCCTAGATATTTTTCATTATTTATTCAAAATAAGCTCCTGGATATTTAAGTTGCTTCCAGTTTTCTGTAATAAACAATTTCATAAGAAATAACTTTGTACAGACATCATGTACATTTGTCTCATGATTTCTTTAGCATAAATCTCTAGATGCGGAACAGTAGGGTTGAAGAGTTTGCATAGATTTGTATACTTCTTGCCAAATTGCCCTCTAGAAAGGTTGTACCAAAATTAATTCCCACCAACAGTTAATAAGTGCCCACTTCCTACACCCTTGCCAGCAATGAGTATTAGCATTCTTTTAAAGCTTTGCCCATCTGATAAGTGAAAAATTGTATCTTGTTGTTTTAGTTTGTACTCCTTTAATTACTAAGGAAATTTGGCATTTTTTCTTATTGGTCATTTGTATTTCTTCTCTTATGAATTACCTTTATATGCCATTAGACCATTTCTCCATTATATTATTTATAATATTTTTACTATAAATTTTATAAATGCAGGAATTTAACATTTTACCCCAGTTTGTAATCTGTCCTTCAACTGTGCTTTAATTTATTTGTTTGGTTTCTAGCTCTGTTGACATCTAGAATTTTTATGTCATCAGCTCTATCCAACTTTATATTTATGGTTTCTGACCTTGTGTGCCTAGAAAGGACTTTCCTTCTGGCCAGATGATTTTACAAAGTCTGGATCGCCATAGGAACCAATGTGTTAAGGCAGATTTGGAAAGCAAAATGTGAAAGACAATAAATTACGAAAATACTCTTCACTCACATAGCCTTCACATTTACCCCCAGAGACTTCTTTCTTTTCCTTAACTCTGATTAATGACATTAAAGAAAACACATCAAGATTTTTCCATTATGTTTATTAGAATACATATACTGCATAAAGTTTAATCTTTCTCCTTGACTACATTCTTCAGTAATCACAATAAATAAGTTATAAACATATTGTTTTACTGCATTATAATTCGAACAACAAAAATGTATTACAAAATAACTTATATTTATATCATGTTTGACACATCACAAATTTATTTCACATACATCATTTTATTTAATCTTCACAGAAACACTGCAAGTTAACTGTTATTATCTTCCTTTTACAGGTGAAGATAGTGAGATTCCAAGTGGTCAAATGACTTGCCTAATGTCACACAATCAAATGATGGCAGAATCTGGACTCAAATTCATGTCTTTTAAATAAAAATTCAGGGCTCTTCTCAGTTATCAAAGTAGTAATTAGGATCTTTTCAGCTACTGAATGGAGTCAATAGGAAGTTCAAAATTTAGTTGCTATTTTTGAAATTTTAGCAACTTTGACTTTATACCAGGAGCTTAGGGTTTAACCTCAATTTGGTCGTGAGAAGCAGTGATTACTGTTTGTTAGGCTATGATTGTTATCTTCTTCCTGAATGAAGATTGTCCGCAATGCCGGGCAGCTCTTTTATTTAGCATATCTCATTCTTTAGTGGCTGTCTATGGGGAAACTGTGGAGCTGTTTCTGTAGTGGTAGTACAGGTTGGCAACCGTTTCCTTTATTAATAATGTAGAAAGACCTAACCTGGAAAGATCAAAGTTGACATATCATTTTAAAGGTGAAATACCTGCCTTTATAGACTCAAGAAAGCACTGGAAAGCACGTGGACTGTTTGGTCTGTGTACATGTCTTCCCATGTGGCTGACTCTGCTTGTCTTCCTCCACCCCCACTCCCTATCTCTTTTTTCTTCCTCCTTCATTCATTCATCTGTTTGTTCACTGCACATCTATAGAGCACCATAATTTTTGCAGGAGAAAAGAAGTGGATAACATGCCCTCTCTGTTCTTGAAGAATGAGACAAAGAAGCCAAAACTTTCAAAACTGTGAGACCAGACTTGCAGATGTTGGATGCTGCTGATGTTACAACAGTGGCCCAACACTGAGCAGCCCTTAAGCTTCATTTGTCCATCAGAGTAGGAAGTTCAGCCTTCCCCAGGGTTTCCTTCCCCTGAGATGCCCGAGAATCTCTAATGTATTTATTTGTATCAAAAGGGTTAGATGGTATTGTATGCTCCCATGTCTTTCTAATAAATCTAGACCTTTTTTTTCCCCTACCCATAAGAAATTTGTGGATGTTGGATTGGGCACCATGTACCCAAGAAACAAAAAACTTTCTATGCTGTTTTGTTGCTGTTGCCACAAACAAACAAAACCACACACACACACACACACACACAATCCCTGAAAAAAGCAGCCATCCTCTTTTGCTTTCTCTGTGCTTGGCTTCCTGACAGAGCAGCCCTCCCTGCAATTCTTACCTCAGTGGAGTAGAAACTTCGCTCCTTTCACCAATTCACTCTAAGAATGCAGAACTGGCACAGAAACCCAGATACATATTTGCTTCCCGGGCCAGCTCCCTGCCTAACCACCATGGCCAGAGGCAGCTCAGACCCACCTAGTGGAGCCAGTTCAGACCTCTCCAAGTCTGAGTATCTAGTCCAATTTCCATAGTCCTTAAGAAATCCGTTCCCCTTCTGGTTTGCCTCTTTCTACCCCAGAAGTTATCTACTCCATAATGAAAGACAGTAGGAGAGTATATTCCCTTCAAAGTGGTGGCCTCTTCCACTATAGAAATGTGATTTCTCCCCGACTCCAACGAACAAGAACAGCATCTTTTGAAATTGGTATATTCATCCACTCTCCAAGTGTGATCCATGTAAACAGAAATACAGTATATTCTTCACAGAGGAGATATTATTTAAGCTGACTCTTAAAGGATGAGTGGGTGTTTCCTCAGGCATACAAGGCAGAGAATGTCACTTGTGGCAAAATAATGGGCACATTCCAGGCATAGAGTAATTACACAGTTAAGGAGTTTGTGTAATTCACTGTGACAGGAGCCTTGGGTGCATGTGGGAATAGCAGGCAATGGAAGCAGCAGGTGGGCATGGGCCAGATGTGCATGTCATGGAGGGACCTGTAGCCAGTTGGGGTACAGATATGATGAGCCCCAGAATCTCTTCATAGCCCAAAAACAGCACTGGGCCCTTCTAAAGAGAGGGGGCAGAGGATAGGAAATTGTACCAAAGAATTCTCCTGGTCTTGTTGTCACATCTGAGCTTTGATCCACTGGAATTGCTGTGGTTGTTATGTCATTTCCTACTCCTCACTGGCTATTTATTCTCCAGCTGGAACTTTAGTTCTCAGTCATACTCTGTGATTTAGTGGGGCTGCTGAGAGTCTCAGAGTTTAGCAATAAAGATCATATCTCAGCCATGATCAAATGGCTTCCCATCCTCCTAGAATGAAATGCAAATTCCTTATCAGAGTTTTACATGATTAGGTGCTTGCCTACTTCTCTGATATCATCTTTTATTATTTTCTTCCTTGCTTCTTATATTCCAGTTATACTAGTCTCCTTGCTGTTCCTCCTCCATGCCAAGCATGTTCCCATTTTCTAGCTTTTGCACTTTCTAGTTTTACTACCATTCTATTCCTGGACCATTTTTCTCCTAGGTGTCCACATGGCTTGTTTGTATTAGTAAATCTTGGCTGAAATGCCATCTTCTGAGAGGAATTTTCTGTGATCACACTATCTATAATAACTCCCCATCCCTTTAGTTTGCTTTATTCTTCTGCATTCCAATCATCACTAACTGATATTAAATGATACATTTACTTACTTGCTTATCTTTAGTCTTTCTCCTTCATTAGAATGTAAGCTTCATGAAAGGATTGACTTTGTCTGTCTCGTGCATTGCAGTATCCTCAGGAACTAGAACAGTGGCCAACATACAGTAGGTGCTCAATAAATATTTGCTGAGTGGATGAGTGAATAAATTGAAGAGTCTAGCCTCTAACCTCTTGAAGAAAAGATCAGGATGCAGGGCAGTAAGGTCCTGGAAGAGAAAACCAAGAGGACACTCCTTTACATACCATTCCTTAGCTATAGAGGCAGAAATAATGATTTGCTGCTCTAGGAACTTCCCAAACAGTATTACAAGGGCTCCAGGGAGCAGGTAATTTCACAGACCTTTGCTTTCTACAAAGTAGCCTTGAGTGTGGTCCACATAGTCTAAAAATGAAGCATCGAGTTTTGTACTATGGTTTGTTAAAGGCACGAGACACGAGTGGGAAAATTGCCAAGTCTCATTGTATTCAAGCCAAGGCCGATGCAAGGAAAGATTGGGAGCAATGGATTTAGATGTCCAAACGCTTTCAGTTTAGAAGTGTGGCTTTTCTTTTGCTCAGACTTTTCATCGAGTCAGAACTTCCTGAGCCATGCAGAGTTCCTTGGTTAAGCCTGGCTGCTTCTTATTGGCACCGCAAAACTCCTGGGAGTCTGCCTGTTTGCTCATTTACAGGAAAGAACCTGGGGCCACTCTTTCAGTTCATTGCACACTAGCTGCCCTCTCTGGACTTGGGTTTCCTTGCAAGCCCTTTGAATAGCCCCAATCAGCTTTTGGAAGTCCTGTTTACTGCTTATTCCCATTCACTGTTTACAATAAATAGACTGGGGCCCTCAGGGCCAGTCATGCGCCATTAGCTATGAGAATTTGACGCAAGGATGGGTGAGACTGGTTGGATAGCATGCAGTTGGGTAACAGGAGATAATGCACCCCTTCTCCTCCCCTGAGATGCAATTTCAGTTGTTCCCACAGTATGTTTTCATTGTACAGTAGATGCAAGAGCTCCAGCTAGTGTGAGAACCAAGCCTGGATAAGAAAAACACAGTTATGGCACAGTTCCTGCAGGGCTCTCATGCTATTTTCTCAGCATTAAGAAAACCCAACAATGTCTAAACAGCTGACCTTGTGGTGTGTTGGTAGGTTTGCACAATTCCCTAGAGTGATATTAGCATATGCATTTCATGAGGGAGATCAAGCTGACTTTGGAAAAAGCAAGACTTGGGTGACTTTAAGACTCGACTTGCATCTACAATCTCCCTGAGCCAGAGGAGAACAGTTGCTGAAGTATCCCCAGGTACACTTAGATATGCCTGGTCACAGTGATAGAAACAGCTCAGCTCTTAGTAGCACATGAAAGCTGTTGTTGTTATTTTGATTTGCTGTCATTTGTCCCTTCACTTGTATATATCCAAGATATGTTTATTGGAAATACCCCTGGACTCTTCACTGTCTTGCATAAGCCTCTTTCTTGCTCTGGAAATTATTAGTGAGTGTTGCTCAGTTGTTCCTTTGGTAGAGAGCAATCATTCCCCATCGGCTGGGGTGAAGTTCCCTCCCTGGTGGCCTTTTTTTTTTCTTCTGTCTACACAATATTCCCACATCTCCCATCTCATGTTGTAATCTCTGTTGTTACATTAAGCCTTCAGACTTTTCTTAAGTTATTGCTTATAAAGACAGTATTTAGAAATTGTTTATAAAGTTATTTTTAGTGAGAAGCCATGCAATGAGCTCCAATTGTCACCTTTCCAAAATTCCAGGAGGCTTGAAGGGAATTCTGCTAAATTCTAGGGACTAAAGCCAAGACATCTCTTCTCTGGGGTGTTAGCACTATCATACAGCACTGCCACTGAGTCTATTGGCTACCACCAAAGTCACTGAGTAAGCCTCCTCTACTCTAAGCCACCTTTTGGTTGATGACTTGGACCAAGGACTAAATGCTATATGAGGCAGGAACTTTGTCTGTTTTGATCAATGTTGAACACCAAGTGCTTATCACAGTGCTTTCCCTATAGTGGGTGCTCAATAAATACATATTTAGTGAATGAGTAGCTTTTCTATCAGTCAATTGCCTATTTTAGCATAGATAAATTTGAGATCACCAGATTGCTATTGCTCTCGCTGTATGTGTATTTTTCCCCCCCTTGGTTACAAGGATATGATCTTCTAATACTATCATCAGGGATAAACAACATCATGGTTAAAGTACAAGCCCTAATAATCTTTGGTATTAGAAATAGTATACTGGGTGTTCTTAGTAGGAGTAAGGTGAATAGGGTAATGATGCTGGTAATGTTCTGGAAATGATCTGGATGTGTTCACTTTGTGAATGTTCATAAGTGTAGACTTGTGATTTGAGCATTGTTCTGTGTGTGTGTGTGTGTGTGTGTGTGTGTGTGTGTGTGTGGTGTGTTATTCTTCACTAAGAATTTTGTTTTCCTTTTTATAAAGATAGACTCGAACTAATTGCCTAGGTTCATATCCTGGCTTATCCATTCATTTTCTATATGGATAGCCTGGGACAAGTTACTGCCTTCATTTGTAAGTCAAGAATAATAATATATCTGTGTCATGAAGTCATTATGAATTAAATTAGTTAAACTATAGTAAGTACTCAACAAATGTTAATTGTTATTGGCTATTGTTTTTCAGAAGGTGCAATGTTTCAAATGTGATGCAATAAAAAACTTGGACAATGTCATAGGATGAGGATTAGAGTATTCCTTTCCCTCCAAGCAGAATTGCTCTTACTTCCTCAAGATCTATGTTCTTCTAAAAGTCTCTTTTTATATATTTGCTTTGAGTCATCTTCCAAAGTATACAGACCCAAGAGACTGAATAAGCTTTCAGATTCACTATAATAATGCTTGTTTTCTACATTTTTGCCTAGAGAATCCCTATGAATCACAGGATGCTAGAACCAGGAAAAGTCTTAGAAAGTATTCTACCTGTGCTGTCCATTAGGGTTGTAACTAGCCATATGTGGCCATGTAAAATTAAATCTAAATTAATTAAAAATAAATTAAAAAAAATTTAAATGCTCCTCCTCAGTTTCACTCAGTACACTATAAGTACTCAGTAGCCACCTGTGGCTAGTGGCCATCACATCTGACAATGCAGATATGGAACATTTCCATTGCAGCAGAGTGTTCTATCGGATAACACTGCTTGATCAGTCTTCAGATTATATATATGAAAATATCAAAGTCCAGAGTGGTAACATGATTTTACCAAAGTCACACAGCTAGTTAAAAGAACAGAGTTATATTACAATTTGATTTCTTGATTTCTATGCCAAAGTATTATCCATTTGACCACAAAGACACCTGTAGATCCATAGGGCCTCCCCTCTATTATTTCTAGATACATAATTTTGATTGCTTCAGATTATCCACACTCTGATACCATGTTCTCAATTTGGAAAAAAAACACTATGTCTCCATTTTACTAATTTGGAACTACTTTTATTCTAGAGTCTTTTCTCCTAGGAATCAGTGAGTCATGGAGTCATTCACACACAAAGGGTAACAAGTTATAGTCAGTAATAATTGCCAGTATTTTCTGAACATTTACCATACACCAATCACTTCTTCTAAGTGTTTACATTCAATTGAGAAATGTGAGACACAGAAAGTTTATTTTGGTGTGCCTGAGGTCAGAGATAGCAAGTGATGGGCTTGGTATTTGAACCTCAGGCAATCTTACTCTTACCTACTATACTATACTATACCGAGCAGCTTCCTGGTATAGAGTATTATGTAAAATCTTGGTGAAGGCTGAGTGTGGTGGCAAAGAATGAGAAGGCAATGTCCTTGCTCTCAAGAAATCAATAATCCAGTTACAACCTGGAAGTAGAGGAAGATAGTAGCTTAACCAGGCGCATCATTTATGTATACTTCTTAGTATTTATAATCACAAGGATGCTTATGGATTTGGCTTTAAGCAGCTCTAAACTCACTCCCTTTCTTTTCTTTCTTTTTATGAAAGAAATAAGTCCCCCAAAGTGAAACTCTTCAGTGATAAATGCCCTTCCAACAGTTCATGATAGTTCCCAGTTAGTCTACCTTTACATAATTCTCCTCTCAGGGCCTCAGATTCATCTGGAAGTGCTCCTGAGAACCCATCTTGTTGACTTGCTAGGCTGAAGGAGAATGAAAGAAAAGGAGCAGAGAGATCTGTTAATACTTTAATTACAGTTCTAAGCTCCCCATCAGGGGTTTCTCACTAAGGCCCTTGAGTTAAGTGTGTTTGTGACAAGAAGGATTTTTGTACAGATTCACTAAATATGAAGTAATTTTTTTAGAGTTGATAGATTTAGCAGTTGATTTCATGGTTTGGCAGCAATCATGTTCAGTTTTTAAAAAATATCCTTGCCCACACTTGCTAGTGAAACTTCTTTGGCAACAGTGGTGTTTAAACATGCTGTGGCTGGCACCATTGAAACAACAGAAAGGGCTTAGGCTCTCAAAGACTCCTGACTCTGCTGTGCAGGGTCTCTTCCAAGACTTCAAGTAGATGAGCGAATAACATACTAAGTTGCAATTACCACTGTGAATTTGTTCAATTATTGGATGCTATTATTGAGTTACTAGTAGAGTATGATTTCATGTTCAATCTACTTTGAAGTTTGAATTTGAATTGTTTGTACTCAACATCTTCTGCATTTGGCAAAAATCCTCAGCCAAGTTTACTGATAATTTTCAGAAAGTGTTCTGGGTCACGGGTGAGTGGAACAGAGCTTCTAAAGAAGTCATTTCCCAAAACCTGAGGCTTCAGAGAGTGTCATAAGATTAAATTGATTATTTAACATAAATTGTATTATATTAGACTGGAAGGTAAATCTTTCTGGGTATTATGAAGAAATTGAAGATTAGCATAGAGGCTTTGTCAATTAACCTCCACTTAACCAACTCACCAGCTTAAGTGACACTCATCACTCCCTCTGTACAAAGATGCTATCTCCCACTTTCTAGCAGCTAGGAGGCTGCTCTGTGGTGTTCTCAGTACTGTTCTCACTGAGTTTTAATTAATTGACAAATTACCTGATCCTGACTATGCTAAATAAGAGACCCCCAACTATTCTTTTATAAATTCATAATCTTTTATTTTCTTACTCCAAGTTTCATTTGCTAGGTTAGAGAGAAATCTATTGGGTCTAGAATGAGAGAAACTGAAGGGAAAGATCAACAGGCCTGGAGAAGAAATAGACATGCTTTCCTTGCCCAGATGGAGGGTGTGATGAGGAAGGACTGTGGAGACGCAAGTGAACAAAGAAGGCACTGACTGGGATCCTGGGCTGGACATGAAACTCAGAAATAAAACAGTTTGCAGAGGTTGATGCTGATACTGGTGCCTTGGGAGAATGGGAAAATCCTTGACCTCTAATCTGGAGTGATGTTTAAGGTAGGGTTCTCTGTTTTTGTATGTGCAGTACAGGCTTAATGCTTGCTTATTAGGTTCTCTGTTCTTTCAACCTACTTCCACAATGCTGTGTTAGCTTCTGGGCTGATCAGGTAGCAAAGCTTTGGTGGATGAAGCTCCACCCATAGTTTTAAGGGAGGAGGGAATGGGTTTTAGCTCCTTGGCTTGATAGCTTTCTGAGAATTGCGGCTTCATCAAATATTCCACTAATTTCTTCTGAGTCTTTCACATGACCTTTACAAGGGCATGATTTTAACCAAACATGAGACTAAAGCTAATTGGATTGTTTTAAAGCAATTACTCTGCAGTATCACTAAGGTTTATCTGGCAATTATGTCGTTCATCCAACATGGCTGGTGAGCAACTGCTCAGAGCCCTGAGAAGTGGAAGGACTGTATCTATACTGAGGCCACTTTATGAGCACAGACCACCCAGATGCTCAAGCACACAGAAAATTTAAATATTTAGGGCAGATTTTGACATAGTGAACCATGTTCAACATCACAGTCTTACTTGTGTTTATACTGACCAAAGACCTCCTTTTAAACTCCATTTTCCTCCTATTTCCTAAAATGCATCATTAAAATGACGGAACTTGGCTTAACTTGAAACTAAGTTTAGATCTTTTGATTCTTTGATTTTGAATCAAAATTGAATAAGATGTTTTTAACTTCTATTTAATATAAACTTTATGTTTTATCTCTGCTGCAACTCAGATCTCTCCTTTTCAAAATCTTTAATGTACTAACTCTCACTAGCCCTACCCATAAATAGTGAACCCGTGAGCAGCTCAGAACACTGTGTCCTGTTGTGCTTGTGAATACAGGTTTATAAGCTTCATTACATGAACTGAAATTTGACTTATTATAATGTCAGCTTCTTAAGGTATTGGTGTCTCTGATTTGTGTCTACACCAAAAGTTTTCTTAATGAGAAAGGAGGAGAAAGTAAAAAAAGTCTTTGCAGTGTGATGCTCCAGGTTTTTGACACTTTTATTGCTCTTCTTTTGCTTCCCAGACAGATAATGATCAGCTTTCCCAAGATCCCTTTCCTTCCACACTTTCCAAGACTGGAGACTGTCTGGGTACAGAATTTCAAGACAGGGGATTGATTAGAATAACCTTCTGGTTCCTTCTCACTGACCCCAACCCTGGCTTTATTCTTTTTAAAATTAAGACTCAAAAGTTGCTTTATAGATTTTGTAGCCTACTTGCTTCAGTAGAAAAGTTCCTTGAATAAAAAGTATTTAAACAAACCTGGGCTCCTGATCCTGGCTCAGAGACTACTGCTGTCTCCACCCTCCAGATAGACATACAGCAGTGAAAAAAAAGACTCAATAGAAACCTTGGTCTTACTCTTTTTTACTTTGTCCCTCACTTGGTGGTGACAGGATAAGTTCTCATCCTTATTAAAAGAAATCTATTGAGAATTTACTTAAGTGTTTCAATAAAATAGAACCTAGAACAATATTATAAAAATATTACAGAACATTGTAAAAGCAAAATAGTGTGATGGCTGCAGAATATTATAGTTTCCATGGATTGGACAAAAATATTTCCCTGAATAAAGTGAGTTATTTTTATCCAGGTATCTAGGCATGGACCAAAAGCATTGCCATTTAAGAGTATCTAAATTATTTCTTACTTCTGTACATTCCTACATCATTTCCCCAGTTACCTCCACCAGAGCCTTTGGTACACCTATGTTGAGTTACAGTTACCTATGTAGGTTTGTCTCACCTACATAATATTGAGGGCTGAAATTATGTCTATTCCTGTAGTCTCAGTAGCTGCTAGTCCAGTGTAATTTATACACAGTAGATACCTGTCAAAGTTTACTGCACTGAAGCAATAACTTCTTGGTTAATTCTGTGGCTTGTTAGTTCAGGTGGACAGCATAGTCTGCTCTCAATGCTGGACAATCAGATTTGCTATTCTAGGCATGTTGATAATTGTCATCATTGTATATGAAAGACACCCATTCATTGACATCTTCTATAATCCCCCGGGGATAGCTTCAAGTAGATTCTGAAAATAAAGCACAGATATTTCTTCATTCATATTTATTAATCAATTCAATAAAATAAGCATGGAATCAGGAAGAAGCAATAACTGTGGCTCACTGTGACATACTCTTATTATTCTCTTGAGTTTACTTTTTGTGATTTTTGAAATTAAATTTTTTGCTTATAAAAGTATCATACTCTAATGGTAGAATATTTAGAAAACATAGAAATGGATAAAAAATAAAAATTAAGGGAATTTTGCCAAAAATAAATATAAATATTATTTATAGTTTATTATATTCAAGTCTCTTTATATGCACATGCAGTGTTTAAAATAAATGTATATATACATAAATAAATATACACACATATATATCATCCTGCTCTTTTTAGTTAATGTTTTATAGTAAACATTTTTACGTGTCATTAAAAATCTTATAAATATCACATTATTGATGACCATTAAGTGCTTATACCATAACTTACTGGCACTCTCCTATTGGTGGACATTAAGATAGTTTCTAATTTTTCACTATTATAAATCATGCTGTTATGAAAAACTTTGTGCTTAAAAATTTGTTTATATTTTGCTTAATGTCCTGATGATGGATTCTCAGAAGTAGAATTGCTAAATCAGATTTCCTGAATATTTTTAGGGCTCTTGTTACACATTTTCAAACTGCTTTCCAAAATATTTATACCAATGTATACTGCTGCTAACCAGAATGTATTCTACCATTATACTTAGAGGTTTAAAACAATCACACTTAGAGGTTAAAAAAAATGGACTCTCAGTCTTGGATTGTAGAGTGCAATTTCACATGCAGGGACTCTGTTCTGAGTCCTTCCAATAAGGGTCTGTTCTAGGAGACCATTAGTTAGCTATTTAGTTAATTAATTCATCTACTTTTTTCATCCATTGTATTGAATTTAAAAGGGAAGATTTTCAATGTTGGTTGATATGTTTGACAAATACTTGAGTTTATAAGAAAAAGAACTTTTTTGGTGAAGCTGTTTGGTCTACTGTACAATGCTAGGCACATTGCAGGTGTATTTGTTTCTTCTCCTCCAATCATTGTAGAGATGCTGTTAGCTCAGAAATTAAAAGGCTAAAAAAAAAAACTCCCCTAATAATTTTCTGCTGTGAGGTCCTTGGAAGAACAATCCATACATAAAAATAATGATTTTCATTTATTTTTGTTACAATCCAATGAAGATTTGAAATTATCCCTCGTGGCATGGAAAGAGGCCTAGAATCTTATTCATCTCTACATCTTTGCCAAGGTAGTTAAGTCTCTCAAAGATGAATAGCCATGTCCAAGCACTCTCACTGGAGATTTTATTCAAGTTCCTTTCAGGAGAATTTCAGTGTCCTCACCTATAAAATGAGGTTGTTGGACCACATGAATATTTAGATTCCTCCCAACTATAATGATTTTCTAGGTCTTTGATCATTTTTCAGAAGGGAATGTTTTTGGAAGTAGCAGATTTGAGATTTAGACATATGATATTTGAGAAAGGACACTACAATCCAATCTGGAAAATATTTGATTTCACTAGCATCTTTACTATCAAGAACAATGGTGTCTGGACTCTGGATATGAACCAAGTATTCAAAGAGGTAAAAAAAAAAAAAGACTGGACGATTTTCTCTGAAGCTGAGAAGATTCGTTTATTTCCCTAATCTAGTCAGAGGTATGAAGGACATCCATGTAAAAGATAAATGACACTACAAGGCATCACATGGTCAGTAGTGGTTTGAATAGGACTGCAAATTTGTATTTCTATTCATAGTAAAGGGCCAGGTAAGGGTGCATGCATGGAGGAGCTCAGTGTCAATGGTATCATCAGGGTTATTGAATAAAAACCAGCTTTTGATACCTAAAATGTTAGTTGGAGAAGAGCATGCTCTGGGATATCTGGTCAATGGACTATCTGTAACATCTAATGGATTCAAATGGTGTCTACATAGACAACTTCACCAAAGCCCTCTTTTGAAGCTTGGGAAAAAATAGACTTTGGACAATTTAAAGATAATAATGCTTTATCTGTGAACCCCACTGTTGTTGAGTTGTTATAGAGCAAAATTACTAGATTCAGAATAGAACAATAAAAGCATAGGGTACTCTAAAGGGAAATAAAGACACTATGATTTCACAGCTTTTTTTTTCTGGGAATGGTACTCTAAGGTCATTCTTGTATCATCTCCTTTCCCTCAGCCCTGCCCTCCCCCCTCTTTTCCCCTTTGTCCGTACCATTAGAGACAGAGCACTTGCTTAGAAAGACCAAGAGTCTGATTCCAAAAGATAAACTTTTGTTTTTAAAACTCTGAGCAAAAGGCCTCTCTCATAGTAAATACCTAATATTCATGTGATCTAGGGAAGGAAAACGTAAGGAGGGTCATTTATCAAGACTTATGTTGAAAACACAAAAAAACTGCCTATCAAAAATGAACATAAGTAGAAGCATCTAAAATGACTTAAAGTCTGCTATTAAAAACTTTAAATAGTTTGGTCTTCAAAGAGTTTGGTTTCAGATCTAAAACAATATACCTTCTCTTGAGGTTATGAAAATCCCATTGGCATGAAGAACCAGCTCTCCTCATTCCAGAGGTGGCTCTTTCTTATCTATCAAAAAACACCAATGTGAGCATGATTTGAAAGAAAATCTCCACCTTTCCACTTCAGTAGAAATAGTCCGAGTGGGCTTGTAGCCCCACTTAAGGTCTTTGTGATCACCACTGCATAAGCTGACTTTTCACTAGATGTCTCTGAAAAGACCCTAAAAGGATTTGATTTCAGTGAGAGTGCTATCCCTGGATGCCAAGGCATGAAGTTCACATGTGAGGGATTGGTTCAGGGGTCAATGCCAACTTTACAGGGTGTGTTATATATCTCACAATATGAATGGATTCATGCTGCAAAGTTTGACAGCTGTGGCACCAGAAGATAAACAAAATTTCAAGATCATTTATGAAACCTGGTCTTGCTGGAAAAACAGGGGAAAATGTGGCTGGCCAAGATCATTCAAGATCAGACAGGTACTGACAATGGCTTCATCTTGGATGTTCGTGTCCCTCCAGAACAGCAGCAGATCAGGCCAGCCAAGTCAGGCCAAAGTCTTGGTTTTCAGGTGTCTTTAGGTCTAGCTCATCGGAAGGCTGATGGCTCATCAGCAAGGCAACACATCCATAATAAACAGATGCCAGTGTAGGGGTAAGGACCTACTCTCTGTCCACTCCTCTTGAGGGGAGTGTCGGCAATGAACTAGCAAGAGAAATGTTAGCTAGTAAAAAATCTGTTAAAATAAGACTCATCCAAGATTGGCATGGGTTACCAAGAAAGGCTATTCTGGGACAACCTGAGAAAGATTTCAATTGGACAGAATTGCATATAGAAAAGATTTAAGTATTTGAAGCCTAAGGAAAGAAATCTTTTCTTTCTTTCTTTCTTTTTTTTTTTTTTTTCTGGATAACCTATGCTGCTATTACTTTTTCAGGTTTATGAAGCTATGGATTTCACATATATACCTGAGTAATTTGGTCCTCTTTTTTTCTTTGCTTGCTATCAGACTGTAAAGAAGACTAATTATATGTGTGTGTTAGCATGAAAAATGTCTTTTTCTAACAAGTTGAAAAGGCCAGAATTTGAAAACCATTATTTTCTCTCTAGATTTGATTATATGGAAATAGGAGGCCTTCAATTTGTGAACACTTGGATTCTTAAGTTTTCTCGACCATGGTTGGTCAAGATCACATGATCAAAACCACCCCTTCTTAAAATCCCAGTGACCAGTTGAATGGCCCTTGACCTAACCTTGTGTGTGCAAGGGAAATCATGGCCCTGGGGGGTGGGTTGGGGAAGGACAGACTGAACTAACTTGTGGAGCATCTTAGGCAATCCCACACTTGGCTTCCTCATCCACACTGCTGTCACCACCCCACTTGTAGGCAGCCTCTTGACTTTTCCTAGCCAGTCTGTAAGATGTTCCCTTACTCACTTTGTAAATAGGCAGCTAGGGAGGCTAAAAGAGCAGAGGATTGCGAGTCAGGAGCCAGGGCTCAATTTCTAGCCTCAGCACTAGTTGATTGTATGATTTGTTTCTTGGAGTCTCCTCTTGTCTGTGAAACTGAGAGGCTTGACTTATATACTATCTAAGGAGCTTCAAGTGTAAATTTTCTTTGAGCCAAAGCTTCCAAGTTTATGTTCATGGACAGTAGTCTGCTTCCTCTTTCCACTCCTCTCTCTATTGTAGACCTGTCTTTACCTGAAATATGGGATTTTGGAGGTAGCAAAAGAGAAAGTAGGGGTGAGCTGTGAGGTAACTGGACATTTAGACATGTTATATTAAAATTTCCACCACCACTACAGCTCAGAGGCAGGGAGGGATGCTCTGCCCTTTAATATTCATGCCTCATGCTGCCATTCGTGATTTCTTTTCCCCTTCTTGTCTGCCCTGAATGCTCATTCTAATTTGACTCCACATGCATAAAAATGTTAAAAGAAAGCCAAGTTTATAACAGGAATTTAGCCAACTCTTGAACTTTTCACCAGTGACACATATTTTTGCTTAGGCTTGTGGGACATTATAAGATGTATTATGCATAATTCTATTTTCAGGGGCTTACAATCAAGTTGGGGAGATAAGGCTGATATACATGTATAAATTTTACCTTTATGTTTTAAGTAAAATTATAAATCACTAAGTTTAGTTTTTTCTAGTTGGTTAAAAAAATCCATAGCAATTTTGGGGAGACCCCTGGCTGTTCCCTAGGTGGATTTACACCTGACTGTAGCTCAGAAAAAATCAGTAAGGGCTGGTAGAGATTATAAGGATGATATAGATGTGACTTTCAGTTCATTTGCTTTTCTTCTGGAAAAACAAACTTCCTTCGTTCATGAAACATTATGGCATACTATATGCCAGGGATTTATTAGTCCTGAGACATAAGATCTTTAGAGCTAGACATAGACCTGGGTTCAAATCTAGCCATTCTCATGATTTATGTAAACCTGGGCACATTATTTATCTTCCCAAGCCTCAGGTTTCTCCTCTTCACAGTGAGGGATAGCAGTGTCTCCCTCAAATGTTGTGACTATTAAATGAGATAAATTATAAATATGCTTAGGACTTGGAAAACATTCTATAAGTGGTAGCTATTGTTAAAAAGGTAAAAACCCCAGCTCCCAAGGATACTAAGCGTAGAGGTGGAGACTAACATACAAAGTTAGAATCTCATGGAAATACTGGCCTGTTGGTGTTGGCACCTCACTGGTCGTGCCTGGTGCCAGATAAACAAACATTGTTCTCCTTGATTTTCTGTATCTTTCATGTCAGGGGTCAACATCATGTTTATTTACTGCCTATGGATATTTGTGACAGGTTGGCTAATGTCCATAGCAGGGCATAGATCTCTTTCATTATCTTCCTCTACGTCTAGAAGTAGGGAGAAGAAATGGAGAAGGATTTTTTTGCCTCAGTGTGGAATCCTTTCTAATAGACTCATTTTAGGTGGCTATTTCAGGACCTTGCTTTCTTCCAGGAATTCACATACTCAGTTGATGGGTAAGATAAGAGAAAGTGGCCAGTGAGTTTTCCCAGAACTCTGCTGGTTCTTTTCGCCAGTGCAAACTGCACTCTACAGGAGAATGCAGTAACAATCCCATATAGAGAGGATAGACCTGACATGACCTATTGAGTTTTGTGCTAAGATCTTTACATGTATCATTTAATCTATTATACTATTGTAATTCTCACTTTACAGAAAAGGAAACTGAGAAAATAATTGTCCATGGTCACATAGTTTAAAAGCTAGACAGCCAGGATTTAACTCTGGGCTGAACTCAGTAAATTCTTACCCCTGCACTCTTAGAAAAGCTTAGAAAACTCGTATAAATATATAATACCTACCTATTTATATAGGTCTAGACTGCAGTCCCAGAGATTCTGATTTAATTGGTAGCCTGGGGTAGGGTTCTAGTGTCAACATTTAAACAAAGCTCTCTTATGATTCTGAAGTGCTGTTGGGATGAGAAGCTTTGGCTTAATTCCAATGTCACTACACCACATTTCTACCTAGATAACAGACTTTCCCTCATTAAAATATGAGAAAGTGTTTTCCAAATCACATTTTGGAAACAGGAAATTTCTGGACAGGTTTGAACTTTGGGGAAATTTTTAGTCACTTCTCTTACTCCTGTCAAGCATTTCTGGCCTCCCGTGGCCCATAGAGCTTAGAAGCACGATTGTTATTACAAATTCCAAGGGAAGATAGAGATCTATGAAGATCTTCCTGGATGGTCACTTTTTAAAATCTCATTTGTCGGTCAGAAATACTCCCTGACTGCCCATCGTTTCCAGAGGAAATTTTGGCTGACACTCGATTGGCTTCCTCTTCTTTCCTCCCTGCTTGGTGACTTCCCTTGTGTCACCTGAAGTTTGGTTGAATTTCTGTGACTCACTTGGTTACCACAGGGAACAGAGCATGGTCCTTAGAGGGCAAGAGCTGCAGCCTGTGTCCCAGTGGTCATTCATGAAACACTTCGGGTGACATGTCATTGGAAACAGATCCAGTCATTGCCACAGTCCCATATAGTAACTGCCACTTTGCTTCCACAGATACTGTAAAACTTAGTTCCAGCAAAAATCTCCTGCCAGGATGGTCAGGTCCTGGCTCTTTTAGCTACTGGCCCTTAATGTGCATGCTATGCTGTCTATGCTGGTTATTTATGTCCTTTGACATTTCTAAGAATTTTTTTCTGCATTTAAAAGGAGGATTTTGAAAAACCAAATGTATTTAACTAGAAGGCAGTATTTCCAAATATTTGAAAGATTATTAAGGGAAACACACTCTTGGCAATTAGAGGTAATTTCCAACTTTGTTGGCAAGTTTCTAGGGGCATCAACATATCTATTGGGAAATCTCTTGGAACTGAAAAAAATATGTACGATGTTTTATTTTTGTTTTTTAAAAATTGAAATAAGGATACATGAGAAATGATTAAGATTTTATCACTAGAGAATAGGATGAAGAAGTGTGGGAGATATTTATTTTCACTTTATGTTCTCCTATAATAATAACTGCAATAATATGAACAGCTAATATTTATTACTTTTCTTGTGTTTGATTGTATACTATTTCCCTTACTATACTTATCATGTACTATGCATAATAACCTTATATTATGAGTAGTACAATTCTAGTTTGGATGCATTTAGCTATAGATAACGTAAGACTGGCTCAAACAACAAAGAAGTTTATCACCTTACATTATAAGAGATTTCATAGTAGAGTGGACCCAGGAGTGATAAATTCAGAGACATAAGGATCTGCTGTCTCTGTCTTTTTTGCTCTGCCAACGTCAACATGGCTGGTATCCTTAAGCAGGCTTCCCGCATGGACCTGAGATTGCTGTTGCATTACATTCACACATGGCTTCCCCAGTCTCTTCCCCAATGTGCCTCTTGTTAGAAACCTTTCCCAGAAACTCCTCACTCTCCAAGATAGTACACAAAATTGTTTCACACGCTTATGCCTAAACCAGCCATCTTTTGCAAGGAGAAAGGAACTATCATGGATGGCTTCCAGGCCAATAAAGCTTCATTGCATCTCTGAAGCATATGGAAAAGAAGACAGAGAACTGAAAAAAAAAAAAAAATCAGTTAGGGCTGTGAGAGCAAGTTAGAGCTAGAGGAAAAACATTTCGAGCTTCTTCTTTATATTATCAGACGTACGTGTTATGACCAATTGGACTTCGGGTAATTCTCCATGTCGATTATTTTATAATTTGGTTGTAATTTCAACGCGGACCTGAGAGGAGGCGAACTCTGCTTTTACCTAGTCTGCCATCTTCTCTTAGATATGTCATTTTCAAGCTTATTCCCAGACAGGGCTATCAACTAAATTGCCGCAGGCCCTCTTAAGAACCGCAGGTAGGAATTTGTCTCCTCACCCTTGTCACTAGGATGAGAGTTCCATTACAAATAAGGAAGAGATGGGTTACATTACCAACTATCTGCTATATTATTATTGTTCAAATGTTTACAGAGGAGCAAAGTGAGGGTAAGATAGGTCTGATAAATTCCCCAAGGACACTTGCTTAGTACAGAGTGGAGCTGAGCCTCGAAATTAGATCTGCTTACCCCAAAGTCTTATTATGCTTTTAACTACTGGTTAAAAAAAAAAAAAAAAAAAAAAAAAACAAGACAAACAAACAAACAAAATTCAACTGAGTAAATTTTAAAGATTTTATTGGCTTTATTCAATGATTCGTGAATTGGGCAGCATCCCCTCAAGCAGGTAGAAAGGAGCTTCAAAGGAGCTATAGAAAATAAAAGATTTTTATTGGTAAAAGGGAGCAGGAGTAAGAAAAAAGGCAAAAAAACAGATTGTTTATTGTAAGATTACTTTCCTTTAGGAGATGGCAGGGCTCTATTAGGCAGATTACCTAACTGGTGCTGTTGAGGTAATTCCTGATTGATTGGGTTTAAGATTCCATTTCTGGGAGAGTGGAAACTGTAAGTTAAGTCTCAGTTTGGTAACTTAGCATGAGCATAAGCAACTTAGCGTAAGTGACTCCATTTTGGACCTGTGTAGATTGCCTCTATTGTATGCTATCATATACTACTTCTTTCTCTCAACATACATTACTTTACTAATAATTAAAGTAATGTTTTGTTTTGTTTAAAGAATTATGCTTGCAGGGTCCAGTTAGTTCTAACCATGTCTCTTCTAGTCTGGGAACTTGGGAAAACCACTTAACCTTTTTGGACTTAGTTTTGCTTATTGTCAAAAGGTGAGGGTTCAGCTAGATGAGAGCCAGGATACTTTCTAGTTCTAAATTCCTTAAGTCTATGTTCTTATGTGAAAAATCATTCAGAGTAAAAAAAAAAAAGAAAAAAATTTCAGTCATACAAATAATATCATCCATGAAAAATCAGGTAGAATTTTTAGAAACAAATGTTACTCTTTCTATAAAATGCACCTGTTTATTTGCCACCAGTGCAGTTGATGGTGTGTAACCCTTCACCATTTGTGGTTTGGCCCTGATATCTGAGAGAGGTTTTTTTTTTTTGCCTCTCTTCTCTCTATCGTGGTACTATCTCTTCCAATCACTGAACTCACTAGGCATGAATATGCCAGGAAGCCCATCTGCTCATGGCTGTGAGCTGACAGCTGCTCCACGATACCCACCAGAACCATGGGTTTCCACACTGTGTGAGGAAGGACAACCCAAGTGAGCAGAAGTAGCTTCTGTCTAGGAAACTTGCCCTCCAGAGCAAATTCACACTACTTGCCTCCCCGTGACCCTTCCAAGGACTTGGAGTAAAATGAAAATAAAGACAACTTGCCCACCCAGCATTAATGAGTAGGGGGTAGAGGGAACAAAGGAAAGAGGGGTGTGATATGTGGATGTGTGTTGTATTTTTTTCTCATTTCTGGAAAATAAGGGGAAATATTTATGTAGGAGGTAAGAAAGTTTTAACTATCCGACCAATATGAGAATTTTAAATTGAAATGCTAGGCAACAGCAAGGCAATATTAACATTTGCTGAGGAACTTTTGATGTTAAAATATCTACAAACTTTATTATTAGACAAATATAATATTGTCCAAACTACTCAAGTTCTGGAGAAACTGAAACATGTTAATTGATAGCAAAGATGTTCTCAAAATCATCATTTATCCTTGAGCTAATATATTACCTCTATGCTAAATAAAAGTAATCATAATATTAAATAGTTAATAGTGGATAACAAGCAAGACTTGGGGTAAACTTTATTGAATTTATTTGCATCCCTCATGCTGGAGCCAGTGGGAGTGAGGCACATATCCCAAGAATTAAAAGAGAAAATTATCCATGTTTGTTCATTTTGCCAACTATTGTGGATGAGGAGACCTTGTGCATGGAGAAAAAAATTTAAAAAACAAACAAACGAACATATAAACAGTACCATCCCACAATAAAATCAACATTGAACATGCAATTTAGAGAGATGGTTCTCTTTGGTTCTCTTATTCTCTGTCTCTGACAGAGAAAGGGTTGGAGGGATCCTTCACTCTGTGCACCTGGGAAGGTTCTGGATGAGAGTTGTAGATAGCCTTCTAAACTGGTACCCTGAGCCAGGCAGAGCATCCATGAGATTAATTTCACAGTAACAGATAACACTTGCATCTAAATTGATTTGTGACTAATCATTCCAGGAGACTAAAGCAACTATGTGCTTTTGGATTAAACTACCCAGGTTATTGCTGTGATTTCCATTTTTCTTCCTCACATGAATTAAATATAATTTCTTTTAAGTGATAGAAGAAATAAGATGTGTATCACATTGTCACCAAATCCTGTCTAAGATTTGTCTACATTTTCATGGATCAATCCAGCCGAGGCTTTGGATTCCGGCCCTCCTTGAAAGTCATGCCCCATGATGTATGCAAAGTCTTCCTTCATTCAAACCAGAATGGTCCTTCAAAAACACTGAGAGGGCAGCTGCCACCCAGAAGACCTTTTTGGATTACAGAATTCCAGGCACTCACCCCTCTTAACACAGCACCAAAGACAGTTTGGCTGCCTCACAGCCTTCGATGTGCTGGTACAGCTGTGAAGGAGCTAACTTTGGCAGCCATAGATCATGGACGCTTTGTCTCAGCTTCTCTCAGAATAGCTTTTCATCAGGAGACTCTTAATATCTCTCAAAAAAATTTAGAAAGGAGGGGAGCAAACATAAATAGGTACTTTAAGAAAAGATATTATTTTTGAATCTTTGGGTTTTGATATATGGTATGTGGAATTAATAATCATTTCTGCTTTATGAACAGCTCCATGTGGTAGAAAGAGCAGTGGATTTGGAGTTGGAGCAATCTGGATTCTAGGCCGGCCTTGTCCACAGCTCACAAGTAGCTTAGTTTAGCTTCTTTGACCTTGGTTTCCTCATCTGTAAATTGAGAGGGTTCGACCAGTTGATCTTTGACCTAATGATTCTATGAAAACTGAATGTTGGAAGCACATGTTCACCTTCTTTAGTTACCAGCTGTGAGTATGTGACTGGACCAAATGGTACTAACTGTCGAAACGTTTTAGGCTGAAGGGGAAGCATTCTGAAATGGGACCAAGGGCACCTCATGTTGAAACCTGGAGCCAGTCAACTCTCCAAGGCCTGGGCCAAATTTGCTTCTGCCTCCTATCCCCACTTGCTTTAGCTGGACAAGGAGGGACCCACCTAAGGATAAGAAAACCTGAATCAATGTTTCAGTAGGTAGCTTTATGAACAGTTATAAACTAGATACTCACCAAAAAATTTTTATGTTGTTTCTTGTAACTGATCTAAAATTGCTGTCTAGCTCACGTCTCACAGATAACCAGTCTCTTCCAGTTTATAACTGTCTCCTTGGGTAAATACTGAGTTATATTAAAGTTCAAACTCCCTATCAATATCATATTTCTCTTAGGGAAACCCCCTCTTAACTTTTCTACTCCCAAATGGCTTCTGCCAGGGGAAAGCTTACTCTCCTAGAACATGGGAGTTGGAAGAGGGATTCTTGCTTTGAGCTTTTCTCTGGATCTTTTCTGACCTCTGCTGAGATGTGCTTTGTCCTACTTGGTCACTGGATAACCTGTATAGGTTTCCACCAGATGTGATTGATTCTACCTGGACTTTTGGGACCTCATGTTAATATCTGACACTTTGCCATTAATACTAGATTTGAGGACCTGGCACTTTATGAATTTATTTATTTGAACTCTAGGCCTTAATTGGTATAATAATATTTCAGTATATGTTCTCAAGTTTGAGCAATAGGGAATTCTGAATCCTCTATATGCCACCCAAGACTTTGGGTAATCAGTGACATTATATTGGATTCTCACTCTCTGCCAAATTCTTCCATGTTAAAATTTCTTGTCTACTTCAGCCTCCCTCACCCAGTCTCAGTTTCGAGCAGGGCACTTGGTGAGGTTGTCTCCTCCTAGATTTTTAAATAGGAAGACTGACCCAAGGCCCCTGCTACCCCGGCTCACTGTGGAAGAATGAGATAATTGATTAGTGGTAACTGGCACAGATGGGGAACATAGAAGTGGTTGACCTCATACTCCATATTTGCCATCATAACTTCTGCCTTTACAACAAAGTAGCTCTTGTCTTTGCATTTACATTATTTTCTAAGCAAGGCTGGTAAACATATATAGAACAGGACCAGAATAGTGGTTCTCAAACATTAGCATGAAAATAATTACCTGGGTGGCTTGTTAAAACAGATTGCTAGGCCCCACCCTTGGTTTCTGATTCTGTAAGTTTAGGGTGCAGCCTAAGAATTTGTGATTCTAATAAGTTCTCAGGTGATGCTGATGCTGCTGGTCCTAGGACCACACTCATCTGAGTCTTCAGGTGCTGGTACTGTATACAGATTGTAGTAAAAGCAATGAAATTCTGTGTACACTTTTGTGCTAGGAAATTTGAAAATATAATATTTTACAATCTGAGAGCTATTATAAAAGTCTGAATGAAGAATAAATATTAAAAATTAATGGATGAGTCATCTATTTTATATATGATGAGTCATCTGTTTTATATCTATGTTAGATATAATATACATGTAATATATATATATATATATATATATATATATATATTATTTCTATCTCTTCCCTTGATGCATTTCCAGATTACTAACCTGACTGACTCTGTAGCAAAGGTAGTTGTAACAAGGTATAATTTGGGGGTCACTAAATGGGCTTTCTCTAGCTACATACATGTCTAAAATACTGAAGTTAGCTCTGAGCTGAGATCCAAACCCCTCCAGGCTCACTAGTTTCAGGATGAAGAAGCAAGAGTAAGCAAGGGCCAGGTTATCTATGACCCAGGCTTATTATATTAGTTTTTTCTTGTATTTCCTGTTATCGCCTATATTTCAAACATAAACTTCTTATAGACCTTTTTTTTATTAACAGGTTTATTTACATACCATAAAATTTACTTATTTTAATTCATAATTTATTTTTACTCTGTTTTCAAAGTTGTACAGCTATCACCACAGCCTAAGTTTAGAATATTTTTATCTTCTCGTAGAAGATCTTATGTCCATGTACAGTCTCTTCTGTTCTTCTCTCTATCCTAGGCAACCTCTACTCTCCTCTCTGTCTTTATACATTTGCTTTCACTGGATAATTCATATACATGGAATTATATAGTATGTGTTCTTTTGTGTCTAAATTCTTTCACTGAGCACCTTTTGGAGGTTTATCTGTATTGTGGCATGTATCATACTTCGTCAAACACTAACTTCCATTGAATCTTCCTTTGATACATGTACCTCTTTCTCTCCAGTTTTACTGTGACTGTTTTAATCTTGGTTCTTGTTAATTCAAAGTGTAGTTCCTGACCAGTTGTATCAGTGCCATCCTGGAGATTCTCATATTGACACTTAGTCAGAATCTGCATTTTAACAAGATTCCCAGGAGGTTTGAGAGCATGTTACAGTTTAAGAAGTCTTGCCCAAGAGAAGCTCTTCACCTCTATCAGCAAGCAGTTGAAAGCAGCCTCCTGCTACCCACTTGCGTCCATTTTCCCTGCCAGAGCACCCAGCCCACACACTGCTGATTAGTCCTGAGATTAATCGTCAAGAGCCCATCCCACCTGCCATGCTCTATTTCTTATACAATGTAAATGGGTTCCCATCAACTGTTTGAGTGCTAAGTCCCTGTCACTGAAGTGTGATACTCAAAGCTTTCTAAAATAGCTTCTCCTTAAGCTACAAAGTTTCTTAACTGCAACACTCTAACAAAACTTTCAGTTTCTAACATGCCAAACCTCTCACTTGCCCCGATCGCACGACGGTCAAACTCACCTTTAAGTATCTTATGAGCTGTTCTTCCCTCTGTCCACCTTATTCTGCCCATCCCTCCAAGGAGTGATTCAGGCACCATTCCTGCCTGACCAACCTACACAAGACCTTTTCCAACCCACAGGTTCACATAGAACTTTACCTTTTCTTAGCTCTAAGAATACTTATTAAACACCTAATCCTGTGGTTACTCTGTGGTTGCTCAAAGTATTAACAATAATAACAATAATAGTTATTATTATGATACTAAACATTACTATAGCAATTTATGGTTTATTAAGGACTTTAACTTAACTCATTTTTCTTATATAATCTGCATATCTTTTTAATATAAAATATAGCTCTTAGAGAATAAGCGTTATTTCTTGTAGGTCATTGACACTGGTTTCTAGGAGAGCCCTGGCCACACTGTAGGCACTCCATAAATTCTGCAGGAATGAGTGCATACCAGGCCAGTGGCGAGATAATAAAGTTTCCACAGAAGAGAAAAAGTGATTCTAATAGGGCTTGCATATGGAAACTGCTAAAGAACAAATGATAATAAAAATATAACTACTACTACTATATTGATATTTATTGAATAGTGCATGAGATATTTTATGTATGCTATCCTGTGAAATTTTCCACAGAACTCTAAGTAAGCACTACAATGAGGCACTCTTATTCATCTCTGTGGATGAGGAAACTGAGGCTCAAAGAAGTTGTGTAACTTATCCAAGACATACTGCTAGTAAGAGCAGGGCTCAGATTGAAACCCAAGTTTTTGACTTTAAATATTTTTTCTGCCTCTCGGTATTGGAATAGGAATTCTACCAAGGAAGTATTGGGACATGATGGGGATAACTAGGGTCTTAGAGGTCATACTGTTCTTCTGAGTCAGGAAGTGTTTCCACAAGCAGTATTCCGTTCTCATTGGGACACTGGTGAGATTTACAGTCACTCATGTATTTCCTCCTTTCCATCATGGAACATTCAAAGGGAAAAACCCAACGGATACAGATGGACTCTACTGGCTTCCTAGGCCACGTTCTTTTCATTCTTTACTTATTGTGAATGGCCTAGGTGAGCTGACTACTCTCTCTGAAAGTAATACTCTCTCTGTAATTTCATCGTGGGGTGACCGGGAAAGTCATTCTCAGAGTGGAGCTTTAGATAGAAGGTGAACTACTTCATCTGGTCAGCTGCCTGCCAAGATGTGATATGTAACTTCTTTCTTGTATCAATAAGTTTTCAATATCATCAGACTACCCAAAACCCCCAAAATGTTTATTTTCCTGCTCCTTGTTTACACAATTATTGCTCAGCAATTCCCACTTTTTTATAATGGTTGCCAGGTTATTAGACCAAAAAAAATGAAGGCTTCTTGTAACTTACACCTTCACATATGATTTCCATAAAGCTGTTCTCAGAGTAAAGTGCAATGGGGTAATCAGGAGAGATGGTAGGCACAGTTCTCTTTAGAGGTCTCCAAAGGGCTCCTGAGAGGATGGCATTCTATGGAGGTCCTTGCCAGCCACCGTAGGATGAGGAAAGTATATTAATATTCTGATGCTGTATAACAAGTTACTATAGACTCAGCAGCTTAAACAATATCCATTTAATAGCTCACAGTTCTGTAGGTCAGAAGTCTGGCATGGCACAGCTGAGTTTTCTCCTTGGAATATCACAAGGCTGAAATCAGGGTCTTGGCTGTGCTGAGTACTTGTCTGGAGGCTCTTGGGAAAATTCTACTCCAAGCTCATTCCTGTCACAGTCATAGGACTGAGGTCTCAGTTTCCTTGCTGGTTGTCAGAGTGCCTGCTCTCAGCTCCTCGGGACCACTTGCATTCTTTGCCATGCAGTCAACTCCATCTTCAAGCCATCGATAATGTATTAAACCCTTCCTGTGCTTCAGATCTCCATCTTCCTCTTTGGCCATCAGCCAGAACAAACTTGCTGTTCGAGTGCTCATGTGATTAGGTCAGGTCAGGCCAACCAAGACAATCTCCCTTTCTTAGGTTCAATGGATTTGAAATCTTAAATACATCTCCAAATTCCTTCACAGGAGTACTCAGATTAATGTTTGATTGAATAACTAAAAGAAAGTATGTGTACACTGGGGCTGGGAATCTTGGGGGCTATCTTAGAATTCTGCATACCATAGAGGAATATATGTGGCACTGGATTCCTCCAGTTTTCTTCAGAGTTACCTCATTTCAATAGTTTTCTATTTTGTGACTTGTAAATTTTTCAATGAACAGTTCTTTGATTTAAATAATGATTTGCAACACTTTTTCCCCCTTCCTCCTGATGACCGATACAGATTTCTTCATTTAACAGATGAGGAAGCTGAAGCCCAGAGAGGTTATGACATTTCAAGGAGTCCCAGCTGGTTAGTAGTGGAGCTGGGACTGTACGTCAGGCCTTCTGACTCCTGGACAATTGCTCTTTCCACAGCGCCATACTTCTTTACCCTGAGAAGGCTGCCCTCATTGGTTTTCATCTTCAAAATACTCAATTTCATACTAACTTATTAATCCATCCCCTTTTTGACCCCTGAAAAGTAGGTATTATTATTATTCCCTTAGGCTCTGTTTAATGCAAACCAACATGAGTACTTATCTCTGAGTTAGAGTACTGCGTACAATAATCATTGGCATTACTAGGAGAGGTAATTAATTTCCTGCAATGGAATGGGTAATTGCAGGATGCTTGCATGCTTCTTAGCTCTCATACAAAGTTCCTTTTTCTGCTCTGAGTCTTTCCTTGAGCACAGTGACTGCTCCCACACAGCTCAGGAAATTCCAGATGCTGAGTTAAAGATATGGTTTGCAGGACAAGAAATGTAAGAGAACACTGTGTTCTTTGATCTTTCTTTGAAGTCCAACCTGTGCCATACACATGGGCAGTAGCAATTCCAGCAAGCAACATGGGGATATCAACATATCCCTACTGATCTTAACTCCCCAACCATCAATCACTTTATGTTTCCACTGGTTAAAATGCACAATTAACTCTGCTCCCTGAAGAAGAAATGAGGTATCCTAGGCAGGGAGCTTGAGAACATGAGTCTCATTTAAACTTGGGTTCTCATATTCATACTCAGGGTTGCTGTTTCCTTCTGTCAAAAACACAACCTGAAAAAGCCATGAAAGAGGACAAACAGTAACTACTGTTCTATGAATATCAAGAAAAGGCTATGCCCATACCAAAAAGAGTATCTCTCAAAGTTTTGGATTACAACCCACAGTAGGAATTATATGGCATTAAATTCAGTATGTTATACTCACGTGTATATATAAACACTCATAAATAAATATCTATAAATAAATGGAAAAGAATCAAAAGTTTAATGAAATGATATCCTTATACTGGTATTTTCTATTCAAAATATTTTTAAAAATACTGTTTGAGACCTATTAATGGTTGTAACCTGATCAAGAATAGGGCTACTGGATCCTCCTGAAGACTTAGCAATCATGACTGCTAATCCACATTATGCTTGCAAGGAGCATTATACACAGGTCCTGAGGATTAAAGTTATCCCTGAGAAGGGAAAGGAGAATGCCAGGAATAGTTTCTCAATTAACTCAATGATAACTTTAGTTTATTGAGAAACTACTCAATTAATTATCTTATCTAATTATCTTAACTAATCCTCTTTATGATTATGAGAAAACTAAGGCTCAGGAAGTTTCTGACTTGCCCAAAATGGTGTGGATGTTAGAGCTGGTCAGTCAGGGACAGAGCACGTGCTCCCCACTACCGGCTGGATGTTGGAAACAAGTAAACATACAAACAAAACATTTGGTTTCTGGCTAGAGTTTAATAGTTTACATTCTGGCAGTTCTGCAAATGCTTCAGGAAGACCCACCCCATTGAAAACTCTGAAAGAAGAGCCTCTATTCTTGCCCTCCAGCTTCTGGCATTCCAAGAACTAGCTGGGCAATGTTAATTACCTGCAGAAGGTCTGTGAGAAGTGTGTGTGACACAGAGAGGAGATGGTTTCTGGTATCTTTCTGCTCTTCCCATTGTCCCACTGTCCCAGCTGTTGCCTCCTAATCTTTAGGTCAGAGCGTGGAGTCGGAGGGAAAAGCAGGTAATTTGCCAGGAAAGGCATGAGGGGTGTAGAGCACATATGGGCAGAATGTAGTAGGTCAAGTGAGTTGGGGCTCCTCTGTAAGTTCTTACTCTCTGATTTTTATCTCTTTCTGCTAAGCTGAACCTCACAGTGATGTATTTTTTGAATTGTGTTCAGTTAACATACAATTAACAGCAGCCAATTTGTGCTGCTTATCATTCTACAAGCCTTTCTTGCTTTCTTGCTTTACAAGGTCATCAATTCATGGGTGGGAGTGTGGGGGGCGGGTAGTGTACTCTTAGTCAGAAAGACTGGGTTCTATCTTCGGACTGTCATTTAAAATTCCTTTGACTTTCTTTTTTGAAATTGTTTTACCATCTATGAAGTAAAGATGATATTTACCACCTCTGACCACACGGTGTTTTAGATAATGGTACAAAAACAATTGTGCAAAGTATGTATAGTCTTCGAAGGAAGAAACCGTTCTAATAATCTCTAGCTGCAACTTGAGTGACCTAAAGGTATTAAAGTGTGTGTGTGTGTGTGTGTGTGTGTGTGTATACACACACACACACACATAGTCATATTCATTCAGTTAGGGAGTTGGTTGCTAAGATAAGCTTTCTGTCTTCAAAGAAAACCTATGTATTACAGAAACCACAACTCTAACATAAGTTGACTAACTGAAGACATGCCTTTTCATCAAGCCGTACCAGAGAAAAACGATGGCTGGTTCTGCAGAAACCACAAATACCCCACTTTGCCAACCAAACTGATGTGACTGGGACACAGTAGATGAGGAGGGATGTGGCATGAATTGAGGTGGGAAATGTGGGCAGGAGTTTCATCTTTCAGGGTTTTGTGTAGATCATGGAAAGAAACTGGATATTGTTTAAGTGCATTGGGACACTGAGTAGTTAAAGCAAATAGGTGTTCTTTTTCCTGGTAAGATTGTGAGGGTGGGAGACAGTGTGAAGGGAATGGGTCCTCCTGCATGTGAGAAGCCTTATTTGGTTGGCAAAGTTAATGTATCGACCCTCAGGCCACCAGCTGCTTGGTGACACTGACCTCTCCTTCTTTTGCCACCACCTCCACAGGGGAAATGTGGCATACAGGGACAAGGAGAGAAGTGGGTGCATGTGCCCAGAGCTTCTATGCTAGAGTCTTCTCCTCTTACCCCTCCTGACCCCTGGGATCTCTGTAGACCTGCTTCCCATCCAAGGGGAAAAGAAAAGGGCTGAGTAGAGAGGTAAAGGAAGAAACACAAAAGTACCTCCAACAAGTATTTCTAGTTCTCAAAGTAAATGAAAAATCCTCAGCTGTAGGCTGAATAAATGCCCCCTGCCCCGCAAAGACCTACCTTCCCTGATCCCTGGAACATGTGAATATGTTCTCTCATTTGGAAAAAGACTTTGGGGATATAATTAAAGACTTTGCAGTGGGGAGATTATTCTGGATCATCTGAATGACCCCTAGATGTAAGCAAAAACGTCCTTATAAGAAAGAGACAAGAAAATCAAAGAAGGAAGTAGGAGATGTTGAAGACTGAAGCAAAAGGTTGGTGTGATCTGAGGAAGGAATGCAAATATCCTTTAGATACTAGAAAAAGCAAGGAAATGGATTTTCCCCTGGAAATTCCAGAACAAACCAGCTCTGTTGATGCCTTAACTTTAACCCAGTGAAACTGATTTCGAATTTCTGGCTTCCAAAACTCTAAGTGGATAAATTTATGTTGTTTTAAGCCATTACGTTTGTGTAATTGTTACAGCAGCCATAGGAAACTAATACATTCATTCTTTTTCATGAACTTTTCCTCAAACTTCTCAACGGCTGGACCTTAAACTCGTTCATCCTTAGGAGGGCTCCAGTCTTTTAGGAGCCAGAGCATGTGTATTGAAGCCTCCCAGAACTGGTTCTGGACCCATCTCAGCCACTTGTCTGCTTGGGTAGCCTTGGGTCAGTCATTGTCCCTTATTCTCTTCATTTGTAAAGTAGGAAAGATAATAATACCTACCTTGCAAGGGCAGTTGTAAGGCTTAGAGACAATGTGGTAAGGGACACAACATGGCTCCAACACACACCTGGCCTTCACACATAGTTTTGGGAAACTCCAGAATTAGGCAGACAGAGTTAACAGTCTTTATTGCCAAGGGTTGGAGTATCAACTTTAGTTGAGATAGGCTGGTATTCTCTGGTGGGGGCGGGTTGCACAGGCAGAAGGCCAGGTGTCTGATCTGTGAGTAGAGTGAACTGCCCACACTATACAGGGCTGTGCTCACCCCAACCTTCCTACCAGGATGCAACTATCCCATTAGTGTTCTTGCTCAGCCAGATGGACATGCAGCAGTTCATGTGCCACGAGAACAGGGAGAAGGTCAGAAGCCTGTGTGTGAGGCACTGTATTCACACAGCCCTAGTGTGGGTGCAATGGGGAGCCACTGGCTGCAGTGGGGCTTTAGCTGTCTGCACTCCTGTCCTTGTGAAGCCCTCTTAGAGAACATGAGACAATTTATAGAAGGGGAAGGGGACTTATGACCCTATCTTTGGTCCCTGAATCTGAGTAATTTCTATGGGACTAGGAACTGTGGCAGCTGGACATGTCCAGAAAGAAACTTCTCAGTGAAAAAGCTATTACCCTTGAGACAATATTTTATGAAACAAAACAAAACAAACATTCTCTGAATGTCATCTGAAGAACTGACTTAAAATAAGCTTCCTGTCCAGGAACCTATCACCTGTCAGAAAAACAAGTGCCATATAAGGAATTCCATTAACCAGACATAGCAGGCAGATACCTGACACACCTTTACTGCTGCTTGACTCATCACCAGGAGGAAGCTCAGTCAGAAACAAGAGCAGATTGTTTTGTTCTACCTGGACCCAGCCTTCAGGAAGGGGAGTGCCCCTCTTCCACAAGACCCTGCCCATCTCACCAGGGACAATCTAGTTAATCCCTCCAAAGTCCAGTGCAAACTATTCCTTCTACCTTCAAAAGCAATTTCCCCATGGGCCTGTTGTTGGTTTGGAACACTTAATGCTACAATCTAGAATCGGAGTTGGGGATGTCCATGGAGTCCATAGACTTACATAATGTTACACATGAGTAAATTGTGCCCCATTAGGTGACTTGCCCCAGGTTACATAGCCAGGCAGTGACAGGTCAAGGACTAGCTCCAAGCTCTGCTAAGCCCTGCCTTGTGCTCTTGCCCTGCAGCATGCTGAGAGACCTGACTTTAAACTCTTCAGGCATCAGTGCTAACAGCCAGTGGTATCTGGTCGATCAGATTAGTCAACTGTCCCGGAAAAGCAGAATATAGGTTTTGAAGCTGGGGAAAGGTTTGGGAGGGGGTATATGGGTAAGGAGGCAGATACGACTTTAGTGCAACCAGAACCTGCAAGGAACTGTGCCAAAGCCAACTTCTCTTTCCCCAAGTCTTGCCCTGAGCTTGTGGAGTGGTAAACTTTCTTTTGTCCTTATGCTCAGGCCATTTTCTATTGTAATCACTAGTAAACCAGTCGTATTGCAGAGCTTTGAATGGAATAGGCATAGATTCTAGCCTTTCGAAGTTTTCAGAGGAGGAAAGAACCTTAGGTACACTTTAGTCCAACTGATTTACTGTTCACGAATGAGCAAATTAAAGCTCCAAAGAGGTCAAATGACTTGTCTATAGTAGTATTGTTTAACAGAACTTTCAGGTACATTGTGAACATCCTTTTTCTGTGCTCTCCAGTATGGAAACCACTACCCTTATGTAGCTATTGAGCACCAAAACATGGCTAATTCTACTGAGGAGCTAATTTTTATTTTTATCTGATTTTAATTAATTTAGACTTAAATAGACACATGAGGCTGGTAGCTGCTGTATTAGATAACATAGGTCTGACGTCACAGAGCTGGGATACAACACTGGGCCTCTTTGGTTTTAAATCCTTTTCTTTTCCCCTACCCCTATGCAGAACTTCAGGTCGAGGTGGACTTGTTCTGTGGAGCAGGAGACATTTGATGCCGGGTGCCTGGACATAGCTTCCAGGTGGGCAGTAATAGGTGGAGGTATCCTGTGAGATATCACTAGTGGGAAAGAAGATAACTTTCTCTAGTATTAAAATATATAAGCTTCCCCAGTTGGAAGGGAAGTACAGAAGTTTATTCATTCATTCTTTCTTTAAGGAAATATTGAGTGTCTACTAAGTGTCAGATGAGTGCTAACCACTGGGGACTATGGTAGTTATTTGATTAAGTTTCCTAAAGATGAATGGTAAAATGTGCCACAGGGGTAAGAGAACAATTTCTTGCTGGTCGAAGTCCCCAGCTTCTTCTGGCAACCACTCCACATCATGCTGCAGAAACATCTGCCTGTTCCACCTTATTGGGTCAGTACTGATGGATACCAATGCTCACTCAAGCTCTGCATCCAATCTCTTGGGCAAATAGCCTGGTGTTCTTAGACAGATTTCTTTCCATGAATTCAACCCAGGAGGATGTAGTAAAATCATGACTCGGAGTATCATCATGTGGGCTGTTTAATTTAGTTTAGGATCAGAGATCCAAGCTTTATAGAGAATATAGACTTTTAACATGGCTGTGTATGTGTGTGCACACTCACTGATGGTTAAGACATAGTTCTGCTTTTTTTTTCAATCCTTGTAGAACATAAATATAGTCTAAAATAGACACAGGTATACAAATAATTAAAATTAAAAGAAAAGTGACATAAAATGTATGCATGCCAATCAAGATGAGAAAGAAGTTATTCTTGCTGAACAGAATCAGGAAAAAAAATTACTGACAAAGTAGCCTTGGAAGTGGCTCTTGTAATAGTTTGTTAGATGTAGATGGAGGAGGGCATTTTGGATGAAGAAAATGGCAGAAGCAAAGAATCAGAAGTAGAAATCTCAGAGAGAGAAGAAGGAATAGGAAACTATACTATCTGATTAAAACATGAAAACTGAAGACAGAGCAGTAATAGAGAGCCAACAAGAAAGGTAACCTGAGGCCTGAATCTGGACTTTACTATGTAGTCACTAGGGAGCTTTTGAAGGTATTTGAGCCCTGGTGTGGTATGATGAAGCTGAGTTAATGTTGATTAGTCTAGTGACAGAAAGATAAATAATGGTGGAGATAGCTGATGCTGGGAATCAGTTAAGTGGTGATTTCTGCAGTCCAAAAAAGAGGTGATATGGGTCTGAACAAGAGCAGTGGCAGAGACAAATGGGTAGCTATTGTGTAGCTCCTTATCTCATTGAATTAAGGGAGAGGGTCAGAGTCAAAAACGATGCTGAGATTCCAAGCTTAAATGACCAAAGAGATGAATAAGAGAAAGTTGAGAGAAAAGTCTTGTTTATGAGAAAGCTACCATCCTGATGGAAGTGTCCTGTACAACAAAACAAAGGCATTGGGAACTAAAAAACAGTGGGATGGATGTGTAGCTCTCAGAGCTGAATGGGAGGTTGTTCGTGAACTAAGTTCTTGAGAAGAGATGGGGCCAAGAATACATTTAAGAAATGGTGGAGGAGACAGATGAAGGGAAGTAGGTTCAGGAGAAGAACTAAAGAACAAAACACCTCAGAACCAGGGAGGAGAAGTGATGTAGGGTGGACTAGCCAATGAGTCTCCATATTCAGCTTCTGTTGTTAGAGACTGATTGATGAATAAGGCAGATATGGTCCATACCCTCATGGAGGTCTCATCCACTAGAAAAGAAGATGAAGAAATCAAACAAAGAAACTAATCAATAATTACAAATAATAAAAGCAATAAGAGAAATAAGCTGGATGCTGTGATAGAGGATATGAAGAGTGGGCAACATGTCCATTTAGAGGGGTGGTTAGGGAAGACCTCTTTCAGCAGCTATCATTTTAGCTGAGATGAAAGCAGGGAAGAAGAATGTTGCTGTGTGTAAGAGAAGTGGGGTGAGCTTCCTAGCAGAGGAAAGAATGTGGAATAGATCCTAAGACAGGAAAGAGCTTGGCAGGGTGGAAGTACTGGCAGATGGCTAGAGCGACTGGAACCTAGAGAGTGAAGAAGAAAGATACTTGAGATAAACCCAAAAGGGGCCAGATAATGTAGGCCCTGAGAATGAAATTTGAACTTCATTGTAAGAGCAAAGGTCAATGAAACTGAAAACAAAGCTTAAAGAGAGTGAGGACCAAGAGAAGACCATGGGATTCAACTACAGGATGGGATTGGTGATCTTCGAGGAGAGAGATGGTGGCTGAAGTTAGTTTGCAATTTGGGGGGGTTTGAAGCATCTGGAGACCCTTTCTTGGAGAAGAAGTTTGGTGATACAAGGAGCAAGGAGATAGAATATTCTCAAGGATGCTAGCCAAGACTACTCATCTCAGACACTCAGGCAGTCATGCTGAGAGTCACAAACTAAGGCTTATTTGTATCACTGTTGCTGAAGGCATAAAGGAAAAATGGAATACCTGGCTCCTGTTCAAAGCCATTCCTGAATTCCCCCAGGAAGATGCCGTAGAAAGCCAGCATTTCTATCAGATATGAAGACAAGAGCAGAGGTCACTAGCAGGGCTGGTCCACTTTGTGGTTGAATGGCTGCCCTTTGCAAATCGTAGCTGATGGCAAGGCCCTCAGGTTTCAGAGATGGGTTAGGAAAGCCCCAGGTCTGGTTAGCCTGCTAGGGAACAGACTGTCACTTCACACACTGTGCTTGACTCATGCGTGTTGACAATTGCAGTGTAATTTTAATTATACTAGGCAGTGTTTCATAATACTTCTGTCAACCAATAGTTTGTAAAAGGCCACGAAGTTTTAATAGTTGGCTGCTACAAGAGAGCTCTTAGCTTTTAAACCCTAGCTGAAGGAGGCGAGTGAGATCTGTTATAATTAAAAGGGTTGAGAAGTGGCTGGAAATACTATAAAATGCCAAATTAAAAAGAAACTCACCAATATCTAAGTCCAGCTCAGGGAGAAGTGCTGAGTCAACCCTATGCTGTCTGCTTTGGCTCTTTGAAATTACTGGGACAAAGGACAGGAACCAGGTCTCTAGTTGCAAAGGACTTCTGAGGAGGCAAAATGACCAAAATTTGTTTTCCTTGCCTCTCCTTCAAGGCCCAGGTTTATGTACCAGAGTCTTTGAGTAGAAATCCAGGAAGAAATCAATAGAAAGGGAGGTGGGAGACCCAGCATCAATCAGCCTTGGTTGACCTGGAGCAACATTTCTCAAGCCTCCCATCCCTCTCTATCAACCCCAGTGCTTTGAATAATGCCTGTGTTTCCTGGCCCTGACCATAGACCAAACACACCAGAACTTTTACTATGGAACCCAGGCTTCAGAATCTTTTTAAAATCTCTGTAGTAGGCTGAATAATGGCCCTCAACCCCTAAAGATGTCCACGTACTAATCCCTGGAACCTGTGAATGTTATTTTATTTACTTATTTTTTAAAAACTCCTACAGCACCTGGTATTCGTAGGTGGTCTCCCATCCAAGTACTAACCAGGCTTGACCCTGCTTAGTTTCTGAGATCAGACAAGATCAGGCATGTTCAGGGTGGCATGGCCGTAGACTGTGAATGTTATTTTATATCACAAAAGGGACTCTACAGATATGATTGAACTAAAGATTTTGAGATGAGGAGATTATCCTGGATTATCTGATGTTTCACAAAATTCCTTATAGGAGAAAGGATCAGAGGCAGAGAATAGGCCAGGTGACAATGAAAACAAAGATTGGAATGATACACTTTGAAAATGGAGAAAGGGACCCACACTGAAGAACATAGGCAGCCTCTAGAAGCTGGAAAAGGCAAGGAAATGAAATTTCCCCTAGACCCTCCAGGAGGAACACGCCCTGCAGACAATTTCATTTTTGACCCAGTGAAATTGACTTTTAGCTTATGACCTTAGAACTGTAAAGACAGTAAATTTGTGTTGTGTTAAGCCAGAAAATTTATGATAATTTTTTACGACAGCCATAGGAAATTTATACAATCTCCACAGGTAACTCTAATGATTAGCCAAAGTGAAGAACCAATGATGAAAAAACTTGCTGCTCAATGTGTGTTCAAGGACCAACAGCATCTGCATCACCAGAGAGTTTACTAGAAATGCAGAGTCTCAGGCCTCACCCCACACCTGCTGCAGCAAAATTGGCATTTTAACAAGATTCCCAGATGGTTTGAATGCATACTTAAGTTTGAATTCTAGAGCAATGGTTTTCCATCCTAGCTTTAGTTTAGAATCTCTTGAGGAACTTAAAAAATGTAGATCCCAGGCCAGGGCTTGTGGTTTTTAGAAGCTTCCCAGATGATTTTAAGGAAATCCTTGATGAAAGTGGTTGTGTCCTGTGCATCTTTGTATTTCCAGTGCCTAGCATAAAATTAGACACTGAGAAGCAAATAAATATCTCATTGAAACAAACAAAGTTCTCTAGGTCCTTGCTACTCCAATTGTGGTCATGGACCAGGAATCTGGACATCAACTGGGAGCAGTCAGAGTGCAGAATCTCAGGCCCCATCCAGAGATTCAGAAATGCTGAATGGAAATCAGCACTTCATTAAGATCCCTGGGCGATTCTGTGCACTGTGCCAGGCCATTGTCAGTTTGGGGGTGGTGGCTCTGCTATTAGGGATGAATGAGATTAAGGCAAAGGAAGTTTAGGTAATTGTCTCCAATTTATAGTAGTTCAGCAGCAAACTCAAAATTGAAATCATTGCCTCAAAAGTATTGTTTCTGAGATCAAAATGGGACAGTGTGCTCTGAGGGATAAAATTTAGTTGGGTCAATAAAATTGATGATTTTTGGATTGTAGAGCCTAAACTTGGTTTGGCAAGAGGGCTGTTGCATTCTCTGAGAAAAATTCTATAAGTGAAGAACTATGTTCAGAAAGAATCTTTTGCAGACCCTTCTCTGTTCTAGCTTGGGTCCTCGAGCCTTCATTCAAGAGGAGGGTCTGGCTCAGTTTCTATTGGCTCCAAGCCCAAAGGAGCTGAAAGCTCAGTTTATTCCTTCATGGGATCATGGTGTTTAATCACTCAATTTAAATCTCTATCTGTCACATTCAGGGCTTAAATTGTCAGTGATATTTGCCCAATATTCTTAACGAGAGAGCCAAAGATGAAGAAAGACAAACAGAAACTTTTGGGAGAGTCTCAGATACAAAAAATCTTCACGAGGAGAGGAAGTTGTTGCCTAGCTGAAATGCAGGGTACCTTGCAGATAAGAATCTAAGGATATTCAAAACAAGGATATTAAAAAAATATTTGCAAAGAAGTTTAACTTCAATTTCCTATCAAAAAGTAATGATTCTTATTTTTGTCTGAGCCATGCTTCAATTGTTCCTGATAAATTCAGAAGCCTAACTGTAAAAGAGTGACAATTTTATTTACTCTCTCAACAAAGAGATTAAACAAGTCAGCAAGTGGATAGAATCAACATAGCAGTCTCATAGCTGGAAGAAGCCCTCTGGATCGTTAGGGGTCTGCAATCCACATACTTTCAGGAGCCCAGCAAGTGAAGCAAATGTGAGAAGGCAGTCAGCTGGACAATATTAAGAGTGGTTAAGACTGTGGGAACTGGAGAGTGGATGCTTAGCAAAATCATTCATATTTATAAAACAATGTTGGCCAAATAAAACACATCTGTGAGCCTAAGTTTGTCTACTTATTTATATTTCAGAAACTTGAGATCTAGAAAAGCTAAATTTTCTGCTTAAGATCACATAACTATAACTTAAGCATTAAAACAAATACTCCAACTGTGACAGCTCTACATGTTTACACACCAAGGGGACATTTAGATTATATTCGTATGTAGAACTGTGTGTGTGTGTGTGTGTGTGTGTGTGTGTGTGTGTGTGTGTGTGTGTGTTTGTGTGTGTGTGTGTTGAATCAAAGAAATTCAATTCTAATAACTGGTTAGACGATACCTAGTTGCTAACAACAGAAAGAAAGTAACAGCTCTAAATCACACAAGGTACCATAGTGAGAGAGTAAAACCAATGAAACCAGCAGCCGTTTCTATTCATCCAGCACACATTTTTACAAGGCTATAAATAATTGTATTTACAGATCTTAGATATTTTTGAAGCAGTAATAAAAAACTATGTTTTAAGAAAAAGAATTCTGGGTTTGAAATTTCATTGGCCAATTACTTAGAAAAAGACCATATGTTCTGAAGAGGTGACAATTAGTAGCTGGAGCCATTATCTTGGTCAGCTTGCTCGGCTAGACAAAGTCAGAGTACACCTCCAGACTGTCCTCAAACTTGGGATTGAATGCACAGGGATCATTGTAGCTTCCTGGTCAGTTATGTCTAGAAGCTCTCCTGTGCCAGTTTTATTTAAGAAATGCCAGTCAGTAGCACTGCTCTTCTGTAAGAAGGTGAAGAAAGAGGTAAACAACAAAGTCAGTCAGAGCCCTGTGGAGTCACCCTCACACAGTGGACACAAGAGTTCTCTTTTTAGCATTGTTCTGCATGTAGACAATATGGTTTTATTACTTTCCCTGTGCCAGGTACTTTCTATGCACTTTTCCATTTAATTCCCACAACGAATCAAATCTTAGTACAGTTGACATCCCTGTCTTACAGATGAGGAAACTGAAGCTTAGAAAGTTTAAGTAACTTGCTTTTGTGGTTGATTTGGGATTCGAACCCAGACTTGTGTCTCTCCATAGCTCAAGTTTTTAGGCACTATACTCTCTGCTCTGATTCAAATACCCAAAGGCAAACTTGACTGACATGGTCATTGTTTGCTTGCCTCTACCTTTCTATCAATGTGGCCCTTATCCATGGATAAATCAGAATAACAATTTTCAGGCAGGGCTTTGAGCTCCAAATGTGAAGGGTGCCAACCTTGAGACCAGTTATAGGAAGAGAGGTTGAGTGTGTTATTTACTAAGAACCCAAGTGTTTAAAATAATCAGTTTTAGAAGCTCCACTGGTAAGCCAGTAGAAAAAGGTGTTTTGCAGCACTAATGTCTAAAAAGTGAATTTTCAAAAAGCAAATCCCATTGTTCTACTGATTTCAGTTATAAAATCAGAGGCACATTCCCACAGTCTGGAACGGAAAAAGCCAGTTCTCGATTCACTGGGTTGAAAACATTTGGCAAGAACTGACCTGGCCTGGCCCAGGGAGGGCATACACAGGCCTCTCTTGACCCTGAAATCTCCATTCCAAGGTGAGCCTCTCCCTTCTCTTCCGCTTTCCCTGTCTTTCATCAAACTTGGAAGGGTCTCTGACTATAGCAGTTCTTAACTGCTTTCTGTCATTTCACCTATTCTGTTTACAAAGCTGACTATGAGAGGAAGGGAGGGCTGTGATATCACACTTTACAGTGGGTATAATCATCTAAGGCAGGTGTGTTCTATCAGAAAAGTCACAGATTCAGGACTTAATGCCTTATTTTATGAATTCAGTAGTTTCAAACATCTATATGCCAAATTAGCCTAAAATATGCCTTTGAAACAAATGGTGAATTTTTAATGATGAATTAGAATTTTTCATTCTATTAACTTTATCATGAGTCCATCTTCTTGAATGCAAGGTTTTTGAGATTAACTCTAAGCACGTTTTGCGGTCCTGGCAAATTAAATAATAATCTAAATAAAATAATAAAAATCCAAAGATTTTGGTTGTCTTTTACTCAGTCTATTACATCTCTATAATTCCATTTGAACACTTCTACTTTCTTCCCTGTCCCTTATTCCAGGACAAACACGTGTGCCTTTTTTTTTTTTTTTAAGAGAAAGGGTAGAGATTTTGTCCTTGCCTGTTCTGCCTGGAATGACTGTCATTACAAGAGAGGGACTGTATCTCTCTGTTGTGCCAGAGGTCTATGGCATAAAATTGGAAAGACTATTGTATAGAATACAAGGAATGGATTTCAAACCTGAGACCTAGCTCTGAGTCCTGACTGTCACTCATCACTTCCTTGTCTCTGGTTCTTTGTGTCCACATCTGTAAATTCAGGGTAATAGTGCCTGCTCATAGGCTGGCTATGTGTGTAAGAAACTGCTGACACACAGCAGTTGCTTAGTGATTACTATTTTTTTTTAGGAGAAGTTAAATAATATGGATAATTCTCAATCTTGAAGTAGAGGAAAAATACAGGGAGACACATTAATGGGTCTATCGGAGCTCCTCCGTGCACTTTTGCCCCCTTCCTCTCTGATCTTTGTCATGCTTATAGGGCAAAGTGGGCCTGATTCCTTTTTTCTCTTTCACCCTACTCATGGGAGATTCATGTAGTGGGCTGGCTCAAGGCCATACATGGTGGTGAAATAAAAGGGCTGAAGGGGATTTCCTTTAAATGGTGAAGCATTATTGAATGCCAGGAGAAATTTGTTCACACTCTCTAGTGCACACCCTTAGACTCTCACAGCAAAGCACAGTGATGAAGGATCGTTTTAGCATTTGATTAGATGTTAAAAGCAGAAGAAAGTTTTTATCCCAATTGTTAGTCTCTGGAGAGTCGGCATTCGGACAGCTGAAACCTCCCCCTCTTAAATGCTTGATTCTGAGGGCCACAGGAAGCTGTGGATCTGACCAGATGCAAGAGAAAGCCCTTAAGCACCAGAGCAGGCGTCGGCCAGAGCTGCTGGGCTTGCCCTTGCCTCCTCTCAGAGTTGGCAGGATCTCTTGCAGGGAGGGCAAACTGTGGTTACCAAGACAGAGTGGGTGGGGTATTATATGCCCCAAGAGTTTCTAAATGCCAAGAGTTTCTAAAACCAAAACAGTTGTCAAATAAGAATGACAAGTCCCACAAAATGGAGCTATCTCACCTCCCACCCACATCCTGCACTGGTACCATGTCACAGCAGAACTTCCTGGTAGAGCAGCTAGGAGCCGCTCCTTGCCTTGGGCATTCCAGGCAGCAGAAAACTGTTCTTCTTTCTCTCTTTTAGTGATTAGATGCTTCTCTGGGTGGACCACAAGCACAGATCGAACTGACTAGAACAAACTAAAATTAAGATAGAAATCTCTACAGCTGAATGCAGCATAGCCATAGCCCATGGAGGAGGCAAAGGGATGAATAAGGACATTTCTTTCTTGGTTTCACTGTTGCATCTTCAAAATAAATGACCAGTGCTACTTGGGTTATGTATTGGTGACCACACATCCAGTTAACTCCTACTGTGCCCTTTCAGTCTCGAAAACATAATGATTTGGAGTGATACATTATAAGTCATAAACCATGGAGTTTATACTCATTTACTGTTTGGTGGGGAGATGAAAATAAGGTATAAATAGGCAGAATTTGGAATTAAGAGCTAAGACAACTTCTTAGGTAAGTAGCAACCAGACCAAAATTATATTCAAAGGATGCAATAGGCTCCTTTACATTGGTGTTAGCATCAGTCTCTAAGCAGGGGCTGGTGTGATAAGAGAAAGACAGTAGCAGGATCTGGCTAGTCAGTGGGCAAATTCCAGCACTGTGATTTCAAGGAATCCCCTGGGTTTGAAACAGGACATTAGCCAATGGCTGGAATTTGGGAGAGCAGGATCTACCTTGGAATGTAGAATATTGATAGGAACCCAGCTGGGGTCAGAGCAAAGATGCGAAACACACTCCAGGTATACAAAATGAGCAAGCACACCTGTGATTAGCTATGAGGAAAAGCTGTAGCTCAGGGTGTGTGGTCCAGAGGGTTTACCCCAAGAGGAGCCTATTGTGTTCATGACAGGCACTCATCTGTGTTACTGCATGTAATATTCACAATAGCCTCAGAAAGCAGGTGTTATATTCTTAAAGGAGGTGAGGCAGCAAAGGCTCAGAGAGTTTAAGTGACCTGCCTATTATTACAGAGCCAGTAAGTGGCAGACCCAGGAGTATAACCTTGAGTGACCTTGATATAAAGTCTGCGCTCTTTTCGTTATACCATACTGCTTGAATCATAAGCAATTGTTCAGGCTGACAAGTTGGGAATGGACATAGGTACAGAGTCATCAGAGAGCCTGCTACCTTCTGGATGGAGCCAGTCATCGAGCATGTCTGTGATAGAAGGAGCATATGGGAGAGTGATGTGTGATTAGATTGAGAAGACAGGCAGGAGTAGTACATAATAGCCTTGGAAACTGTGCTGAAAAGTTTGGATTTTAACCTGTACACAATGAGAAGAGGCAGAAGAGTGGCAGAATCCAAACTGAATTTTAGAAGGATCATTTTGGCAGCAGGGTGGTACCTGGATTCTCAAGGAGGAGTGACAGTGGGGGAGAACAGGAGACCCCTTAGGAGGCTAGTCTAGAGAAGAAATCTTTCAAATATGTGGGTGAGACCATATTGGTCTCCTGCCTTAAATTCTTTTACTTCGCATTGTCGTCTGGGTAAAGCAGAAGCTCCTTGGGAAATTCTATAAGATCTTCATGACAGTCCTTACTATTTTTCTAGCCACCTCCCCCCATGCTTCCAGCTCACTCAGTATCCATGATTCCTTGATTACTTGCTATTTTCTTTGCTTACAGTGGCGTCCTCAAGCATGACAAACTTATTCTCAAGCTTCAAGCTTCATTTCAAATATGATCTCCTATGGGAAGTCTTTCCATATTACCTGGCAGGGCTTGACTCTCCCTCCTCATCCAACTCTTTAAACATGCCTTTATTAAAATGGCCTTCATCTATTTTATAATGTTTCCCTTCTTATTTGTTTCTGTGCTTCTTGAGGGCAGTGATTATATTTGGTTCATCTTAGATTCCCATCATTTAGCTTCATACTTGGCATGTAAAAGATGTTTCATAACCAGCACCGTCCTCCTAACATTTGTGGGGCTAAGAGAAAGAGTACAGTTAGAGACCTTGGGCCCTTAGCTCCCCTCTATTCTCCTTTAGTTTGACACCCCAGCTCTACCTAGAACCACAAGGAGTTTTGCACACATGCATATGTAGACAAGCCAGTCCTTACGTCCAACCTCCATCCACGCCCCTTCCCCACTGTAAATAGCCACCTCTTGGCTACCTTCGAACATACAGATGTATACTCCAGTGATGCAGTATATTCTTGGAAGGGTGGAGAGTCCTTCGTAGGCAGGCTTGGACCATTTGAACAGGGACTCTGCAGTCCTGGGTGCAGAAATATGGCCTACAATCAGAGTTTATGAGCCTATGGTGGCAATGCCTCTTTGAACCTATAGACTCCTTGACATGTGGTTCAGGGTGTGACCAGAGAAAGGACAGAGCAGAGCCATTTAAAGTATGGAGCCCAGCTCATTCAGCTTCCAAGGATGGAATGTTCATCTCTCTATAAAATGTGTAAGCAGTGAAGATTTGAATTAAAATGATAAGATGGAAGAAGTAAGACTACTTCTGAGAAGCCACTATTTAAAAAGAAGAAAGCACAAGCCCTGATGAGCAGTTGGCTCTGTGGAAGAGGAGTAAAGGATCATCACAGGCTCTGTTGGTAGGAAGAATGGTATTGTGCTATTAACTCAGAAAGGAGGAACACATGTGGGAGGGAGTTCCATGTCAGATAAGGCAGTATATTCAGGAGAAAATGTTCAATAGTTGGAAATATGGAGTTTAGAGCCTAAGATATAGGTGGAATTTGAAAATATATTTTTGGGAGTCAGTAGCATATAGGTGATAATTAGAACTATGGATATGGTCAAATTGCTCAAGGAGAGAGTGTAGACTGAGAAGAGGATTCAGAAGAAGACGACAACGGGAGTCCCCAAAGAAGACTGAAAAGGAGTAGCCAGAGAGGCCCATGGAAATCCAGGGCATGGCGAGTCATGTGGGCTCTTGGAGCCAGGCAACAGTTTCAAAAAGGATGGGGAAGGTCACACGGCCAACTGCCACATCGAGTATGGGGAGTGCCCATCAGGGTTTTAATAAATAGGTCATTGGTGACCTTAGTGAAACCAATTTCGGAGGAGGGATGATGGCCGAAGGCACACAGAGTTGTGTGTAGAAGGCAAAGTGGAGACAACGTCTACTTTGTTTTTCAAGACGTTTGGATGTGGGGGAAAAAAACAGGCCTAACTTGGATATGACACAGACTTTAGGAACAATTGTTATGGTTTTTTGGTTGTGTTTCTTTTATATATATGAGAGCTTAGAATATTTATTCATGCTGAGGGGAAAGAGCTGAATGAGAAAGGATGGTCAAAGATATAGGAAATAGAGGGGAACTCAATGAGGAAGGTCCGTGGGAAGAAGACAAAGATTTATAGACAGGAGGTTTATTAGGTATTGCTCTTAGAATAAATGCCTATGTAAGGGAAGGAGGAAGGAGGCTAGGGTGGAAGGAGAAATTGGGCCGTATTACAGGTGCAATGAAGGCCTCAGCCAAGCTCATGGGGACCTCTGAAGTTGGGATAGGCCCTCAGAGTTATCCAGAGTTAGAACGAGGGGGCTAGACCTTTATATCCCCACATCAGTCTATCACTGGGTGTAAGATTCCCTGGGAAAGGAGTCTGACCCAGGGCAAGGAGACTCTTTTCAGCCAAAGCAATCCCTGAGGTTGGCTGACAGCTGAGGGCTTCTGCCAGCAGCACTCCCAGTAGCTGAAGCCACAAATCATTCAGTCTTAAAGGGGATCCAGTCTGCATAACTGTATCAGTCAGAGTTCAGCTAGAGAGGCAGAATGACTAAGAAATATATATTAAAAGATTTATTGCGAGGAATTCACTTATACGCTTATGGGGACTGGCTAGGCAAGTCCAAAATCCAAAGAGAAGGTCGTTAGAAAGGACAGTCTGAAACTCCAAGGCCTGGGCTGAGGCTGCTGCTCACAGGCTCTGCTTCTTCTTCAGAGAAGCCTCTCAGTTCTCCCCTTGAGGCCTTTCAACCTATTGGATCAGGACCACCCAGACTACCTAGAATTATCTTCCTTACTTAGAGTCAATTGATTCTACACTTTAATCACATCTACAGAATACCTCCACAGTGACACAGATATTAGTGTTTCATTGAATAACTGGGGATGATAGTCTAGTCAAATTGACACATCAAAAGATCATCATACCATCAGGGTATGCACTATAGTTCCCAGAAAGCAGAAATGAGTAAATATAATTTCATTTCTCTTAAACACATAACTGTAGTTCAGCGGGACTCACTGATTAGTTTTTCTGTTTCTGTAGAAAAGTTTTTCCTATATGTAAGCATTGACTTTCATATACGTGATATGACCACTTACACATGAACAGCCAAAATATTAATAACATATCCTGATTTTTATAATGGAAGTGCATAGTTCTGAAATCAATCCCGTACCAACCACCTGGGGAGCCAGCTCTGTCTGAATACTCATTCCCACATAGTCAGTTCACCCAAGGAGGTGAGTGTGTGTTATGAACAAGGCAATTGTTCTTGGGTTCAAGCCCCTTCGCACACACACAGGGTGTCCTTAAGCTGAGTAAGTGCTTTCTCTAATATCTGCTGGCTGAAAAGGAAAAATCTAAAGTTATGTTTCTCAAACTTTTGATGTTAAGAATGCCAGGCAATTTTAGAAATTTTTGTGTGTTTGTTTCATTGAATATTTAAAATCTCCTGGCATCAACAGGAGAGGTGACATGATCTGCAGTCTTTCACTATAGGGTCTATATTTAGCATCATGATATTTGGAGCCATAGATCAAACTTTGTTTCTGGACTCTGTTTCTCTTCTCAGCAGCGATGTCACTCCCCAAACCCAGATATGCAACATCTGTCTGCCCTCAAGGAGCAATATCTATTGCTTCCTCTTCTGCGTTTTCTCCTCAGGAGCAGAGGAAACATTTGGTTGTCCTCACGGTATCTCCTCTCAGTCCTGCTGTCTTCCCTGTACCCCTATCCTGGCTCCCTGGGCTTCCCTGCCCCACTCTCATCACCTGCCAGGACTCTCCAGAAGAACAAAGTGGCCTATTCCCCTACTGGGGCTGCTGTTCTAGAACTCCAGGCACGTTTTCCTCTGCCCTCAGCCCACTCGCAGAGCCTGAGTGGAGGTGAGAGAGGCTCGAGCTGCAGGCCAGCCTCCACCCACCCAGAGGTTGAGTGGCTAAGTGGTGTGAGAATCCAGCTTTAACTGCAACCCTATGATGAGCAATGTTTGCTGTTACCTCTGGGGCAAATGTAATTAAGGATCTATTGAATTTCTGTTTCAGACTTTATTTTAAGATGTTTAAAATTTGTCAAATGTGATCTGCCAAGAGCTGAGATTTGGAATAAAAATAAGGTCACTGCATAACGAAGTTTGTGCTGTTGCTGTTCAATCACAGATCCTGAGATCCTTCCATTTTGCTGATTTTAGATCAGGAGGTAGGCTTCTAGTACCAGCCAATTAAGAGGAAAAGGGTATCCCTTCCCTCAAAATAATTAAAATGACAAGCAAGCCAGATTGTGGACGACTTCTTTACTTTGGGCAGTTTTCCAAAATCAAAAGTAAAACTGCTTAGATGCCGAACTCTATATGTCATCATCTTTATAAGAACTTCCCATACAGGTGATTATTTTGCGTGTAGGAGCAAGTTTTTATCATACGTGCTGTTACCAGCGTGAACTTCTTTTTGGCAGCTTCATGAAACGAGTTTCTTTCTCCTTCATTGTGACCCATCTCCTGACTGTTCCTCCAAGAGAAACCCACACCAAGCCCCAGATTACATGGAAAGGAAATCATGTAAAATTAGCTCTAATAAACTAGGAATCAAGATTTGGGAAGCAAAGAGTGAAACCTAACCTTAATAATATGTGACTTGTTCTTAGTTTTATTTTATTTTATTTATTTATTTAGGCAAGGCAACCTTTGGTTGACCTCACAGATTGCAAGGACCTTGTCAGTTTACAATCCCTTATTTGTTTGTTTGTTTGTTTGTTTGTTTGTTTATTTTATGCCTACTGCACCTGGTCTTCCTAGGTGGTCTCCCATCCAAGTACTAACCAGGCCCAACCCTGCTTAGCTTCCAAAATCAGATGGGATAGGGCTTGTTCAGGGTGGCATGGCCATAGATCTGTTCTTAATTTTAAAATCATGTTTTCTTAGAGATCCAAGTTCCCCAGTGTGGTTGAGGAGCTGAATTTTCCTCCCTGCCTTGGATTTTCCTGGAGTCACATATTAGCAAGACTTTAAAGCCCTTCTTTTAACAAATATAATGTGAGAAGAACCAGCATAATGGAACAAGTCAAGAATCTGGAAGTTATGTGAACAGAAAACAAATATAATAGATAATGCCATTTGGATCACCTCATTTTTTGAACACATACTCTTGTTCACAAGTATTTTTTACTTGGAGCAATCTTGACTTTTTCCAATGAAAGCATAAACTCAGCTACCAATTTTCTCCATCTTTCTCCCCAACACTCTTCTTTCCCTGTTTCTCTGTAGATTAGTTCATCTGGGGTAGATAAGATATAAGATAAAGTAGAACCTGAGAAAAGAACTGTTCCCTGTTTAACCTGCCAATTTGGCTGGACTTTAACATGTCTTACCATATCAAGGGCATGAACACAATGAGCAGCTTCTCCAAGGCTGCTACCTCTGAAGGAGTGGCATGTGGGGACAGAGTCTCTGAAGCAGAAGCCCTAGAGGCTGGAGGAAGTGGCAAAGGGATCCATCTCATTGGAGTACAGGCCTCTGAGTAAACCATTTCCAGAAAGGGGATGATCTCCTGGTATCTTAACATGTTGCTAGAGCCAAGAACAAGTGGGCCAGAGGGCCTGGCCCTGCCCTGAGCAGTTTCAATAATTACTTAATTATACCCCTGCCTACACTGCTCTGCCTCTGAATCTAGGTTGCTTTAATGGACCAAAATGGAGGTGCTTGGTGCTGAGCTGGTTGGAACACTGCTCTGGCCACAAACAGCGGTGAAGGGGAATCAGGGGACATGAGACATCCTTGCCTCTGCTCCGTCAAACTAGCTGTGTGACCTGTAGTAGGTTATGGACCCACTCTGGGCCTCATTTTCCTCCCTGTGAAAAAGGCTGTCATGAGCAGTGAAAAAATAGTAATGCCAAGTTCAAATGACACTTGAGAAAGTACCAAGCTCAATGTTGTACTTCTTCAGACCCTGTCATGCTGATCTCCACAATGAATGTGGGCTTTGAAGAGCCAGAAACACAAGAATGTTCCAGGGACCACAGAAGAGGACACCACTGTGGAAAGATAGACCCCAAAGCTTCCGTATAATTATGCCATGATAGTCTTACTCTATATTCTTTCACATATAAGAAGTTACAGCCAACCCATTAAAAACCATTAAAAAGCTTGTCAGAACCCAAATGAGAGCTGGGAAATGCAGTTTTCTTATGATCCTGAAGTTTTTAAAACTTTTTTTTGTGAAATTTAGAACTTTTGGGGGGACATTGTCTACAGAGCCAGTTTACCAGCCAGCTAAGGACATTAATCACACCTGGCTTTTTTTAGCATAAAATCCAGTTGGGTTATTCACCTTAACAATAAATGACTTTTGAAAATTTCTGTAACATATTTTCAAAAGAAGTTTTTCCAGTGCTAAGGAAATTCTAAACAAGGTCATCGAGCTCTGAAGGAGAAAATTCCTGAAGAGGAATTTTGAACATTTTGAGTAATAGCTGCAGCTTCCCTGGGCAGGAAGAGTATGGCATTGTGGGGATTCTGGGGCCAGAAGGATCTGGGTTTGAAACCCAACTCCCAGCTTCATGTTACTTATGCTGTCTGACTATCAGTCAGAGGAATAATACTGAGTTTGAGGTTCAGGTAAGGACTCAAGAAAACTATATTTCTTTAGCATCCAGCACACGTGTGCAAAGTAACTTTTTTTTTTTACTGATATTTTGAATACAACTGTATTCATTTATGTGTATGAAAATAATAGTAATAGTAATAATAATATTAATGTTACGAGTAACACTGTGAGTGGGGTCCTATAAGTGCTTTATGTGTATTAGTTTATTTAATCTTCACAACAGCCCTATATGGTAGGTGCTATTGTTATTCTATTTTTTAGTTGTAGAAACAGAGGCACTGAAAGATTAAGCAATGTGTCTAAGGTCATAGAACAAGTGAATTGCAGAATTAGAATTTACAAACCTGAGAATCTAGGTCCAGAGTCTATATTCTTGGTATAACATTATATACACTTGTTAGAGCATTAGTCATTATTTAATTATCACATTTTATGTACTTCTTAGGGGTGTGTGTGTGTGTGTGTGTGTGTGTGTGTGTGTGTGATAGAAAGAAGCAAATCTGAGCAGGAGGGTAGATACCCAGGCTGCATGAGAGCTCCTCTTGCTGCTCAAGCTCTGGCTACACCCACCAGCCTGAATACAGAAGAGTTTTTTTCCCTAAGGAACTTCATGGTTTCAAACAAAGCCAAGTTCCAGAGCAGAAGGCCAATGACTATCCATCACCATCAGCTTGAGCCACCATTGCTCCTAAGTGTCACTTAGAACTAAAGAACATAAATAGTTTCTGAACTAACCTAGTTGCTGGTTAAGGGATAACTATTTATTCCTTATAGCTGTTGTTATTTCATGCTCCTTGTTTCCCATAATCCAATTTTACTAATAATGATGCAGAGAAAGAACAACTTGCCAAGGTTACCTAGCTAGTAACTAGAGAAAGCTACTGAGTTAGTTTTCTATCATATTGCTTCAGTCTTCCTTCTTGGAGGAGTGAAGCTTTCACCTAATTCCTTCTCTCTATGTTCATTTTCACTTCCACCCTCTTTCTGGAAGCCAAACTGACTCCTTGAAAGATGAAGAGTGTGAAGCAGAGAGCTGCATGGCATCAAAAAGAAAGGTGGAAGAACAGAAAGACCTGGGACTAGGTGGCTGCTATGGATGGAGGCCCTGGCTGCTGACCTTGGATATAAGCAGCCAAGTGACCCATTTTTTTCCAGCTCTAGTCACATGGTTTCCATTGTTAATCACCAGTGGCCATTGGCTGACTGCAGAAGCAGAGCTCCAAATGCTCTGTGCAGCAATAAGCTTGACACTGCATAGGAAAAGCACTCCACTCTCTCCTCTGCACAGTGGTTTTTCCCCAGTTCAGCTAGCACTGCCCTTCCCCAGGGAAGGGCGTAAACACACAATGCAGAACAGTGCTGTTGGATTTCGCATGTTCTCTACCTAGTTGACTCCAAGTCACAACAGACCTATTTAAATATAGAACTTATATCGATTCCCAAGTTCATGTCATTGTTTTCTGATTCTTCCGCTCTAAGGCCTACCTATCTGCCCAGGGGAGGGAAAGAGAGCTGATATTCTGCTTAACAAAATACATGTATTTACAGTTGGCTCAATTCTGGGCACTATGCATCTTGTTAGGTGACCAAGGAGCTTGTCTTTGTGCAAATAAGCTTGGAATATGGAGCTTGGAGTATGTGTGAAAATATTCCAGGTGAAACAGAGCTTGTTTACACAAATTTTACTCTGGAAGAAAAATCTGTTGAGAAAGTGATGGTTTGGAGCTGTAAAGTATACATTGTCAAGTATAAAGTATAAATACACCAACTCTATTGGTTATGCTCAACATCATTTTTGTATTTTTAAATTAAGCAATCTATTATGTTATTACAAATTATCTTATTTTCTAATCATCTCATCTGTTTGTTTTGTCTACTTAGGCAAACTGTTTTAGAAGTATGGAAAAGAATCTTTTTCTTGTTTCTCAATAATTCATCACATAACTATAACAAACAATTGTCATCTTTTTGACCACTTGTTATCTGAAGTTCCTTTCTCTCTTTGGGGAATCCCCTATCTATGAAGCAGAGCCCAGTCCTCCCACTGAAGCTGAAAATTCCATACTGGATTTCCTGGTCTTTCTTGCTGTTAAGATACAGGCGTATGATCAAGGTTCTACCCATCAGGTGGTCCTCAAATCTACTAGTGGCATGAAGAAGGGAGTATGCGGTACCCACTCTCGCGCTGAGCATTGTACACAGTGGCAGCTACTCAACTTTCCAGAGGCAGCAGGGTCAGTGGTTCTAACATCAGCACCCAAGGACCAGTGCTGCCAGGCTGGCAGAGCAAGCTGTAATGTGCAAGCACAAGGTGGCAGCTGTGCTATTTTCTCAGGATGATTTCTGCAGTGGGATTTATGGTAGTGTTCCTGGCTGCACAGTCTTAAAGCTTTATTCTCTGGACACCCTAGAAATTCTTTGAGTTACCCAATGTCCTTTCAATGAATTCCTCTTCTTCTTAAATTAGCTAGAACCTATTTCTGTTGCATGCAACAAAGCATCCTGAGAGATACAGTGTTAAAGCAAACACTCAATAAATATTTGTAAAATGACTAATTAAGAACTTCTGACATTTCCCTCAGTCCTAATGAAATTCAAGACCCTCTTAAAGAATATGTACACAAATAGAGAGGCAAAAATGAACACAGACTATTTAGGAAACAAAGAATAGGAGATCTTTGTTAGAGCAGAAAATTCATGTAGAAGAGTAATGAGAAATGATAATGCAAAACTAGGTTGGGGAAATATTGTGGAGGACCTTAAAAAGCCAGGCTAAGGAGTTTGGAATTAATCTTTAGGTTTGCGGGTATGTATGCAAAACTAGGAAGTTTGGAGTATGTGTATCAGTTATTCCAGAGTGCCTTTAGCACATATTCCCAAATTATTATGTGTCGAACCTACATATAAAGAATATTAACAGGAATCAGGGATCTATAGTCATACGTGTTTAGAAACTAGAAGATCATTTGAAATTCAAAAGAGTTTTTACTATCCTAGCAGGATGAATTTCTAAGAGGGAGCATTCCATAAGTAGCACTTCTCAAACTTATTGGATATAAATTTCCCCCACCTAAAAATGTTGGTGGTAAAGAGACCCCACCCAGGGGAATTATCCTGGTTTCCATTATCAACCAAGTTGCTTATTTGAATGAACTTTCAGTAAATCTAAACGAAGAACATTTAAGCTGAATTAATAAAACCATAAGACCTGATAATTGCTGCTAGTTGTGGCTGCATCTGGCCTCATGCTGGCCTCAGAGCATTTTATGACCATAAAATTGACACCCTATCACAGTGACTGTCTCAGAGGCAAACAATGGTTACCTAATGGTTTTAGTAAAGAAAGAAGTTTGGCAAGGCTCTGAGCATTATTAAACATTTTTTAAAGACTTTATTTTTCTAGGACAGTTGTATGTTCATAACAAAATTGATCAGAAGGCACAGAGATGTTCCATATACTTACTGTCCCTACACCTATAATAGCTTCCTCCATTATTAATACCCCCGCTTCCAGAGTGGTACATTTAATGAACCTCCATAATCACCCAGGGTTCATAGTTTATATTACAGTTCACTCTTGGTGTTGCATGTTCTACGGGTTAGGATAAATGTATAATGACATGTATCTACCACTATAGTATCATACAGAGTATTTTCACTGTACTAAAAATCCTCTGTGCTCTATTTATTTCTCCTCCCATCCACAACACTTGGAAACCACTGATCTTTAAACTATCTCCAAAGTTTTGCCTTTTCCAGAATGTCATATAGTTGGAATCACATGGTATATGGCTTTTTCAGATGGACTTCTTCAACTTAGTAATATGCATTTAAGTTTCCTCCATGTCTTTTCGTGGTCTGATACCTTATTTCTCTTTAGTGTTGAATAATATTCCATTGCCTGGATGGATATACCAAAGTTTGTTTATCCATTCATCTGTAGAAGGGCGTCTTGGTTGCTTTCATGTTTTGCAATTATGAATCGTGCTATAAACATCTTTGTGTAGATTTTTGTGTGAACATAAGTTTTTAACTTCTAAGGAGCCCAATGGCTGAATTGTATGGTAAGAGTAGGTTTAGTTTTGCTAGAAACTGCCAAAATGTCTTCCAAAGAGGCTGTACCATTTTTTGCATTTCCACCAGCAATGAATGAGAGTCCCTATTGTTTCACATCCTTATCAGCATTTGGAGTGTCAGAGTTCTGGAATTTGGCCATTCTAATAGGTTTGTAGTGGTATCTCATTGTTTTATTTTAATTTGCATTTCCTCAATGGCACATGATATGGAACATCTTTTCATATGCTTATTTGCCATCTATATATCTTCTTTGGTGAGCTGTCTGTCAAAAGTCTCTGGCCCATTTTTTAATCAGATTGTTTGTTTTCTTTTTATTGAGTTTTAAGAGTTCTTTGTATATTTTGAGTAAAAGTCTTATATCAGAAGTGTGTTTTGCAAATATTTTCTCTCAGCTTTCTTCTCATCCTCTTAACATTATCTTTTGCAGGACAGACATTTTTAACTTTAATGAAGTCTAGCTTAT
>CM053501.1:75562447-75595149 GCA_028627145.1 Eidolon dupreanum
TCCATTTCTGGGCTTTCTATTCTGTTCCATTGATCTATTTGTCTAGTCTTTTGCCAGTACCACGCTGTCCTGATTACTATAGCTTTATAGTAAGTCTTGAAGGTAAGTAGTGTCAATATTCCAAGTTTGTTCTTTGTCACTATTGTGTTGGCTATTCTGGGCCTTTTGCTTCTTCATATAAACTCTTGAATGAGTTTTTCGATATTCACAAAATAATTTGCTGAGATTTTGATTGGGACTGCACTTAATTTATAGGTCAAAAACTAAGAGACAGAGAGGTTGAGGTCATAAGTGATTTTCCCAAGGTCATACATTTTGTTTCAGTAGTGAAGTTTGGACTAACGCTGATTCTAGTGGCTAGTCCTCTTAAGAACAATGACTAGTCAGTAAGAAGGGATTTCTCTGTGAGTTTTCTCTAAGTTTCAGGAAGTAAATCTGTAGTCTGAAATGAAGCTAGGCTAATGAAAGGGCCAGGCTTTATCTTAAAATAGGAGGTCTCAGGAGCTGTGCAAAAATGGCATAGGCCATTCACACCTGGCTTAGAGTGTAATGCCACAGACTCTGAGAAACATAGAAGAGTCTTTTAGATAAAAATTTTGGAAGGAATGACACGTAAAGTATTAGAAGATTCCTTAGTATTTGACACATGTGAATTTTCTTCTCCAATGATGTGGCACCCGTCATTAAATCTCTTCCCCATCAGTAAGTGGTAACCTCAGAGGGATGGCATTTTTCTCTGCTGCTGCTGCTAGGAACAGCTAAGGTCACATTCCAGAAAAGGATGCTTGCTTTGCAAAGCATACCATTCTTCGGGAGAGATAAAGAGAGAGTTAATGTTTGAACACATTGTCAATTTAATTAACAACTAACAAGCTTACCTATCTTTTACTGTTACTATAACTTTGTTCCCTTTCCAAGAAAGTGATGATAAGCAGTGAAATAAGACCACTCAGACAACTAAAGAACAGTAGTTTTATAGAATTCAGTCTTTTCAAGACTACTGTTTATATTTTAGGTCTGTGTGGTTTTTATATGCCATCTATTGAGTGTCTATTTTTAAAATGCAGTATAATTTATTCAAATCCTGGACATTTTTTCTTCTTGACAATGCTAGAGGTTAAGCAAGATGGCAAAAAAGAAAGGTTCCAGAAGAATGTCTCTGTCAGTTTCCTCTCGTTTTGCCGAAACTGCTTAAGTAAAGGAATCTTTGAATTTTAGAGCCAGATGGGAAGTTGAGATGATATTATCCATCCCACCTCTTCTTTTATCCAATTCAGAAATCCATTGTATAACAACTCTAACAAATAGTTCTACAACTCTGCTTGGACGTCTCCAGCAATAGGGTGCTCGATATTGCAGGTGACCATTATGCCATTATTAGAATAATTTAATTTTTTTTAAAGTTATTTTCTTATATTGACCCAATTTGATTCTGTAACACCTCCCTAGTCCCTGCCATTGGCTCTAGTTCTGCCTCTGGAGTTAATGTGCAATAAATCCAACCCAAGAAGGGTGAACAGTATAGCAGAGAAATGATAATCATGGCTCTAGATCCAAATGGCCTTGGGTTCAAATCCAAGTTCCTTCCCATCTTCACTGAGTACCTGTGCCTCAGTGTCCTCATCTGAAAATGTGAATTCTTTAATGCTTGCCTTATAGGGTGGTATTGAGAAGAAAAAAAACAAGTTTATACAGGAAAGAATTTAGAGCGATTTCTGGTATTTGGTAGGCATTCAATGAATGTTAGCTATTGACAGTGTTAAATTTATTCTTTCATCTTATACATAATATTTTTCCCCAGAAAATAGTGCTGTTTGGAGCACTGTACTGAGAGTATTCTAAGGCTTTGTTTTGTGAGTGTCCTGATAAGTAATGTCTGTAAAGGATAGAAAAAGGGGAAATGATGTCACATATACTAGATATCTGTAATTTGTGATCCAATACTGCTTTCTCATTAATAGTCTTTCAAATATCCAATGATATAGGCATTTTCCTTTATCAATCTCCTCTCTTCCAGGCTAAAGTTCAACAGGTAAATATCGAAGTCTGTTAATCCTGTGAGCTGCCAAAAGATGGGCCCTCAAGGCATCCTTGAAACAGGCTTAAAATCAGAGTAAGGGAGGACATTTTATCTTTTCATTGATTACCTTTTTATTAAATGCTTCTGAACACCAGAGATTGTCATAAGTATTTGAAGTCTTTCCAAAATCACTGATGCTCCATTTTTTACAACTTAATAATGAAATTAGTTTCCTTCTCTGTACACACACACACACTCCTGCACTAGCCTTGCTGTTGACATATAGCACATTCTCACAGAAGGAACCTTAGACTGGAAGTGAGGATGTCTTATGTTCTCCACCCCCACTCCCACAATTCATATGTTGAAGCCCTAACCTCTGATGTGGCTGTATTTGGAGACAGGGCCTTTAAAGATGTGATTAGGTTAAATGAAGTCATAAGGGTAGGGCCCTGATCCAATAGGACTCTGATCCCCAAGAGAACACAAATCCCCAAGGGAGAAAAAGAAACAAAAGTAAAGACAGGTATCTCTTTCCTAAAGACTCTGGACCTTACTTTGTTTAAAGTTTCTTAAAGAGTATCCTGGAACTATGAGAGATTTTTGCTTAAAAAAGCCTCAGAACATACAAATGGCCAACAAATATATGAAAAGATGCTCAATGTTGCTAGCTATTAGAGAAATGTCAATCAAAACCATAATGAGATACCATCTCACACCTGTTAGAATGGCTATAATCAACAGGACAAGTAATAACAAATGTTGGAAAGGATATAAAGAAATAGGAACCCTCATACACTGCTGATGGGACTGCAAATTGGTGCAGCCACTATGGAAAACAGTATGAAGATTCCTCAAAAAACTAAGAATTGATCTCTCATATGATCCAGCAATTCTTCTACTGGGTATTTACCTCAGAGATTTGAAAACCCATATCCGAAAAGATATTTGCACACCAATGTTCATAGCAGCATTATTTACAGTGGCCAAGACATGGAAGGAACTGAAGTGTCCTATGAAAGATGATTGGCTAAAGAAGCTGTGGCACATATATACAATGGAATATTACTCAGCCATACAAAGAGATGAAATATTGCCATTTGCAACAACATGGATGGACCTCGAGATAATAGTGCTAAGCAAAATAAGCCAGACAGAAAAAGTTGAAAATCACACGATATCACTTATATGTGGGATATAAACCTAAAAGCAACAAATGAGCAGAACAAACAAACAGAGACTCATGGCCATGGACTATAGACTAGTGGTTACTAGTAGGGATGGGGGAGGAAGGGAGAGGTAGATGGAGTTAAGGGGGTAAAATATAGGATTTAGGGGAAGGGTGAAGTGAGTAAAGGGGATCAAATATATGGTAGCTGAAGAAAACTGGACTTTGGATGGTAAACATACAATAGAATATACGGATGTCAAATGATAATGTACACCTGAAAATTATATAATTGTATTAACCAATCTTACCCTAATACACTTAAAAAAAAAAAAAAAGAGGCTTAGAGGTGGCCTGGTCCATTTATTCAATTCAATGCCCCTAACATTTTTTGGAACTCTAATGATAATAATCATCCTTATCATGTATTTACACTTATTGGGGATTCAGAAAGGATTTAGGGTGTCTATAATCACATAGCAGTAGCTCCCAATTATCACTCTACTATTTAATTCTTATCTGCAACTTCTCAGCCGAGTGGTTTTATAGTCCAAACAAACACCTCTAACATTAAATGACCTTCCATTGGTGGACCACTCTGATTAGAGTCAAATCTTTAGAGCTGGAAGGGTCTTTCCAAAATCACCTAGTCCATCAGTACTGGTCTGAAAGTGAGGAAACTAAAGTCTAGAACAATGCAGTGGTTTTCTCAGGTGTCACCGCTAGTGAGTAGCAGAGTTTGTATCTAAACTCCCATTCCTTGATACTTGCCCAAGGGCCCTGTATAGGCCTCTACTCTGTAGGGTCAACCAGTTCCTGATAACCTCTGAGCCACAACCACAAATTATCATCTGGTTGTCTCAGGTCTTGTCTCTGTTGGTCACTCCATATTGGACAGCAAAAACCACCCAGCCAATTTACTCAGAATCACCCAAGACGCATGGTGGGAAGTGGGTCTGGTTCATAGTCCTAGACTCTGTTCTTAATAGAGGGAATTTTTTTTATTCCCTTTTCCATGATTTTGCTTCCAGTCCCAGGATGCTAGAAAGGCCCCTTATCTTGCAGTCTTTGTGATTAATAAGACTTGACCATACACATAAGGCTGGCTCAAGCTAACATATGGGACAAGTCAGTATCACGAAAAAGAAAGGAGACACCCTCCCTTACCCACTGGTCAAGTCCTGAGTGACCTTAAGTCCAGGATTTAGATCTTCTATTTCTTTTGATTTAATACACTCTCCACCTGTGTGTTCTCAAAAGCCACCAAATACCTCAAATTTTAGGATTATTCAGACAGATTGTTTGAGTTAACTACTTTACAAAAAGATTATTACAAAGGAAAATTACCAAAGAGTGATTTTCTTCCAAAATAAAAACAGATCTTAATTAGAAGTCAATCATCGTCTCCAGACAGTATTAATGTCAAGTAATGCCTCTGGCTTTGGGACCTGGCTATTTCCTTGATTCTCTGACACCCTACCTCCACCTCACTTCTACCCCCACTGGACACTCCCAGTGGTTCTTTCTGTTGATAGTGTCTTTAAAAGAATCAACTACAGTATTATTATCAGTCCCTAGTTACAGGTCTCATTTGTATTTATATTTAGATTGGGGGCAAAAATTTCTTTCCATTGTCTAGGAAAAAGCTAGTGTTTTTAAGTAAGGTAATGAAATTCTTACAGGGGAATTCCAAATGTAGTTGATGTCTTGTTGCTACAAAGAAATACATAGTAAAGCTTAGGAAGTGTGGAAGTTGCTTGCTGATGGAGTGACCATGGCTTTGAGAGTCAGATCACAGGTGTATCACCACTTATATATTCTTCATATGTATTGGGCCAGGCTGTAGAGGTAGGGCAGAGGAAAGGGGTTGTGTGTATGTATGTGGGAGCAAGCATCCTGTTGTGTTCTAATAAGAATACAGGTCCGTTTTACTCAAGAAGAGTGCTAATAAATAGTTCTAAAGAGCAGGTGTCAAAGGATTTCTATTTTAAATAACAATCAAAGTCTGATATCAGCTTTAGAAAAAATTCATGAATTAAAAAAAAAAAAAATCACAGGTTCTAATGGATACCTAACCCAAACATACTGTTCTCATATCTTTCATTGCTGGCTTTGAGAGGCTAGTTTATTTCCTTCTTTATACGGTTTTCACTAAACAATACCTCCAAGATTCTTCCCACTCTCAATAATTCCTATGTGGAAGGAAGAGGGCATCCCTTTGTCTAATCTTACAAATGGGAAGATCCATGTAATGATTCATAGTAGAACAAATTAGAATATGTGGTGGGGAGGAAGTATCAGTAAGACGTTTTCCAGGCCAGTCCTTATCCAACAGGAATTGAATTCTTTATCCAAATAAGGGAATTTGCCCTTCCCTTTTCCTTCTGCCCCCAAGAAAGGTCTGCATGCTCTTAATTCACCTGATGGCTGTCCAAGGCTCTGTACTGAGAATCTCATTCACACTCCTCGTCCTACCTCCAGTGCACCAAAGTATGACCTGGGGGACTCTGGAAAAGACTCTCTGTCCCAGCCTCCAAAATCTGCCCCCCTGTCAATATTGGTAATACATAAAATCAATTCTTTGGGGAAGATTCCTTTCAATTGGATTACCTCTCATCGATATACAAATTTGTCGAAGTCCAGAGCATGATGACATAAGCAGTAAACTTCTTTTTGAGGAAGAGGAAGTAGAAAAATACTAACAAGGACTTTCTTAAAGTTTATACGTTTTAGTCCTTGCTTTGAACTGTGGGTATGTCTTGCTGGTTCCTTGACTTGACTTGCTTTCAGATATTTTGCCTACATTTATCTCTAATGCAACCTGATCCTCAGAGGTAATAAAACTTATGCTTTATGTCCCCTCAGTGGCTGAAGCCCCTTCCAAGGCCTTGGGAGGGGCTCTAGTAATGCATTGACGTGTTTGTGTGTCTTTGCAAAATTCACAGATATAAGCTATTTCTATTTAAATTGACTGATATGGCTGTCTGTTTCCACTCTAAAATCCCCTCCCTTATAATTGTCCTCCTATAGGGGATTGATGTATGGGTGAGGATGGGGAATTCTAAATAAATACTCACTTACAGTTGGATTCACATCTAAGTTATAACTTACTTTGACACCTAACTATATAATTGCAAATTAAAATATTTTTCTCATTGAGAGCCCTCTCATTTTTCAAGCTTCACAATACCTGATGGCAGGTGTCCCTGGATTCTAGGCCTCTTGCAATTAACTCTCATGTAACTCTTACTCTTATTTCTTATTTCCCTTCTACCTTAATATTCAGTAATTTCTAAATTTCACACAATGCCTGGTTTTCCTGGTCCCTCATCATAGCCTGACACAACATTAAGAGGAATAGGAAATGGGAAAAATGCAAATATAGTGAGTTGAGTAAAGAGAAAAAGTAAAGAGAAATGAGAATGTAGATAAATTGATGAGTTTTCTCACATATCCTAGTCTTGGTCCTTATGCCTGAAGGATACAAGGAGGAGATTCCTAAACTTTTGTTTGTTTTAATGGCTGAAATAAAATATAGCCATGCTGGTTGAGAAGCTAAGTGATATTCCAGCTTGAGATGAACGTGGGGGTACAGTAAAGGGAGGTGGCAGGATGGGCAGTTGAAATGAATTAAGGAAAACACATGGTCTTCCGAAGAGGAAATGGAGTTATGAAAAGAGATGGAAAAACCAGTTCTTCCAGGATAATGCCTTTTGTTAGGCCCCAACAGGAAGCTCAGCTGAGACATGAGGAAGCTAGAAGGATACGATAGATGCCCCGGTTACCTGACAAGAGGAAAGAGGACTCAAGGGAAAGAGAACAGTGAGGGAGAAGGACAAGGGGTCACGTTTTTCTTGGCATTGAATTATTTTCAAATGAGTTATTTTTCAAAAGTTTCCAAGGAGGATCCTTTACCAGTTTCCAGCCTCCAGTTGGGATTTGAAATCTACGGGAAACAAAGCCCCTTCCCATGACCTCTTTCTTCCTCTCTAAATTAAATTTGGATGCTGAGAGTTGATTAAGCAGAGGCTGGAGCCTTTTGCTGTGCCTGGAGGTGTGGCCTCTCCCTGATGCAGTCTAAGAGGTTGATTCTGCTCCCAATTAACTGTTGTTTTGGTAAGTTTGAGGAAGTTGTTTTGGTTTTTGGCAAGTTGTTTAAATATCTGGCTTTCAAGTTCTTCCATCTGTAAAACAAAGAGTTTGAACTAGAATCATTGGCTCTGAACTTTGGTGGCAGTGGTGCGCTGTGAGGGCTCGTGGTCAAAGATCTTTTTCAGAATAGGCTAAAAGCTACATTACCACTCTCCAGAAACCGGCACCTGTGCTTTTTCACATATAATTTTGCAAACTTTCAAGAGTTCATGGATCCTGCAGTAAACAGTTCTCCAGTGTAGTTTTCCTCCTCACAGGAGTATTACACTTCTTCACCTGGTTGAACTCGGGCATCTGCCAATGGAATGTGAGCAGAATTACTGGGTGACAATTCTGGACTGAAGAATTAAGGGCAGTGCTTTCTTTTCCTTCTGTACTGAGGCCAGCAGTGTTCCGCATGGTAGCTTCTCCATCAGGCCCAGGAATGAGGACAGCAATAGTGCAGGGGTAAAGTCCCCAGCCAACCTTAGATTATTGTGTAGCATGAGTGAGAAATAAGGCTTTCTTGCTTTCGGCCTCTGAGAGTTTTGCAGTTGGTTGCTACTACAGAATAATTTATCTCATCTTGACTGAAACAACCCCTGAGTCCATCCTTGAACACTGGAGGTTTCTACAGATTCCAGGTTATCAACCCTAAGTCTAAATAACATTTAAAATCTATCTTTTTCTGAAAGTCTATGAGTCTGTGAGACAAACTTAAAAATGCAATTTCGGATTCTTGAATGATCTAACCTTTTATGCTAGTTCATAGGGAATGTCCATTTGGTCAAATGCAGTGTCTTGCTTTGGAGTCAAGTTGTCAAATCCATGATGTGGGCTCATTGGACCCAGCTTCAAAAGGTAGTGAAGAGTTGACCAAGGTCTCACAAGGGATATGCCTGCAGCAGGGAAGTGAGCCTTGCAAAGGGCAGAGTTTGTGTCTTCCTACAACTAAGGATTAAAGAGGCAGCAGAGATACAGTCCCTAACCTACTGTCTCTCCAACCCACTGGGCAGTCCCTTCACCCCACGGGTCAACCTGTATCAGAAAGGTGTTTTATGGCTGCTCCCTGGCTACCATATCACATGCAAAAGAAGAGAGAAATCAAGAAAATGAATAATTCTGAAAGCTTCAAATGACAAAATAAATCAAGTCAAGAGACAGGATGTCTACACTTTGTTTCTATTTATGGAACACAAAGTTTAAACAGAGCACTCCATTCAGAATTAATCTGGCTATTAAAATCGTCTTCCAAGTTATTATCTGAAAGGAAACGGAGAGTATTCAAATCTTTCTTTTACTAGGTTTGTATTGAGATGTTTTACATGTGTTTAATTCACCGATCGATTTTACCTTGTCAAAACAGAGAACGGTCTGTCAAAAACAGGATAAAGCTTATTAATGAGATGCAGGAGATAATACAATGGAGGGGAGAATAAACAGTTCCCCAAATAAGGAAACAAAAGCCTATTCAGGAAGCAAGTGGGAATAGCAGAAAATAATATGGTAGTCATAGCAGACCAAAAGCTAGTGGAATAGCTATGTGGTACCATTACTTAATAAGTGATACTGAAGAGGAAAGAAAAGGCAAGGAGGAGTAGTGTAGGGCAGGGGTTTCCAACTCCCGGGCTGTGAACTAGTACCAGTCCACGGCCTGTCAGGAACCAAGTCACATAACAGGAGGTGAGCAGCAGGCAAGCAAGCAAAGCTTCATCTGTATTTGCAGCTGTTCCCCAGCATTAGCATCACCACCTCAGCTCCACCTCCGATCATCTGGCATTAGATTCTCATAGGAGCACCGGTCTCTGGTGCCAAAAGGTTTGAGGACCGCTGGTTTAGGGATAAAGATTTCTAGCCTGGAGAAGCGGGGGAAGTTTAACAACTTTTGATGGGTAAGAAACACTCTAGTGCAGTTGTAAGAGTGTGCGGACTGAGTGGAAACCTGAAAGTCCACATCTGGGCTTGGGTCTGCCCTGGCCTACTGTTCTGACTTCGCTTTGCTTGCGCATCAAATGAATAGTATGGATTAAGGTGACTGGTAGGCTCTTAGCCAGCTCTAGAATTGAAATAGTTCTAGGAAAATATTGTTCAATGACTCTCCATCTTCACAATCCAGAAAGTTCTAGTACATGAAAAACTTCTCGATTAACATAAGGATAAATAATTATTTACTTGAAGAAACTTACAAAGGGATTTATGCAATTTTAGAAACTGCATCCTTGGGGGTCTTTAAAGTTCAGATAGAGCTGATCTCTCTGAGGGTTAAGACATAGACCCGGAAACATGTTTGAGGTTTCTTCTAGTGATTAAACAATGTAGAAATATTTTATTGTCCTTCATTAAAGGAAATTTTCCCAATGACCAGCCCCTAATAAGAAAGAAACAAAATTCAAATCCAAAACTTGATTTGTTGTCCCTGAAACAAAAGGGAGATGATACTGTCAACCTAAATAGAGAGGTAAACTGAGGCAGGCTCAAATAATAGTCATTTGCTGCTTAACAATTGGAATATATTTTGCGAAATGTGCCATTTGGCAATTTGGTTGCTGTGCAAACATCACAGAGTGCAGTTACACAAACCTAGAAGGTATAGCCTACTATACACTTAGGATACATGATATAACCTATTGCTCCTAGGCTACAAGCCTGTATAGTATGTTACTGTACAAAACAACAAGGGAGTAAGTCAAGTGCAAGAGAAAATGATGCAATCAAGAGGCATGGTAAACACAAGATGTATGAGGGCGCGGCCGCCATAACACAACGTACTGTTTTACAACAATTTTCTAATATAAGTAGAAAGCATTCACTCTAAAATAATGATAAAAAGTACAGTATATATGTAAACAGTATAATAGTCATTTATTATCAAAAATTATATACTGTACATAATTGTATGTGCTATACTTTAAACAACTAGCAGAGAAGTAGGTTTTTTACATCAGCATCACCACATACATGTGAGTAATGCATTGCCTTGCGACATCATGACTGACAGCTATCATGTCACTAAACGACAGGAATTTTTTCACCCCATTATAATCCTACGAGACCACCATTGCATATGTGGTCCCTCACTGACTGAAATGTCATTTTACAGTACATGACTGTGCCAGAAATTGAGTTTATTTGGGAACAGCAGAACTGCAGTTCAGGAAATGCATACTGAGCAAGCAGCAGGCAAATCCACTAAGGATTTAGGGGTGGGCTGCATTTACGGACAAGGAGTGCAAAGAGGGGAAGGCCAGCCAGAGTTCCACAGTAAGTTCATTAGCTTGCAGGTGGGGAGAGATTTTGGTGGATGTTCATTAGTCAGGAGTGACATCTCCGTCTTCCATAAATCAGGCATTTATAGGAAACCAGTCTCAGTTTTAAGTTTCTTCTGAGGGCGCATGTCTGAGATTCTCCATTTCACATCCTCTATTTCCATTTTAGATCAAAATTTTTTCACAGTGCAGAGAAATCCAGCAAAAACAAGGCTCTACATTTCAGCAGTGCTGTGTTTTTACTTCGTAAGGCAAGGTCATGTCTTACTCATAAGAATGTTGTTTAGGGTAGACCAGGATCTGTGGAGATCCTGCCTCACAGCTGAGCCTCAGTGTCAGGAAGACACCTGAGCTGGCCTGCAGTGCAGCCAGCACCAGTAGTGACCCCCAAACACCAGAGGTCTGAATTTTCCTCAGGTAAGATTCCCTTTTCCTCTCCTGTAAGATGTTGTACACTCTATTCTACATACTGGACAGGAGCGCTTCTAGGTATCCTATTCTGCAACCATTACTATTTTAAAAAGCAACAGGAGCAGAAATTCCTTTTGGCTGCCCTGTTTCAACATGAGCAAACTTCCAGGCATGAGCCTCCATTGGCCACCGATTAGAAGAAAAAGTACAGCCAACATTGGGGTTGGGTTGGTGGGAGTCGTTTTTTTTAATGCCTCTGCAGGGTTAAGTCTAAACTGAGAGAAAAGGAATTCCTCAAAACCCTCACGGCCCTAAAATGTTTCCTTCAGTACTATTTTTGGAAGTAGCTCCCTTACAGTTGGCCATTAGCCAAACTGGGACACGTGGGGTCCCCTCTGCATCTATCTTTCTGGTAGACCCCTCTCTCACCCTCCCTTGTTTGTTTAGCATTTCTCTAGGTGTACCTCCTTTCCTGGGAACTCACAAGCCATATATGTTATTTCCTGATGTTTTTGAAAATGGTGATACTTTCTTAATGTGAAAAGAATGTCAGTGATTTCCATTTGATGGCAGTTCATGGTCTGGGCATAAGTGAGTAGTGAGCAAAGCAGATTAACTGATTTTTCTCCATTCTACATGACATGCAGTTTTCCCATTTGAACATTTCTGAAGTCAGGTTGTGTCTTATAATAATTGATGTGTAGAACTAATGTAGTAGAATTTTTCCTGATCCCCAGGAGACGTTATTGATTTGATGGGGTAGCTTACAGGGTATTAGAGAGAGAAGGTATAAATGTGAACTCCAAGTAGCAATTTAAAAGAAAATATATTACATGTAGCAGAAAATCCAGGCTTAAAATTTAAATGTTGTTTTGTTTATTTATTTCTAGATTATACCTTCATATAATTAAAAACTCAAAAAGTACAAAAAGGATATAGCAAAAGTCTCCCTCTATATTCTGTACCCTCACTGCCCAGTTCTCCCACCTGGAAGCTGTGCTACCATCTCCTTGCATCTTCTTCCAGAGATAGTTTTCTATATGTTAACAAGGATGTATGTAAGTATTCCTTGTTTATTCAAATGACAGAATGCTATACACACTTTTTTATATCTTGCTTTTCTTTCTTTGCAGCACTGTATCTTAGCAATTATTCTATTTTGGTACATCAAGAATTTCTAATCCTTCTTTTATAGTCTAGTAATATCCCATTGTATAGGGGTACGATGACTTATTTAATCTTTTTCCTAAAATTAAAATCTAGGTTGTTTCTAATCTTTCACTATTACAAACACTACTGCAGAGAATGACGCTGCATTTATGTCATTATTTGCAGGTGTGAGTAGGATAAATTGCAGAAGTGGAATCACTATGTCAAAGGGTATGTGCATTTGTATTTTTGATAGATACTATCTATTTGACCTCCATAGAAACTGTACCATTTTATATTCCTGTTAACAATATATGAGAATGTTTGTTTCTCGCTTCTTGTCAACACAGTATGTTATCATACATTTTACCTTTGCTATTCTATTAGGTAAAAAAATAAAACCCTACTGTAATTTTTTAAATTTTTAATTGAAATACATTCATAAAAGTGCATTTATCAACCGTGTACAGGTTAAATCTTCATAAATTAAACATTGTATAATGAACACAAAGTTCAAGAAACTGCATAGCACCTAAAGCCAGAAACCCTCTTTATACTTTCTTCCAGTTCTTGTAGTTTTTGCTTTTAGCTTATTATAAGTGAAAGCATCCATCTTTTAAAAATTATGTCTTTTTCTTCTGAAATAGTTTTAAATTGGCTTAACAGAAGTTAAGCATAGTTTCATGTGTTTCAGAGCCATTTACATTTCTTTTTCTCTAAACTGTATGTTCATATCTTTTGCCCATTTTTAGATTAAGCTGTTGGTGTTTTTCTCCTTGATTTGTGGAAGTGACAGAGAAATTTCAGTCCATAGTAGAAAATACCTGAGCACTATGCTGCAATTTACCAAGTGTGGTTGACCCCCGAGAGTGAACATTCAGCATTTGGAGCCCTAGAAAACCAGCAAGGAATAAAGCAGCTCAGTAATGGTTGTAATCAGCCCAATCAGCTTCAGCCCTGGAGCAGAGCCTGAGTAGCCCAGAGCTTCCTTCTTTTTTAACTTGCAAAAAGCGTGGAGCAAGTGGGTTCTTCTGTCTTGATTTGCCCTCAAGCAGCAAGCAAATGTTTTTGAGATTACCCTTTGAAAAAAGAACCTGATCAAAGGGAAGACCTGTTAAACAAGAATATCCGAGCAGACTTTCAGGAAACCTTTGGAAGGAAGCCTCATCCAGGAGAGGGCTGCCTGCTCTCCTCCATGACCAGCTGAGCAGCGTGTTCCCAGAGCCCTCGTCCTGCTCACCTCCCTCACAGCAAACGAAAGCATCTCTTGGTCTTTGCTTGGAAGCTGCTTCAGAAAGAGCCTCCCGGGGAGTATATACACAAGAGGGGAGTTTCCCTTAAAAACAAAAGCAAGTAGGAGTTTTCCAGTAGTTTTTTTTATCCTCTTCTCTCTCTCTGACTGGACAGTAACCTTGCACCACTTGCCTTCCAGAAAACTCTCATCACCCTATAAATCATGTGACCCCTTTTGTTTACTTAGAGGTACTTACCCAGCTGGGCCTTCTAATCCAGACCCTGGTGGCAACCAGCTTCAGAGTGGTTTTCACTGGAAAGAGGAACTTCTAAGGACTAGATAAGGCAACATATTCCATTTGTGTAGAGGTGCTCTCCTGGGTCACTCCCTGGGTGCTGGGAGAAGCAGTGAGACATAAGACAGTAAATGAAGCTGCCAAAAAGTGTGTTCTGGAGAATACAAGCCCCATTTAGTTCCTACGCAATGTGGAGTAGCTAAAGAACGTATCCTCTCAAAAGTAACATTGGGTTCCTTTTAGAACCTTCCTCTAACGTTTTTAGATTCTGAAATCAACAAGCTGTAAATTCAGACATTTTTGCTGAATGCTTTGGCAAAAATTCTAACTGGGCTATTTTTAGTTTTTTTTCTTTTCTTTCTTTCCTTTTTTTTTTTTTTTTTTTTTTAAGGCTACTTATAATAAGAAAATGAAGGCTACTTCTGATGAGATGAAATGCTTGGGTCCAACACCAGGGCAATTCATCTTGGAGCAGACCCCATGAACTCCCCACGTCAGAATCTCTTGAACTTAGCACAAAGGAAGTTTCCTGATCCTACCCCAGGCCTGAGAAATTAGAATTGCAAGAAATTGGACTCCAGAAATGTACTAAAAAACAAACAAACAAGACAAAACAAAAAATACACCAGGAAAAAAACTCTTCAGGTTAATGTTATGCTCATTGTATGTGACAACACTGCTTCTAAAAACACCACGTTGAAGAACTAGAAATGCCCTTGTTGGTGTTGCCGTTTTGGGGGGCAATTTGAACTCCATTGTTGCCCTAGGGGCATAGGAGTGTTAACCATGCAGAAGTGTAGTTAGCATTTTTCCTAGGTTCTTCCCCACTGACTCAGCAAAGAATTACAGGTCAGTGAGATTTAGAAAAAGATTTATTGAAGGCACAGTTTGAGGTAGAAAATGATCACACTTAAACTGGCTAACCATGTGAAAAAGAGGATATGCACCCCATGGGGAGCAGGTTACAGCAGGGAAAGAGAGGGCTGTAACCCCCAGAGGTGGGAGGTCTGTATTATATTGGGGCCATGATGGGTGGTTACAAAGGCATTCCTAGGTGATTGGTATGTGAAGTCATTTTGATTGACACTTGGCTGCTATATAACCCTTTGCCTAGTGCATATATGCTTACCCAGAATTCTACTACCAATGGGGTGTTCTTTGGGCAGTCTCTGGGCTGGACCTCCATTCTTTAGTCCCCTGTTCCTAATGTCTGACTAGCTACCTAATATTAGGACGTGGACAATAAAGCTGTAATGAAAAACTGCTGGAGCGGACAGAATCTTCACCCTGTGATCCATCTTTCTAAGTCTTTTGACCTCCCTTCAGTTTACTCCCTGGCTAGTTTTTTAAGGTAAATATGCATGTTGATTCAAGTTTTAAAAAGTCTTTGGTCACTGCAAGATTCCTTGGAGGACAGATGTCTTGTGTGAGGATGCGGGAACACTGAAAATGCATCAGTAAAACAAATTTGTCGTGGTGCAGATTCTGGAAAAGGTAGGTTGGTGCAGGAACTGTACAGGGTGAACTGAGTCTTGCAGGTAGTTATTCAGTCAAAACATTACTTCGAATTTCCAGATGTCATTTTAAAACCTGTCCTGTCTACTTTCTCATCTCTGAGTGAATGAATTCAGAACAGAATCTAGTTGAGTGATCTTGCTGCCTATTCCTAAAAAACCTTAAGAATATTGGAAACAAGGTCATTGCAGCATTATTGCTACTCTGGAGTTCCAACAGCTTCTAGAGAAAGCCCCAAACAGTGACAGAGCTGTGATTGTGTGGTACCCCAGGGACTTTGAACATTAGGCTTTGGGGAGGCAATCTTCAGCAGTGTTCCCTCACACTCCCCATCTTGTCGTTTACATCTGGTGCTGAAACAGTGAACCTATCCTGGTACAGGGGACCGTGGAGGTGCAGACAATATTAGTGGTGACCAGCATGGATGGAAGACTAGAGAGTTCTCCCCAATGTTCTGGACTTCAGGGGCTGTATAATATAGGATAAATTCAGCTAGTGAATGGTAGTACCCAAATGTTATCACACAAGTTGAGAGATAACCTCAACAACACAGTCATGTCAAGGGATACCGTCATGAGAACAAGATAGCAAGATCCAAGCATCATGTTTTACATGGACATGTTCAAAGGCAAAAAGGAGCTTTGCTTCACATGCCTTTTGTTTCAATTGGTGGAGACTATTCCCTCAAAGATTATGGAATCCAACATCACCTGCCCATATCATAATATAGATGGGACAGAAGGATAGATTTGCTGAAATAGACTAATCATGTTCCATTTGCCTGGGCTTGGGGAAGGGTCCACCTTCCCTGTGTATATTGCTGTCTCACACTTGAATAAAATTAGTGTTCTATCAGCACAGAAGAAGAGTGGAGAAGCTACTGAACAGGCTGTGGAAAGTAGATAAGATCCCTGCCAAAGGGATTGTGTGTTATCTTTGGTAAGAGGTTCCTTTCTAATGGCCAAGAATAAATGCCCTGCCTTGGAGAAAAGGAGTTCATTTGATTTTAGAAAATAAAAAAGTAACATTTCTCATCTGAGTGTTTTGTTCCATTTTCTGGTAGTAAAATGCATGACTCTCTCCTAAAGGTAGAAGTTTAGTTTACCTCTTAGAACTTGACATTTAGTGAACTCCAGGCTTGCCAGAAAGGTCCTTCCTGTGGAAGTCTCCAATAGGTCCTCCCTGCTCACTTTTTTCCATCTGCCCCTCTGCTGCAAAAAGTTATGTTTGGCTCAAGCACATGCATTGGCATTTTTCACCAAGGAGTTTCTAGTAGTTTCTAAGTGAGTTCCTGAAACCTCCAAGACAGACTTCTTTCCTTTTTTCTTTTTTTCTGAAGTTAATAAAGCCTGAGTGGTGAGGCATCTTCAAATAATCATGTGTACTCAGCAACTTTGGTGTATTAGTTTGTCTTCCAAACTTACTCAGACTGCTTATCTCTTAGAAAGGGAGATTATTACCACACAAACTGGGCTCAAAACTGCTTCGCTGACAGGTTTAAGAGTCTTAACAAAATAAACAACAGGAAAGGCAAAACCATGCAAAATGGCAGGCTTCATTCTCCCTGCATGGGTCAGTCAGCTGGGCAGGGAATAAAACAAAGCAGAGATATGTCACTTGTGAGTATCTTCTCCCATTCAGTAGGTCGCCTTTTTGTTTTGTTGATGATTTCCTTCACTGTGCAAAAGCTTTTAAGTTTGGTGCAATTCCATTTGTTTATTTTCTCTTTTGTTGTCCTTGCCTGGGGCAACATATCCAAAAAAATATTTCTTAGGCTGATATGAAATAGCTTACTGTCTGTTTTCTCCTAGGGGTTGTATGGTTTCTGGTCTTAAACTGAAGTTTTTAATCCATTTTGACTTTATTTTTGTATATAGTGTAAGAAAGTCATTAATATCAAAAAAATATATAAAGATTCACACAATTCAACATTAAAAAAAATGCAATCCAATTAGAAAATAGGCAGAGGACCTGAATAGACATTTTTCCAAAGAAGAAATACAGATGGCCAACAGACAAATGAAAAGATGCTCAGCATCATTAATCATCAGGAAAATGCAAAGCAAAACCACAGTGAGATATCACCTCATACCTCTCACATTGGCTATTATCAAGTAACAAGTCAGCGAGGATGTGGAGAAAAGGAAACTTTGCACTGTTGTTGGAATTGCAACTGTACTCCATAGTGACGCAGTATGGAGATGCCTCAAAAAACCAAAAATAGAACCAACATATGATCTAGCAGTTCTACTTCTGGGCATCTATCCAAAGAAAATGGAAATGCGAATTCAAAAAATATATGCATCCTTATGATCAATGTAGCATTTTGCATAATAGCCAAGATATGGAAGCAATCTTGGTATCTATTAATAGATGAATGGATAAAGGAGATGTAGTAAATAATATACAATGGAATATTACTCAGCCATAAAAAGATTGAAATCTTGTCATTTGCAACAATATAGATGGACCTAGTGGGTATTATGGTAAGGGAAATAAGTCATACAGAGAAGGACAAATACTGTATGATTTCACTTATATGTGAAAACTAAAAAACAAAAATGAACAAACAAAACAAAAACAGATTCATAGAGAACAAACTGATGGTTGCCAGAGGGGAGGGAGTAGGAGAATGGGCAAAAAAGATGAAGGGGAATAAGAGGTACAAACTTCCAGTCCTAAAATACATAAGTCATTGGTATGTAATGTACTGCATAGGGAATATAGTCAATAGTATTGTAATAACTTTGTATGGTGATAGATAGTTACTAAATTTATTGTAGTGATCATATAATGTTTTATGTCAACTATAATTAAACAAACAAGAAAACAAACACAAACAGAACTCTGAAAACTTCTCCTCTATGCTCAGAGAGGTTGAGATGGGGCTTGAATTGGTATTTCCTTCTGACCAGCCAGTTGTCTCTGTATATAAAGATAACTGCTAAACCGACAAGCGCTTCACCATACCTACAGATCTGGTTTGTGGTTCCTGCCTTAAAAGAATCCTAAAGTTATGGTAATTTATTGTTCTTGTTTTTAATACCCCGAAAGCTATACAAATAATAGAATCATGTCATCGAGTCTCTCCTGACCTTTTAATCTGAACCCAGTCAAAGAGTCTTTTCCTTGGATTTGGCAGAATCTGAACTACAGCCAGTACATACAAATTTGCAAACAACTTGAGGATAGGAGAGTGTCACTTATTTTTCTTTTTTCCTTCCCAGCACCTCCTGGCACAGTATTGGGGAAATACTATGTGTTCCATAAAGGTTTGTCATATGGTTGAATGGGTATAGGGATGGATAAATTTGCTGTCTTATTTTAACAGTACTCTGGAGTTTGGAGAGGTAAAAGTGCTTTCACATATAAATTTATTCTTGTTTCTAATTCTGGTAACAATATTTTAAGCTAAGGCAGAACAAAGGGACAAATTAGAATGCTTAACACTTTACTCAGGATATATTAAGATAAAGGAGAGTTATTTCGGTGAAACTGCTTATCATTTAAGAGCATTCCAGTCCAACTGTAACAGTTGTCAGTAATTGAAGTCTTAACTCTTCCACACTCAAAGGAGTTTGGGAGATTCAGGTAGAATCTGTCCTCTGCACCAGAGTTCAAGAATTCAGGGTAGCATTTGAGTGGCATCTGGAGATAAGGGATGGACAGCTCTATCTTCTTTTGGAAAAACTAGAGTCTGGCTTGTCCCTTTTGACTTAAGTGAGAGACATCTCTCACCCCTAGCCTCTTTAGGGCTCAGATCCTTTGAAACTTGTACAAAGGCCATGTGACCTATTGTTAGGCATTTAGGATAGGAATCAAGCAGGAATTTGAATCCTGGTTCTATGTTTTACTATGTGACCTTGAACTACAGACTCTGCTTCTTGCAATCTAATTTCCTCAACTATAAAATGTGGGCTATAAAAGATGGTTGTGAGGATTAAATGAGATGATATATTTAAAGCACTTAGCACAATGTCTGGCACTTCATAAGCTGTTATTAATGGTCATCACAACCAGTTCTCCATACCAGACATTGTAGAACAAAGAGGTTTGGATAAAGATCATTTTGAGCCTCTTTTTCTGAAAGGGTGGGTCCTGAATTCATGAAAATGTATTTACTTGATCATGAACCTCAGTCCACTTAGTTACCGTAGACGTAGGCTGAGGTTAGGTCAGTCAAGGATAAACTCACCAGAAGTGGGTGTGCAGCCCAGCATGGTCACTCTGGCCTCAGCAGCTCTGGTAAATGACAATGTTTTTCTTCCTTAATTTTGTTTTCCAAGGGGCTTGTCAGGCAACATTTTATCATAGTCACACTGTTTACTTTTCACTGCCAATTCCACCCCTTACCCACTGCCACCAAAGAGTAAAATGAAAAGTAATAGAAGGCATTATATTTAAAGATGGCTTTTGCTTGAAACCATCAACCCAGTGTCAGGGAAGCAGCCGAGCCAGAGAAGAGATCTTGTAGCATGGCTGACATAGATTCAGACATCACTTTGGCCACTTTCTGGTAGTGTGGCCTGGTGCAGTTCGCTTCACCTTCTGGAGCCTAAGTTTCCTCCTTTGTAAAATGAAGATAATCATGTTTATCTAATAAAGTTTCTGTAAGGTTTAGAAAGAGTATGTATACAGCATACCTAGTAGCAATTAGGCAGTCAACAAAAATGGTAGCTGGTTCTAGGATTCGGGTTATTATTCAGGCCTACCCAAGAAAGAGGAAATGGCTCTCTAAAGCTAACATTCACATATGCTAGAGTGCCGAGCAATCCTCTATGCCCTTTATACATATTAACTAGTTTGGTTCTCTCAATAATCCTATGAGGCAGATGATACTACTATCTCACCTTACAGATGAGGTAAAATAAGGCATAGAAAGGCTAAATGTCATGTCTAAAACTCCACAGCCAATAAATGACAGCACGTATTCATCTCAGGCAGTGTGATGCCAGAGTTCCTGTTCTTGGCCACTCTACCAGGATTCCTCTTTTGGATGACTCACCTAGTGAAGGGGAAGAGGATAATTCTTTCATCTTCCCCTCCATATGGTCTGCTGAGTGGCCTAGGGATGTACATGTTGCCCCAGGGTGTCTTAAATAAGTTTGGAGAAAGAGCCATGCTCTCCCTCCCATTGAGGTTTCCCACTAGTCTTATTGGAAGTAAGTCTAGCAAAATTGGATACTATACCAATAACAATTTTAAAATTCCTTTTGAAAGGACAAGTCCACTGAAGAAGTTCAAGATTCTGAGATAAGAGCCCCCAGGCTGATTTTGGAGAGGTTTGTGACTTAGTGGAAAGCCTTTAACCTTAGAGTCAAACAAACTCTATGGATATATGATATTTTTGGCTGTGTGACCACTCTGAGCCTTAGTTTACTCATCTGTGAAAGGAGATTAATAAAATTTGCATCTTAGCATTGTTCTGGGATTAAATGAGATGACACGCAGAATGCTCCCTGTACAGTGCCAGGACTACTGCAGGTTCTCAGTGAAGAAGCATCATGCTCTGCACCATCTTATATGACTTCCAGACCTATTGTTTTCTTAAGAAACAATCAAGAATTTTGGACCACCTGTCTCTGAAATGGATGACTCATTGGATCAAAGACTAGGCACTTTGCTCTATTACCCTTGCTTTGAATTCTGTCCCTGCCCTTCTGGCTTCTACCACCTTTAATACTTGCTGTCGGCTGAACCTCTGCCAGGCAGGCCAGGCATCCATGGACTCCTCTAGCAGTGCTCTCCTGCCTGCAAGGACAGCTTAGGGACAGAGGCCACATGGAGGTGAAGAAATTTGAATATGGGACTAGAAAGTTGACCAGGTCTTAAGTCCGCATCTACCAGGAGCTAAGAGAGTGGCCATCTTTTTTTCATTTGGGGCTCAAGTCCCTCATCTGTAGAATGAGGAGGGGAAAGTATTAAAGTAGATATCACTAAAACCATATCCAGCTCCTCCTCAGACTAGGGCCTTTTCCCCAGCTAAGTATCTCTCCAGCACCCTAAATTCACTTCGTGGCTTTATGGCACAACATTACTGGGTTTTCTGGGAAGTGAAGAAAAAGGAAGAGAAAAGCAAAATGATGTGCCAAGATGAGTCTTCCAGGCCTCTGTGAACTCACTAGTAAAACAAAATCATGAATCAGTCTCCCTTACCCACTCCCCAAGAAAAAATACAAATCTCTTTTGGACTTCCTGCTACAGCAAAGAAGAGCCTTTAATTTCAGAGCCAAAGCTATTTGTATACTGTCTCAATGTCTTTTCACAGAGAGAGCTCATCACATAACAATAGCAAAGGCAAATAGAAGACAAGCTATTGTTTTGTTGTATTTATATCACTATTGTAGGAAACAGCATGAAAATGTTGTTAGGGAAACTCTGTAAGTCTCTGCTTCAGGAAACGTAGATAGTTTTGGTGCCAAAGTCAGCAGGGCCAGATGTTGGAGGACTTGATCCCCTTGAAAGAACAAAGGAGAAACCCACTGTAAACCACAAGGGTGAGGAGAGCAAGGAGTACTTAGTCAGGTGCTCATACAGCAAACTGTGTAGTGGCAGTGTCGCGAGTAGCCTTCTCTTTGAGTGTCAATCCAGACATCACTGCCTGACAGCTGTGGGTCATTGAACACAATTGTAAGCTCTCTGTTCCTCAGTTCCTTCATCTATGAAATGGGGGTAATAATAGTGCCTAGCTCACAGGGCAGTGGGAATAATAACTTAATATGTGTAAATGACATAGAACTGTGGCTGGTATGTACTAAATACTTACTGTTAGCTTCTATTCTTCTTATATGTAGGTCCAGAGAGAAGGTCTTCTAATGATCCCAATTATAATCATATAATATCCACTGATATTTTAGGGAGATTGTATGGTACAGTTGAACTACTATTAATTCTGCTCTTGCGCAAACATGGATACAGATCCTGGTTCCGTCACTTATCAGCCGTGACTCTGGGCAAGGGTACAGAAACAGTGGGGTAATAGTGGCTTAAGGGGTAGGATTGCTGAGGAATTTCAGGTAGTCTGCGGATGCTACGTTGTTCTGACCTGTTAGACCCCTTTTAAACCTCTTTCCTTCATCATCATCATCATCATCATCATCATCACCATCACCATCACCATCATCATCATCTTTGTCATTATAAATCATCATCGTCATCACTGTGATAAGCTAGTTAGAAATAAAGTGGACATTTGTCACTTTTGTCCTCCTAACTCTTCCCATCCAGTCTTCTATTACCCAAAGAATAAGCATTAGGGTTGAAATTAACATCCTTCAAAGGTATAGGAGGATTTTTTTTTAATCGAGGTGAAATTCACATAACATAAAATTAAGCATTTGAAAATGATCAATTCAGTGGTATTTAGTATACTAACATATTATGCAACCATCACCTCTATATAGTTCCAAAACATTTTCATCACCCCCAAATGAGACCCCAGAACCATTTAGCAGTCACTTCTCATTCTTCCCTCTTACTCAGCCCCTGGCAACCATTAATCTGCTTTCTGTTTGTATGTATTTACCTATTCTGGATATTCCATGTAAATGGAGTCGTACAATATCTGGCCTCTTGTGTCTTCTTTCACTCAGCATAAAATTTTGAAGGTTTTCCATGTTGTAGCACATACTTCACTCTTTTTAATTAATGGATGAATAGTATTTCATTTTATACACATACACACATACTACATTTTGTTTACCCATTCATCTGTTGATAGACATTGGGTTGCTTTCACCTTTTAGCTACTGTGAAAAGTGCTGCTAATCAACAGCAGTGTACAAGTACTTGTTTGAATACCTGTTTTTAATTCTTTTGAATACCTAATAGTTAAATTGCTGGGTCATGTGGTAATCCTATGTTTAAATTTTTGAGAAACTGCCAAATTGTTTTCCATAGCTGCTGTAGTACTTTATGTGCAATAGGAGAACTTCAATGTTGAAAAATAGTCCCTGCAATTGGAATTTCACCTTTCTGATCTAGGTTGCCCAGTGGCTGTAGAGACAGTAGGCTGGGGGCTGTATCTCTCTGATGCCTCTTTAGTCCTTAGCTGTAGGAAGACAGGAACTCTGCCCTTCGCAAAGCTGATCCAGTGTGGCCAGTGGGGCAGTGGGAAGGAGAAAATGGGAGGAGTGTATGGAAGACTCTGAACATGACTGAGTCTAAACAAGATTATGTGTAGATGGTTTTGAATCCTAATCAATTTCTTGACAGAGAACTGTGGTATTGTTGCACACTTATTCATGGTAGTGATTGACCGTAATCCTGAGATCTCTTAGGTATTTGCTGTCTGATGTGTTGTAGTGTAAGGGAGATTGCATGTTACAGTAGGGGGCAGCTTGTGTCAGAACCCCTTCTTGTTGGGCAGGAGCATATCAAGCCTTCCAGGATCACCTGGCATAGAAGCCAATGTAACCCATTAGCAAGGAAGTTACTGGAGTAGCAAGAAGAGGACTTGAGGACAAGTATGGAGGGTCAGGGCCAGGGAAGTTCCATGTCTGTTATTAAATCTGAGGAGTAAGGACACAATGGGAGTGGGAGACAGAGCAAGCCTTCAGGAGTCAGAGGCCAGGTCCGCAATCCAATAAGGCAGAGACAAAGTGTTCTAGATGAGGCATTGGCTGTAGATGGGGGTGGGATGACCAGAGCTCATTCTTCTTACAGATTGTCCCTAAGAAGCTTATAAAAGTTTTCAGGGATTCAATTTTACCCAGATATCTTTGCAAAAATGCTGATATCAAGAATAGATGATAAAACTTGTGACCTGGTAATTGCAGTCTCCTTCCTTTGAAAATGGTGACTATAGTTCAAGTTCTTTTCTACGTTGTCCAAAACCAAAATATGAATAACTAGATCTCAAACAGAGTTATCAATTTATTCCTAAGAAGGAGCTAGTTCTCCTTTTCCTAAAGTACTGTAGCAAACAATGGCCCGTAGTGGGTATGTGGATATAAAAACCCACGACATTTATTTCAGGCCAAAGGTGACTATTGCTTACTGCCTTCATAACTTTCTCTGCTGCAAACTCCACCAAACCCCAAGATGTGAGAAGTCTTATGAGGGTCTAGAAGGGTCCCAAGATCTGACTGGGGATCTTCAGGCTGACTGAAGGGTAATTCCTGGTAAGTCGTGAAAGCCTTATTTAGTAGGGCTAAAGAACTTAGGTCTCCAAACAACCATATAACATCAGGGGTCTTTTCTGCAACTTTTTTGTTCCTCTAGGTCATGAGGTAACTCTATCCTTTGGCATAGAGCAATGTTTACAGAAGGGTCAGCTCGGAGACCTTGTGTCCTTAGGCATGAAACCTCATTTAGCTCTCCAAAGCACTTTTCTGCAGACACTAAATTAGATGAAATTCCTCATGGAGCTCGCACCCAGAATGCTGACTAGGTTGTTAATGGCAGTATATTGAGTAAGAGAAGTTTGGGAGATGGCAATGCAGGTCCAGGATCCTGCCTGGAGGAAGGATGTAGTCTCCTTGGAGCTCTCTGGAATAGGGGTCAGTGAACTGACCGCAGATGGTGATAGCGCCTCCTGCAGCAGGACAAACAGATGCTTTTTTTCCCCCTTTTGGGAGTTGTGTACATCTTGGAAGCAGATCAAGGACCTCCTGGCTCCCAGCTGATGGCCCCTCCTGTGGCCTGGAGGCTGGAGACCGCCCCACGAAGCCACAGGCAGAGATCCCTGAGTTTACGGAGCTAGGTTCTTTCCCCCTGGGTTTCTGCCCTCCTATGGACTGGCCTTTCCAGACCTTTTCCTCCCTGGGCAGCTCTTTCCAAGGCTCTCTCAAGACTCCAGTCTAAGTTGTTTGGGAAGTGAAAAAGCAAAAGCACACATCTTAGAGCAGCAGAGACCAGCTGCTGGGTCAGCTCTCCAAAAAACAGAGCTTCCTGGAGAGTGCCTGGAGCATCTCAGAATCTGGGACCTGACCTCCTGCCAAATATTCTCATTGTCTTTTTTAAATGATAATATGAAAATAGAAGTTTTCACTTTAAAGAAAGAGTGGTAGGGAGGGAGATAGAGGTAGAGATAGAGACAGAGAGATAAGATGAATGGGGAAAGGGAGGGAGGGAGGGAGAGGAGGAGAGGGAGAGAGAGACAGACAGATACTGAGACAGACAGACTGAGAGACAGACAAAGAGAGACAGAGACAGAGACAGAAGAAATTAAAGTTTCCTGAAGCCAGGGAAGGAGGGGGTGGAGGATTTGGGGAACTGCCCCCGGCTTTTTATTGTATTTACCCGGCCACTCTGCCAAAGGAAGGATGAGAAGTTTCTGCGTGATGCGGGATTCAAAGCCCTGTGTGCTTAATAGGGTGACACAAATGTCTGTGTTTTTTGTTTTTTTTTTTTTTTTTTTCCCTGCTTTTGACCAAAGGCCTTAGGGAGGGGCCCCCCCAAGGGATTGCCGGGGAAGGCTGTGCCAGTAGATTCTGTCCCCCCACCAAACACCTTCCCAGCCTGGGGCCAAGGCACCCGTAGCTCAGTGGCAGAGGGACCGGGAAGGGGGTTGGGGGTGGCGCGGAGGCCAGTCCCCCAAATCCCCAGGCGTGGAGAGATATGAAGCCCGAGCTGTGCTTGACTCTGCCTGAGTGGACTCTGCCTGAATCACACCAGTGTGATGCTTTTGCCAAAGGAAACTTGGTGGAGGGGGAGCGCGGGTCGGTGATTCCCTGCCTCCCCCACCCCTCCCCTCCCTCACCCTCCTTCCACCTATCGCCCTCCCCGCCGGGAACAGCACACGGCGGAGGTCAGCTGGCTGCCTTTGTGGCTGCTTCCCAGGAAGGAAGAAGCGTTGTCTGCAGATCAGTTTATCAGCTGGCTTTCCTGTGCCGGAGCGTCGCCGTTTTCCGGGGACGGCTGCCACCCCCGTGATTCCCAGCCAGGGCTGCCGGGGGTGCGTGAGAGCTGAATAAATAGGCCATTGTGAGGCCGCTTCGAATCCAGGTTTCTTATCAAATTATCCACCAACGAAAAAGAAATTCCGCTCCTGCTGTCGGTCATCTCAGCTTCTCTTTTCTTTCACTGCAATTACAGCCATTTGAGTGGGATTTGTGCGTGCGTGAGTGTGTGTGTGTGTGTGTGTGTGTGTGTGTGTGTGTGTGTGTGTTTCAGTTTTGAAGGAAATATTCAGAAAGCAATTAATTTGTGCAGCTTACTGTGTGAGGCAAAGGCTTGGGGGCGTGTCTCCTGTTTTCACTTGGGTTTTCGTTTGCAACCTTGAATTTAGTTTCTGTGGCTTTCGTGTGTGTTTCTACTTGCTCACTTCCCATACAGGCACATCATTCAACATCAACTGCAAGTATTAGGAAGGCTATTCTATAGGGGTGTACATCTAGCCGGGGTTTTGTTTGTTTGTTTTTGGTTCTTTTTAGATAGCCTTAAACTGCTTAATGAACACTGAAGACTTGAAGTGGGAAAAACAGTTGTGGAAACTGGTCATCTGATGGAGGTTATGAGGAAGTGTGGTATTTCTGGGGAGAGCTGATGCTGAGGCATTGATAGTGCCTATTTTTTGTTTTTCTGCTGCAGCTGCTGGCCTGACTATAGAGGGGTCAGAGATTCCTGGTACTTGATTTATTAGATAATCATTAACAGGTAGGGCTGGTTTTAGGGCCTATCACCTGTGCGGTTGTCCAGGGTCCCTTGCTCAGCAGGGCTCATACTTGGTGAAATGTTCTGCTGTCACCATCTTGAAATGCTTAATAATTTTTTTTAATAAAACTCTACCTTTTCATTTTGCAACGAGACTTGCAAATCATGGATAGCCTGTGAGGAGGAGCTCAAATTCATTTGAATAAGCTTGGAAAATGGTTTAAATAAGTTTCTATTTGAGATAAACTGATGAAGGTGATTCTCTTAATTTTCAAAATATTTGCTGCAACTGTCCTGATGAATTAGAGAATGTTCTACAAACTAAACTGGGCCCCCCGGCATCGTGGCATCTGCGGCAAGTTGTACCTGCCCACTGCTAGAACGAGAAAATGCATTCAGGCAAGACTTGCATCATTCTGCCTGCTCACAGTTCTTACTTTAAAAAGCTTAGAATGTGCACACCTCAAAGATTCAGTGATTTCCATAATGAGATGCTCATTTGTGCAGTAATCACTTCTCTTTCCTTTCATCCAGTCTGAAATTCCTGGCTTCTACATCTGGAGGTCAGAGCAGGGGTGAAAATCAACTCATCCTATTAAAAATCTCCCACAGTTTTAGAGACTGTGTTTAACTCTTTCAGCACCTAAAAAAACTGTTGGAGTATTACTCTGAATCTGAGACTTTGCATCCCTGAGAGGAGAAGTGGGGGAAATTTCATAATAAATAAGCAAAATGCTATTTTTCTAAAAATAGGTTGTGTAAGAAACAATTGTTTTGGCTTAATGAGACAAATATTCCCTTCGAGAGAGTATTTGTTCATTTGCTTACTCTTTTGCTCGTTAATTTGACTTTGCTTTTTATTCACTCAATAAATAATCTATAAGATAAGTACTAGAGGAAATAAAGACAGAGGGTTCAGAATGTGGGGATATAAAAAAATTAAACAAAGAGAACAATAACATGTTACAGGTGCTAAAACAGAAGGCCAGTTGACACTTGAATAACATGAGATCTACTTATAGGTTGATTTTTTTCAATAAATATTTAATTGGCCCTCCATATCCTTGGTTTTGCATCATGGATTAAACCAACACAACTATGAATTGAAAACAGTATTTTCAATCCACAGTTGAGAATCTGTGGATCAGAGAGCCGACTGTATGTATTATGCCATTTTATTTAAGGGATTTATATACAGCTAATTTTGGTATCCCTGAGGGTCCTGAAATGAATCCCCCATGGATGCCAAAAGATGACTGTAGCTAAGTTTTTGAGGAGTCAAAAGTTTTAGTAGGATTTTCAACTGCACCCCTAAATCTTGCATTGTTCAAGAGTCAGTTGTATCTATCAGGAGGTGTTAGGGCCATAGAGGGGTTAATAGAGTCAATTTCATTTACTCATCATTCATGAGTTCCCTGAGTATAATATTTTTCTTCATGAGCCTTAGTATTATTGTTATTGTTAATAGATAATATTCTCAAAGTAATTGATATGTTCAAACTCTGTGTAAGCATTATACAAGCTTTTTTTCAGTTGTCTTAAAATATGACAATTCGGTCCCTTTAGAAACCTCATTGTATAGAGAAAACTGAGGCTGGAACATGAAGTAAATTGCTCAAAGTCACACAGTTCCTAAGAGGTAGAGTCAGGATTTGATCCAGCTCTTCTCCTCCAAAGCATTCCTTCTCAAGGAAGGCTATACTGCTTCCATGTGTAATCATGGTTTCAACAAAGTATCAAGAAAATGTCATCTACTATTTCACGTGATCACCTTCCTTTTCACAAAATACACTGGGACTAGCACCTCTGAAAGAAAGTGGTTTGTTCTCCCCTTACCAGTAAGATTACAGTTTTTGTTTTGTTTTGTTTTGTTTTGTTTTGTTTTGTTTTGTTTTGTTTTGCTTTGCTTCAAACAATTTATAGATTCCAGTGCTACCAATGGCTCCCATGAAAGGGGAGTAAATTCCTAAAACATGGGCTGGATGCAGAGTGGTTTGCCATGGCTTCCTGGAGGAGAAGATTTTGTGGGCATGTAAATGCCTCACCATAATCTATAAATTCTATCTCCTTGGAAGATCATGAATCCTCATGTTTACTTCTTAGTGATCAGTTTTAGACTTTTCATGTCAGAAATGCAGGAAGACAGCCTTTGAGGCTCATTCCTGGAAATCCAGTTAGGCTGATTAGCTCTAGTGGCTCCTTGTTTTAAAGACCTGTTGGGTTTGAGACTTTGGAGTATCTCCCTGAGTCTTACACACAACACTGCAGTAAGGAGGGGATGGCAAAGAGTAGTGGTTTAGAACCAGAATAGGGATGGAGAGGAACAAAGCTGAAGAAGTGGGCAGGATAAGGTCACAGAGAGTCAGAGTGAGTGCTAAAAATAGAATTCAGGTCTAGCACTGTCCCCTCTGCAGGGAGCTACCTCTTTGTAACCCGAAACAGGGTTAGCTTGGGGCAAAGCAAAGGAATAATGGCATTTTCTTAAGGGAGGTTTTTTTTCTTTTTTTTTTCTTTTTTCTTTTTTTTTTTTCTGCTGGAATCTAGACTTCTTGGCTAGGTGCTAAATGTTTTCATTAGGGAGAGGCCCTGTGTGGCTAAATTCAGTTCCTCCCACCCTGAGATGTCCCTTGCTCTGACCTTGACCTGAATGTTTAACAAAGCTGAGAAATGGAAGGCAAGACTAGAAAAGACCAACAAAATGAGAAAGAAAAGAATCATTCATTGCTACATTGTGAAGAGCTCAGGTGTCTGATTACCAGGCTTGCCATTGCTGCTTCACCCCCAGTACAGAAAAGAAGCATTCTGGTTGGTTGGACTTTCAACAAAGATGATGATGATGATGATGATGACGATGATGATTGTCAAAAGCATAAAAATCATTTCAGTGGAACTTGATAATGTTTTTCATCCTATAGGGCAGGTAAATACTAACCTTTACTTATTGAGTGGAAAATGTCAGATTTAGGGAAATCAGAAACAAGGTAAATTGTATAAATTAAATACCTAGATGTATAACATTTTTGGACACAATATGGCAGCTTTTCAGTACCTGTCTGGGAATGGCAAAATTACCAAAGAAACTGGGTAGGTAGGTATCTTTGTTTGTTCTTTCATTCATTATCTGCCAGTGAATAGCTGTGGTACTCTGTGCTGTGGACAAATAAGACACAAGCTCATCTGTCTTCAGAAAGCTTATGATGTCCAAGGAGAATCAAAAAGGAAATGTACATGAACTTGAGACTCAGACATGAGGGGCCTGCATGAATGACTGATAGGGGTAGGAGCATAGGCATCTCCTTGAGCTGCTTTGCTTTAAGGAAAGAGAGCCAGCAAGTGTAAGGTTTGTGCTTAGCACTCAGAGGAGCCTAGAGAGTAAGGGATGGATAAAGAGGATAAGCCAGTGACTGTTCTCCATACTCATCCCACAGTTAGTGATGCATCCTATGGGGAGCTGGCTCTCCAGCTTCCAGGAAATATGGAAGGGGGCCTTGCTCTGCAGTTCTGCCCCCACCATGGCAGGTTTTGATCCATGGCAACAGCTGCTCCTACATCACGAGGGGTCATAGCCTGAAGGACATTTTCTAGGTGATAGTCTCCATGGCATTGCTCTCAGTCTTGCCCACGGGAGCAGGTATCAGGTATCAGCAGTGGGGACAGATGTGGGAGGCTCCAGAAGAGCCCACCTGAAGGAGGTCTAGAGCTGGAGAACAGTGAGCCATGTGACACACTGTTTGCTGGCGCCCCTCTGGGTGAAACTTAAAGGTGACCTGAAACAGGAGGAAGAGCTGGTAAATTCTGATTATTATGTTATGTATATTTTACTGCAATTAAAAAGAAAGGTAAAAAAGAGCCTTCACAGGCTCAGAAGTTTCACATCTATAGAGTCAATGAGAGAAAGTCACTCTGTATGAGTACTCTATATTGTTATTATATGTATTTTAGGAAGCCAAGCAGGTGTGTTCATCCCTGCCCTTTAATACCTGAAAATCATATTCACAGTTTCTATATTTTTCATGGATGGTTAGAAAGGTACATCGTTATCCTTCACCACTGTGTTGGATGCTGCTGGTGCTCACTGATATCCAAGGTCCCTTCTTCTTCTTGGTTTTTTAATCAATAGCATGTCTCAAGCCCTGTGCACCCAGGTGGGCCATGAGACTAGTTCTCATCAGAGTAAATGTGCCTCATTTAAAGCTGTGACACATTTACCATGTGTTCTCTTTGCTTCTCTGCTGGCCAAATGGAGAGTATTCCAAGGACTTAGAAGAAGGTGAAGCTATAAGAAGGAATGAGCCTAGATCCCTAAATGACTGCATGGAACAGAACCTTACTGCAGTCTTGCATGGGACTATGACAGGAATGAGAATCAACTTTTATTGCGTTAAGCCCGTGAAATTTTGTACTTGTTAAGCAGTTAGCCTACTCTGACTAACACAACCATAAAAGGTGTTACAGAGACAGGGTGTATACTGATGTACCTGTAAACTAAGAAAAGGTCAGGTAGGCAATGGAAATGGAAATTACATGTATAATGACTCCCGGGTGTAAGCATTTCATTGTTGCTCATTAATCATATGGCAAATATGTTTAAATAAACAGAGACAGGTACTTCCTGTTCAACAAATATCTCAAGGGAAAGGGGTTTCGCTGAAGGTTGGACCATAACGTTAATGCCTCCCTTTGGGCCCAGCATAGCAGTTACAGCAAAAATTAAAGAGAAAGACTTCCCAGGGAAGATGAAAATGCAGCTCAAGGGAAGTCAAGAGTCCCCAGTAGAAGAGTTCCTTTCAGAATTCTTGCTCTCCCAAGTCTTAGAGATTTGAGACTTTTTTCTAAAACAATAATCAGTGCTGACACCAAACAAAGCATATCAAGCATGCCCTGACTCTTGAGAGTTTCCCAAGCAGGAGCCATCCAGTCCTGCTCCTGGTCCCATTTTAGCCTCAGTTCTGAGTTGTTCTCATGGACAATGTGTTGGAGACTAGATTCCTGCCTCTTTACCTCAACTCTGCAACCCAGGGCAAACCATCTGTCCTGCCCCTGACTTGGAGGGAAGCCCTCACTCTTGGCCCTTGTATGGACATTTGGTTAGTAGTACTGTCAACCAGTTTGTCCTTTATGCTGTAGAAGGACCTCTCGCTTCATGCCTGCGGTTCTTGGAGATAAGTAGGGTACATTTTTATCACCCTTGAATGAGTTCCTATCCACTTAAAATAAAATTCTTATCATGCTCTCCAAGGCTTTGCATGATCTTGCCTCTGCCCCTCTTACTTTAATATTCCGGGCTGTCTTGCCTTTACTTACCAGAGCTACCCTGATTTTTCAGTTCTTGAAAGATGCAAGAGCTTTTCAACATGCTGTTTTCTGTGCCTGGAAATGCTTTTCTCCCAGCTCTTGCTATTCTTAGCTCTTTCTCTTCTTTAGATCTCAGCCTAGAAGCCACCTCCACAGAAAAGATTCCTCTGACCCACCCACCTAAGAAGATCATTTCTTGTGCCTGCCTCAGATTCTCTCAGCCCACTTCTTACTCCAACCATCATAACGGTAACAGCCTTGTCCAGGTGTCACCTGACAGCACCTTGCCTCAGCTGTACCTGGCTTCTTTTGGTTTGTGCTCCAGGATTTCTCTGATGCTGCAGTGGGAGCTTTGCATGCACAGCCTGGGAAAGGGATAGAATTGACTAACTCACGACCAGTGGGAGCTAGTGGCCATTGCTTCTCTCTCCCATCTCTTGAGTGGACAGTTTTGAGGTGTATTCTACATGGTTCCTTAGTGTTATAGCAGGATCTTCCCTCTGGGCCACAGCAGTGACCACCTTGAAACTATACCCTAGTTTCGGCTTTTCCTCTTTGTTTTTCCCCTACTTCTCACTTCTCTTCCTTGGGGTCAACTTTCCAAAATAAACTACTTGCATGCA
>CM053501.1:75595649-75652742 GCA_028627145.1 Eidolon dupreanum
GCTATTAGAAACTCTGCTCATATAAAGCACATTGCTCCACTAAATAAGCTTCAGGTGTCTTACTTAAAAATGAAGCTATTTCACAGACATACAGCAAGCCTTAAAATCTAAGAGAGTTTGTGGGAGGGAGGACATGGAGATGATCAAGCATATTTTACAGAGGATGTTGGCAATATGGTGTAGAGATTACATGGAGCCTTCCCATATGGTCTATAATTTTTCCTCTGCCACTTTCTAGACTGTGAGCTCGGGCAACTTAATCTATCTGTGCCTAATTTATAAAAGGATAATGGTACCTATCTGGTAGGCTTGTTGTAGGCTTGCATTTATCAATGAGTTAACATAGTTAAAGTGTTTAGAGCAGTTCCTAGACCGCAGTTATAATCCAGTAGCAGACACTGTTGATGCCTTGTTCATACGCATTAGTACTTACCATTTTGTAAACTCTAGATGGCTTTTTACTGCAAGAATTTGGGACTCTGCCTCTAGGCTTCCTCTGGCTTCTGGGAATGTGCTCCGCTGCATGCAGGGCAGGCCACGAGTGCTGAGAAGTTAAAAGATAGCAAGTAGCCCTCAACCAGGAGGTTGAGTGGTTCTCAGCAGTTTTCTTGTTCCTTGGGTAAGATGACTCTCAGACATGTCCTACATCATCCCGCAAATGTCCCCAGGGCAGCTGAGCCCCAGAAGCCCACATTAGCAGCCTGCACATTGGCATATTCCATGTTGCTTCCTTGACTTCCATGGTTCATTTCTCCACTCTCCTGGTCTTCTTGACATTGCCACCCAAATCAACTGCCTATATTCAGGATCAGCCTCTGGGAAACCCCATCTAAAACACTCTCCCTTATTACTAAACACTTTTATCTAACCATGATGACTTTAGAATATAATCTGATGTGGGCAGCCCTAACCCTTCCCTTTTCATATACCTCCACCTTCCAGGATCTTCTTCTCACTTTAACAATAATATCTATACCAGAATGGAAGAAATCAGACTCTCGTGTCCCTCAAACCCACCTCCTCAATTGATACATGCAGAGTCCCACAAAAACCAAGCCACAAAGAAAATAAAATGTTGTGGCAAAAATATTTAATGTCTTTGGGGTTTGCTGCCCTGCCCAGCTTCCTTCAGGCTTGTTCTGATTTCTCTTGAGGCCTGCACATATGGCATATTGCTTAAATTTGTGCCTGGGTAATGACTGCACATTAAATCTGAGACAGGGGGGAGGACCCAGGTACACAGCTCTACATCCTGTTGTGATGCATAAGCATTCTCTTTTCATTTCCTCCCTGGGGCTGGGAGAGGATGGAAGTGTTTTTCATGAAGACAGGAAATATCTTCACTACTGCTTTGTGAACTAGATGGAATTATCCTAAAAGAGCAGGTCCATTCGGGTGAGGAGAGAAGGTATGTGGGCTGGAATCTCAACTGAATTATTAAACAATAGTGCTCTCTGTGGCCACACCCTGTTATTTTACACAATGGAAAAAAACAACTTGGCGAAATAAAGTCACTGTTGCCTTCTTTAAAATGTGCTATCATTTTAGTATTAGACAGTTATACAAGAGCCAATACCAAGAAGCTCAAAGGTAATACAGTTGTCCTCTTTTTGCAGGATTCCAATATGCATGAATTTCTATCACCACAGTTTAACGAGTTTAATTAAATAAAACTAGTCCTGTCCAACAACACTGTTCAAATTTCAGTTACTGTGGTATATAAACTATGAGTTTGCGTACAGTATGGACTTTGCTGCTAGCTCTTCAATACACAAATCACCTTATAAATATATGATCATGATTAGTTAGTTACCAACCATGTCACTTATTTTAAAGTCTATTAGTGATTGTTTATCATGCATCTGTTACTCAGTTGTACACACAGATAGTTATGTGTGCAGTTATGTTGTCTTCCTGACTTATAGTGATAAACCATGTGCCATTTTACAAAAATGGATAATCAATAGAAGAAACTGAGAAACAAAAACAGAAGAGAAGAAAGGTATAAAAAGTGATGATATGTGAAGTGAAATTCAAATTGAATGTAAGTGGAGTTTAAAAAACATAGTTGAGCATGGAAATGTTGACACTGGAACCATTCTAGAGACTCAAGACAAGCAACCAAAACAAATAGCAAAGGTGAACTTATTGCCGTAAAGGAGGAAAGTGACAAAAGGATGAAAATGTCCCAGAGAAAGTAATGCTGGCCAAAAAAAAAAAATTACATTAAATGAACTCTGAGATATTTCATGCATTGGAAGTACAAAGGACAAATGGAAGCTAATCCAAATTTAGAAATGAGACTGACAATTTACCAAGGCATAGAAAAGTTACTTGCTCTGTATTATACAATATAACAAGAAGGCAAGCACTGCCCTAACCACTCTTCATACATTTTTACAAAGAAATAAAACACTGTAATTCTCAGTATTTCCAATCTGTTATATTACCGTATGCTAAATAAATATTTGTTTTTCTATTGTTTTAAATTTATTCATTTATAATTGACAGCAAGAGAGTTTTTAATACTTTGACAAAATTTTCTAAACATATAGAAAGATTGTCATTTTTCCCTGTGATTAAGATCACTTTGCATGGTTAGTTTTAGCCTTCACTATTATTTTTACTGTACTACACTACTGCATAAGGACTGCCTGTACTTGAGGTTTTATCTGATTTATTAGGACAGTGAAAATACATGGGCTTTGGAGCCTGTGTGCCTGGGTTTAAATCATGGCTCTAACACTAAATTGCTTGCTGTCTGCTGTTGGTCACTACACCAACCTATCTGAGACTCAGTTTTCTTATTTGAAAAACATGGAAATAATAATACTTACCACATAGAGTTCTTGAGATGACAGGGGAGAATGCCTCTGGAAATACACCTGATATTCAAAAAGCATTCAATAAATAAGCTCCATAAAAGTGAAGACCTTATCTCTTTTCTTCATTGCGGTATCCAGGTATTTAGAATAAAGTGGTATAGCAGTTGCTCAATACATATTTGGTACATATAAGATTGAATAGTCACATAAATATTCAACAAATGTTAGTAGACTGATTCTCTTCTTCTTTCTCGCTTTTTGGATGCTGTATACCTTCAAAGAGTAAAACAAATCATGGGGCCCAGTTTTACCAAGACCCCGATAGATTCACCCATGACCCCTATAATGCTGTCCTTCCTTCACAGCCAATTCTGTCTTGTTTTTCTCTGCCCACTTGATTTAGGTATCAGGGTCACCTAAAAAGGTTAACATTTTTCACATAAATAATGAACTCATACAAATCTATAGGAAAAACACTAAGACTTCGAAAAGGAGAAAAACTATTTGCAAATGAACTTAACAAATATTTGGTAAAATTCACCCTCACTAGCAGCCAAGGAAATGTAAATCAAAACCAGAGACAGGTTCTCTTTGTGATCACATTTGCACAGATATTCAGAGTGATGGAGACAGATTAATGAGAACATGGTGAGAAGATCCTCGTCTCAACTACTTTTGCTTGTGAGAACTGGTATAATCCTTTTAGAAAGCAATTTCAACACAAGAATCATGGGGTTTTGACCCAGTAATTTACTTCTGGAAATTAACCCTGAACATTCAATGTGGATGAAGCTTCATGTGTAAAGATTCATCCCCGTGTTATTTATAAGAGTGAAGTCAGAAAACTGCCTAAATGTCCAACAATAGGGATTGTTTAAATGGAAGATGGTATATGTGCTTTCTATTAGGCAGTATGTATCTATAAAGGACAAATGCTTGTGATAGAACATTGTGTATAAGAATATTTTGAATCACATAAAAACCCAACAACTGATGCCTTAATGCCATCCTGTAAGAAAATACTCCAAAATGTGAATAACTACCATTTATTATGGCTCCACCATATTTTAGGGCTTTGTATATTTTATCTCTAATTCTCACAACAATCCTGCGTGGTAGATATTATTATGCCCATTTTACAGATGACAAAAAGAGACTCAGAGGGCCAGGTAACTTTTCTGAAGCATTAGCTCATTATGCACATCTGTCTAACAGTAAAATCTGCTTTTTTTCTTGTCAAATCGGGCTTTTTTCTTGTTTGGTTGAGTTTTTGTTTTGTTTTGTTTTTAATTATGAGACAATAATTTTATAAATTTTTCAGAGTTTCTGTATTTTAAAATATTTAGAAGCATAAACTACTTTAATAATGACCATAAACATGGTTGACAAGAAAATAATGTAACTTTAATAAGTTGTTTAATTATTCTGAGCCGCAGGTGCTATCAAATAAATAGTGCTTATCCCTGCTCATTTTATAAGGCTGTCTATCTAAGTTAAAGTGAGAGAGCAGATAACATGTGTCAAAACACTTCAGGTTATAAAAGGAAAGGTGCTCATGTTTTAATAGTCCTTTTCCTAACTTCTTAAATCAAAAATTGTATTTACTTCAGTTATTTAAGAGTTATTATTACTTTAAATATTACATGGGCTGAAAACCTTAACACAAGTGCTTTCTCAGTGCCAGATTTTAATATCTGTATCAGTTAAAATATGAGGGCAGGGGGAATTCATTGTTTTGCATGGTCAATATGGAAAACCTAGCACACATCCAGCATTCTTTGGGAAAGGAAGTGGAATGCTCCTGTATCAGATGTTTTGGAAAGAAGGTAACTGTGGAATAGGCTGTAAGTTCCAGACAGGAGCTTTTTATTGATTCTCATTGAATATTCATGGAGTTGAAACTTTCTGTCTCTGATTGTCCATTCTCTGAGTCTGGCACACTTCAATCGATGGTTTTTAGTTGTTTTCCTGAGGGTTCAGTGGTGATGTTTTTGCTGCATTTGGCATAGTGTGTGTGGCCAGATCCTGGGTGCTTATGGAGCATTGCCTTAAGGGTTGTTTACTCTGGACTCTCTCCAGGATGCCAGCCTCGTCCTAGATGACTTCTTCCAGAAAAAAAAAAACAAAAAACAAAAACAAAGCAAGGCTCATCCTCAAAGATTATTCAGATCACTATGCACCTCACCAATTTATTTGGATTTTGCTCCAGGGAGACCTGGAAGCCCCCAGGTGACAGAAGATGTGGACATCTTGCCCTTTCTGCACCAAGAGAAAGACTCCTAAGTGGTTTCTAGGGAAGCAAGTCGTAATGTTTAGTAGTGGCAGAGGCAACTTGACTTTACCACAGAGTTCAAAAGGTTATTTGGTCAGTGGCTCTCCCTCCTGAAATCTGCTTTTGTGCAGCTACTATTCTAACTGCAGGACTGCCTGCCACCCGGATCATTTACAGGAAGATACCTTCAGAGCACAAGGCAGCATAGGGAACTTTCTGAAAAGGAGAGTCAAAGAATGTGGCATAGAGTCAAAACATCTACTAAATATACAATTGGCTTCATTTATATGACAAACTTCGTGTACTGCCTTGTGAACTGAAAAGTTATCTGCCCAGTACAGGATGCTAACTGGGAAGTAAGGTGCCTCAAGCTTGCCTACTGGAAGCTCCATTCAGGGCTCTTTTTCTCTCAGCTGTAATAACATTCTCTGTGATGTAAATCCCACCAATATTTTCCAGCCCAGGAGGAAGTTTAGTTTGGCTGATTTAAACTTAAAATAGGGAAGGAAATGCTTTTTGTTGTTGTTCTTCTTCTAGATTGGGCTACAGTTTTGATTTAGTTGCTGTAATTATCTGTATTTGTTTACATGCGGAAAATGCAGTCTCATGCATTTGACGTCAACCTTTGGCAGACTCTGATAAAATCCCAGATGAGCAAGGAGATGACTGCAAATTGTTTCCATGCTTGTATTATTTATTTTATTATTGGACTCTTTCTCTATGTATAGGCTTTGGTGTTGTGTGCAGATATATAGCCAAGTGACGGATTTAAAAACTTGCTTAAAGAAGACAATTTTTGGAGAAACTAGAAAAACAATATTTAACAATAAGGAAATGATTGTGTTCAAGAATGGCAAAAGTTTGCACTTTTTTTTCTTATAGGGCCAGATTGCATAATTTTAGGCTGTAGACCATTCTATCTCTCTCACAACTTTCAACTTTGCTGTTGTAGTGCAAAAGACTACATACAGACAGAGGTCTGTGGGTGAAGCTGTGTTCCAAAAAAAAAAAAAAAAAAGTTATTTACAAAATCAGGCAACTGTTCATAGGTCCACAGTGTGCCAAGTCCTCAATTATGGTATAATTCATTTGATGCATGCATCTAGTATGTTGCTTTCACCTGAAAATAAGGGAAAATCCAGCTATAGATAGGCTAAGAATCACGTTAATCTCGTGTAAGATTATCTCATGATAATCAGATCTCATAATAGGAAAGTCCTAGGGTTGGTTAATTAAAGCAGTTCACTTACGTCATCAAAGACTCAAGTTCTTTCCATCTTTCTGCTCTCCCCTCTTGGCTCATTGGTTTGTTCTCAGGCTGACATGCCTCATTGTCACAAGAAGACAGCCTCAGTTCTAATGTTACATGTAGATACAACAACATCTAGCAGAAGAAATAAGACCTTTTTTCCACCCGTGTATCTCTTTTTAAGAGCAAGAAAATTTTTCCAAGAAGAACTTCCATTTCATAGCTTCATTTCTTACTGACCAGAACTGGAATAGAACATTTAAAAAGGATTTGGACTAAGTATTGGATTAGTTGTCTATGGCTGTTATGTCATCATGCTTGGTGACTTTAAACAATAAATATCTATTCTGTCACAGTTCTGGAGGCTAGAAGTCCAAAATCAGTATCATGGGGCCAAAATTAAGGTTGAATAGGGCTGTGCTCTCTCTGGAGATTCTAGGGGAGAATCTATTCCTTGCCTCTTACACCTTCAAGTGGCTGCTGGCATTGCTTGGCTTGTGGCCACATCACTCTAATCTTCAAATCTCTCTCTGCTCCATTTTCATATTGCCTGCCCTTCTGTGTGTCTTTTTTTTTTTTACTCTTTCTTTTTTATTAGTTATGCTTTTTTAATATTTATTTTAGCATTCAATAGGCTTATTATTATTATACGATAAATAAATAAACCAAGTTTAAAATATCTCAATTTAATTTTGAATATAGTGACTATCAATAAGTCTAACCCACATAAACAAAAAACTTTGGTGTCTCCAATTGTTTTTAAGAATAAAATGGTGTCCTGAAACCTATGTGTCTGAGAACTGCTCTAGTGTATATACCTAACAGTGAATTTGCTGGTGGTAAGTATAATTATATCCAAACGTAATAGATAATGCCGCACTATTTTTCAAAATGTTATACCCATTTATTCACACTCAAAAGTGCGTGACCATTCCTGTTGCATCACATCTTTGGCAGTACTTGATAGTAGCAAACTGAAATTTTTGTATAATACATGTAAAATTGTATACATTTTATTTTTAATTGAAATATATTTGACATAAAACATTGTATAAGTTTAAGATGTATAACATGTTGATTTGATACATTTATATATTACAATATAATTACCATTGTAGCATTAGTTAGCACCTGTTACATCACATATTTACTATTTCTCCTTTGTGATGGGACTAATGAAGATCTAGTCTCTTAGCAAGTTTGAAATTTATAATACAATATTGTTGTCTATAGTCACTATACTGTGCATTACACCTCCAGAATTTATCTACTAGTTCTAAGTGTATGCCTTTCCTTGCTTATTAATTAGATGATACTTTTGATGTATTTGCTGGACAGAATGTTTTGTCATCAATGGAATGGCTCTTTTATTTTTTGCTTGTATTTAAATGGAGTACTCTTTTTTATAAGGACATTTGTGATGGTATATAGGGCCTACCCCGATAATCTAGGATAATATACTCATCTCAAGATCCTTCTCTTAATCTGCAAAGACCCTTCTTCCAAATAAGAGAATGTTTACAGTTCCCAAAAAATAGGACCTTAAAACTTTGGAGGCCATTATTCAACCTGCTACAGAATGGAGAACTTTGATTGTCAAAGTAAAAACAAACAAACAAACAAAAACAAAACCTGACATTTTCTGAAGTAATAGAGAGCCATTAAGTCAATTACTGGCAAGAGAGTGGGAACTACTATGATTATTTTATATAAATCAAGATTTACTTAAGTCAAATAAGTGAGGCATGGCCTAAAGACATTGGGATTCAACAAGCAGGGGAAAAGCTAAGATGTGACTCTTAGATAGGCAAACATCAGTATGTGCTGTATACAACTACTGTATTTAACAAGAGTTTAAAATGATTTAAGAAAACAGTTTTTATAAAGTAAGGTAGGATAAGACTTATGTATAGTGTGGTCCCTACACAGAGAGTAAAAACATTTGTGCATAAAAAAGATGAAATAATACACTAAAAAATTACTAGCGGTTTTCTGGAAGTATTAGGAATATGGGTGATTTTTCTTTTCTTTCTTTTAGTATTTTTCAAAATTTTAATTGAAATATATATTGCTTAAATTAAAAATATACTTTAATAATAAACCAATAGCATTATATTGTTAGAGGATAATCCCAGAGTTTTTTTTTAAAGATGATTTCAGTGTGCTTTATATAATTTCACTTAACTTCTATATATCACTTAGTTTATGGTATCGTGAAATTAAACAGAATAGCCACAGATTCCACCTAGATAAGTTTTTCTGCTTTCAAAGAGCCCTAAACCCTTCACGCTGTCACTAGAGTTAGCTTTCTGAAACATATATTGTGAGGTCCATCCTGCTTCTCATCAAAAGCATTTAATGTCACTTTAGAAAATGTCTTCTTTTAAAATTAGCATTCAGAATTCTCCCCAACCTTGTCCAAATCCTTTTCAAAGTCCCATACACAGGATACCATGTTACATTCAGTCGTGTATCTCTTGCTACCCCCTTCTCTGCCCCATGCCTTTTCATGCTCTTTCCCAGGCTGATTTCTAACTCTGGGATTCTCTCACTGTGCTCCCAGATGGAGGGGAAACTTCAGCTTCACCTGAGAGCTTATTAGCAATGCAAATTATCAGGCCCCACCTCAGACCTACCGAATCAGAAACTCTAGGGTTGAGCCTATTGATGTAGGTCTTAACAAGCCCTCTAGGCAATTGTGATGCATGCTAGAGTTTGAGAGCCTTTGGGCTAGCTCTCTTTGTCCCACTTTCTTCATTGTTGCATTCTTATGTCTATGCAATCATCATTGCTAGAATAACTACAGTATTATTCTTCCTAGATAATTAATTTATAAATTAATTTTACAAGCATATATTTATTATGCCATCAACTGACCTTCCAAATAAATAACATTTCTATATTTCTATGATTTCTTTGCTATATCAGTCATTCTTCCTTTAAGTAAACTTTTCTTGTCTTGTTTTTATATGTTTTCTGCATACAAATCAATGAAGCAAAGCAAAAATGATCACTTTTTCTTGATGGTCTTCTGGATCACTTATTATAAAATCACCAAATGCCTGCTTTGAGCCAGGCATTGTCTGTGATTCAAAGCCATTCTTTCAGCTGTGGTCCATTAAGCAGTCCTGGTACCATCCCTCTGTCTCTCTGTCCTTCTTTAGTTAAGCCAAACACATATGCAGAAGAATCATGGACAGTTTGTCTGAAGGCTCAAGAAATCCCCTCACCAGCTTCACTTTCTCCAGAGGCTTGCATTTATGATTGTTTGAAGTAGAGATGATAGAGTTTTTCCCTTTGCATAAGTGGACCCTCATGCACTGGTATTTATGAAATTCTACAGAGTTCTGTGCTGAAGGAGAGCTCAGGTCCTACTTTTTTCTCCACAGTCATCTGAAGGAAGTGTGTTTTGACCTCTGAATAGCACCTAATCCCATGCTTAGCACAAAGTAATTGTTAATAAACAATTGTTGGATAAATGGAAGAAATAATGAAAAGACCAGTGAAGGACAAAAGGATAAGAAGGAAGAAAGGAGGAAAGGAAGGAAGGAAGGAAGGAAGGAAGGAAGGAAGGAAGGAAGGAAGGAAGGAAGGAAGGAAGGAAGGAAGGAAGGAAGGAAGGAAGGAAGGGAGAGAGGGAGCTGCGGAGGGAGGGAGTGCGATGGCTAAGTGTAGCTCAGACAGCTCCCAATCTGAAGAAATGCTTAAGGGAGCAGGTAGAATTGGAACTCTAATACCTAACTTGTGCCATATATAGATATGTTCTAACACTTAATTAACTATTCAATTTGGTTCCCTCCTGGAATATGTTTTCAGCTGTTCCTCCCAGGTGCAAAGGGTGGAGGCCTCTCTGAGCATCTGAGAATAAGGCTTTGTGAGTTGTAAAGCAGAATGCAAATGGTGATTAACTAAGGCACCACAAGCTAGGGCAAGTATCCTTAGCAGTCCCAGGAGACACTCTTTTGCCCCTTTTCCCATTTCACTTCTCAAAATTGTCCCCAGCATATAGACCAACTGAATCTCAAATGGTCAATGATTAAAATTTCCACTCTGAAAATCTGAGCAACTTAAGAATCATAGAAACTGGACCGTCTGTAGATAATTTATAAATAATACCCGCCTTTCAAATAAGCTCTGTCTTCCCAAAGAGTCCTCTGTCCTGTCAGTGGGACCACTGCCAAGGCCCAAAGTGCTAAATTGGGCCAGTGACACTGAAGTTGCTGGCAGGAGCTTCATATCTCTAATTCTTCTAAGAATTTGGGACATTTCATTGAAACACCTGTTTTTCCTCATGTAAAATGTAAGCTAAAAGTTATTTGTTATTTTTAGGTTGGGAAAAGCTTGTATAATTTTAATGCCTGTGATTCATTCGGGTTTTACTTTGTCTACTGCTAACATAGTTGAAACATATCAAATACTAAATAGAACCCCAAACAAATATCCTGTATACATGGTAAAGTTTGGGGGTATTAAAAAATGACTAAGCCTTTTGCTCTTTTTTCACTGAATCTTGTTGACATGAAAGGAAGCCATTAATATCATCTTTTTTCCTCCCTTTCTTTCAGGTCAGTACTAGTCAGCACAGCCTTAGCCACTGCAGTGTGCCTCTGAAGAGCCAGTCCAGGTGTCTTAAACTGGATAATGGTGGTTTGCGGGGCCAAGACTGACAAGACCATATGGAGTTGCTGGCTGGGTAATGATCCATGTTGCCATATGTTTGTGGGCTTGACATGTTGATGTTCTTTCCTTGCCTCTGCTGAGCTGGAGTGATAGAAATCTCATGTCTGTCCACATCCTGGGATTATGACATGTCTCACTAGAGCTCATTACTGCTTAGGGAGAGACAAAGATAAAAAATAATCAAGTTCACAGGAAAGCCCTGGAACCTGTCATCTCTGTTTCTGTAGCAGAATTCTACAAGTCCCCACTCCTTACACCCAAAATGCACACATGTACAGCTCTTCTGTGCCCCTGGCTGGGGCTCTGAGTACATACACATGTCTGCTATTGGACTGTCTGGATTGGAGGTCTTCACATTGCTTCTCAAGGATCTAATGGCAAATGACAAAATTGACCAGCTGGTGCAGGAGAGAGTTATATTGAACTCACTCTATGAGAAACAAGATATTTAAAAAGCAGGACTTTTCTGGATGTTGGACATGAAATTTTTTTCATTTGAGAAGTACAATTGACTCTTGAACAACTGTATTTGTTTGGGATTGGGTAACCCGACCCCTGACATGGTTGAAAATCCATGTATAACTTTTGACTGCTTTAGTTAAGTTTTACAAACTGTTGACTAGAAGTCTTACCAACAACATAAACAGTCCATTAACACATATTTTGTATTTTGTATGTCATAGTTTTATATAAAGTATCCGTACAAAAAGTAAGTTAGAGAAAAAATGTTATACGATAATCATAAGAGAGAATACAATAAATACAGTATTTCTTGAAAAAATCTGCATATAAGTGGACCCATGTAATTCAAACGTGTGTTGTTGAAGTGTCACCTATATACAGCATAACACATAAAGCTGTGCTATTTCAAACATAATGAGTATGGTGTACGTGCTGAAACAGAACACATACCAATTTATGAAAACATTATTTGGCCTAGGAAGCATCGATAAAGGTAGTTTCATGATGGAAGTCTTCTCTGTTTCTCTCTGGGTCCCATAAAGTTGTTCTTCGTGTGGCTTTCACCCTTCCTTTTTGTCCCCCTAACATTTTATAGCATTGGTTTTCTAACAAGGGGAGAGAAAGTTCTTAGGAATGTGTATCAGTATTTCTAGAAGAAAATGATGTATACTTTTAAAAAATGCATTTCATATTATAATAGAATTTTCATAATTTGGAAACCAATAAAAGGCCATTGCTGTCAAAATATAAACAAAGAAAGTAATATTTGACAAGTTCTCTTTGCTGGAGGGAATCTGCATCAGTAAGTCTTCAAAGAGGGCCCCTGGTGGGGGTGGGGTCTCACCTCCCTAGGTGGTCCATGTGAAGATCTCATTGGGTGGTCCAGCATAACATCTTTGTTTATCAAATGGGAAAAGGTTCAAAACAATTCAGGGCAAAGGTAATAACAGAAAATGCCTGTATCTCTCCTGTAGGATGAGACTTCAGCTGACTGAGCTGAGGCCGGAGTCCTCCTGACAAGGTGGGAGCAGCACATTCAGAGTCCATGGTCCAGGACTCAAGAGATGAAGAAAGGTAAGTGTTATGTGTGAAGACAACCATGGCTTCAACAGTTAAGGCTTTGCCTTCATCGCATGAATGTGATCACTCTAGGAAAACAGAAAGAGAAAGAATATTGAGGACAGTGAGTCCAGCAAGGGGCCTCAGAGTGGGGATCCCAGGACCTGCAGAGGTAGCAGCCACAGGCTTGCTTTAGCCTGCCTCAGGAAACTGTGGTGGAGCATGTGGTGGAGCAGCGGGGACAGAGGCTGCTTCGTAATCTCCACTGGTGGCGCCCTGGGCAGGGGGTGGGGGTAGTGGCCTCACCTGAGCGAGCAAACGGCAGAATTTATTCCTGGACCTCTTCTCAGGGAGACAGCTCTCTGCAGGTGACTTTATGGTGTTTCTGAACCTACCCAAGGGCATTAGTTCCACATCCTTCAAGAGCAATTGCTCTGAGAAACAAAAAAGAGTGAGTTGAATAAGTGGTGTCACAGGGCACAGTTTCAAAAACACAGCAAGGCAGATGTAATAAATGAGTTTTTACAGTAAAAAGAAGAAAGAGCCCAACAAGTAGTGTCAAATTGCCATGAGAAACACTATGATTCACAGCTGAAGATGGGACAAGTGAGGATAACTGGGGCATGATGTTGGTAGAGGAGCTGAAAGGACCCTATGTTGGTGAAAGGATGTGGCCTCCCTGTCATGCTAGGGAGGGATAGCAAACGGCACTGAAGGAAACAAGCTGCAGAACAGAGGGATGGGTATCACTGGTATAGAGACCATTAAAGATCATGCTTGAGCCATCCTCAGGCCTTTGAAAGAGAGAAGGGATTTGGGGAATTGCAGTCCAGTGGATTATTTTGTGGGAATTCAGCACTTAAGACCCCTAGATTATGCTCTCTCAAGCTGATATACAGGAGGCCTGGTGATGGGGATAAATCATGGAATGAGGGGCAGAAACTACACGAGTGTTGAGACACTGTGGACAGGTAGAACAAGGAAGGATGTCACCCACACGTAGGGGATCCAGTGAGAAGCATTTTCTCTCATATACTTAGGATGTTGCTAAAGTGGCACAGGGCAATTAGAACTCCCTGTTTTAAAGAAGACTCAGCCATAAATAAGTAGAAATACACATAAGTCTTTTGGGAACCTCCTCCCACATTCCTTGGATATTGATATTTAATGCAAATATTGCGATGACCTCAGCTGGACTATCTACAAACCAAACCAACTTGCCTTGAAGCTCAGACTCAGTTACTTACCAACAGCCTGGTTATATTATCTAAAATAGAAACCAGAGAGAAAGACCAATGAAAATCCAGGCAGGAAGTACCTTATTCAACATTCTGAAATACAAGGTTGAAAGTGATAACAGCCCAGGGAGGTGCTGTGACTGTGGGAGGAGCAGGAAGTTACGATAATCTCTGGTACGATTTTAGTTAATATGCTAACCAGCACGAAAATGCAAAAGCTTAGGACAAATGAAGAAGAGACGATATGGATCACAAATAGCATTTTAGTGGGAATTGCAATAAACAGTCCTTTTTTTTTCACTCACACTAACTACCTTAGGACATTTAGGAAAGTCATTTAATGTCCTTAAGACTTGGTTTCTTTTCATGTAGAACCTGAAAGTTGAAATAGGTGATCCTTCATCCTGACAGTCTGTGAATTTGGGGTTCTGTGTAGTTCGTAGACTGGAACATTTCCTCCCAGATTTTCCAGAGCAGATACTATTTCTCTGATATGGTCTCAGCCAATTGTATGATCCTCTCCATCCCAGGGAATGTCTCCAGTTAGAAAAGGTAGGGGATGGATATTTTTTTAACTGGATAAGAGATCTCACTGGCAGTGTTAAGTTCCCCCATGGGTACTGTGTTTACTGTGCTTTTGATTCTCAGTGTGATTCAAGCCTCTCCCATCCCATCCATTTCACCCACCAAGAAACACAATGGCATTCATCTGAACTGTGGCACTGTTGCCTAACCAGACAAATCAACCTATCATTAAGAAGACTGGAGTCCTGATGCTGAGCCCAGAATCTCAGAAGACTAATGAAGAGCTTTGCTTGGGTTTTGAGTCCATTGATCAGATAAAGTGTGCTTAGTTGACTTTAAACTATTACATAACCCATGTAATTATAATGCTTTCACTTTGGAGCTCAAGGGAAAGGTCACAGGTGATGGAATCTGAGGTCCTGGCCACCTGGGCCTCCCTCAGGTCGTGCTTGGTCTCATATTCAAAAGGAGAGGCTGGGTTGTTTTTACACCACCCAAAGTAGTGGACGCCACACCAGAAATTTAGGGAGCATTTGATCTCTTCAGTCTCTTCTGGAACTCAATATTCATTCCTTTATTCTCTCATTGAGTACCTACTATGGTCATTTGCTATGCAGCAATAGAATGGTAATACAACAGCCATACTCTTGTATACATGCGCTTTCACTTTATACCAGCAGTGTGAAGTAGTTGCAATGGAGACCTCATGGCCTGCAAAACTGAAAATATTTACTCTCTGGCCCTTTACAGGGCCTGAGATAAAATATGAAAACTATTGCTTTGTGATCAGAATTTGAATTCATACCACTGGTTCTTGACTTTTTCTCCCTTCATGATGCCCCTTCTACCTTTAGAGTAGGACAAGTCAAAATAATTCAATTTTTCATTCATTAATGTTAGTTATCTAAGAGAGTAATTTTCTACCATTTTAGAGTTAAAATACCTTCTAACACACAATCACACACACACACACACACACACACACTAAAATATTTTGCCTGGTAGTAATAGCTTTAAACCGAGTTAAAATGCATATATTCTGAGGAATGGAAGGAGTTGAAGAGAGTGTATTAGTGTCCTCATCCTGCCATAACAAATTACCATAAACAAGATAGCTTAAGAAAGCACAAATTTATTCTCTCATAGTTTTAGAGGCCAGAAGCCTGAAATCAAGGTATTGGCAGAGTTAGTTCCTTCTGGAGGCTCTGAGAGGGAATCCGTTCCATGCCTCTCTCCTAGGTCCTTGCAGTTGCTTGGCTTATGGTTGAATAACTCCAGTCTCTGTTCATCTTCACATGGCCTTTCTCTCTGTTGCCTGTGTATCAAATCTCTCATTGCCTTTCTCTTATAAGAACACCTGTCATTAGATTTAGGTCTATTCTCAGTCCAGAATAATTTCATCTTGAGATCCTTAACTTAGTTGTACCTGCAAAGACCCATTTGCCAGATAAGGTCACAGTCACAGATACTGAAAGTTAGGACCTGGACATATCTTTTTGCATACCTCCATTCTACCCACTCTAGAAGGTATTTAGCATGTTCCTGGAGCTGATAAGAAAAACTCTTTCTCAATCTCCTGTGTAGTGATTGAAATGAACAAATTGAAATGAACCATCTGTTGTGTTGAGAATAGATTAAAAGGGGAAAGATGGAAAAAGTCAAGACCTCTGATGGCATCAGCGAAGAACTAAGGCAGTTATCTGACCTATATTGTGGGAAGAGTTTTTTTCCCCCTCATGAGGCTTTAAGGATACTCAGCTCCTTCATCTATGATCCTGTGATTATAGATTGGATGCTTCCTCAATGACAACACGTGAGAGTTGTAAAACCTTCACCACTATCCTACACGTATGTCCCCCACCTTGCCGTGCCCTTTTTATCCATCTCAACAAAATTCAAGGTAAGGCAACATTAGAAGATATGTCAAAAGTCAGGGTAGTTATCCTCAAGTGTTAGATCCAGGATAGGACCCTTGGAGCCTTCCTGTAAGTGGGAGATTGTGTGTGCTCTCCAGCAGAAGAGTATGGGTCTCTCTGGAAACTAGTCCATGCCACTTATTGTCCATTGGGCCTTGGGAAAATCTGAGTCTGTGATCTGGTTTCTCTGTCTGTAAAGAGGCATAACAATGCCTTGCTACCTTACCAGGGTGTTGTGTGAATTTGCTGACACCCATAAAGCTCCCTGAAAGTGAAGAGGCTTACATAAATCCCTGGTATTATTCACACAGCACACGTTTTCCCCTGAGAATAAAGTAATAAATGGTACCATTGTGCAGCTGGTGGAACGTGTTCAAAAGTTTCCGTTCACAACTAGTAGATCAAGTTGTGGGTGACTGTATGGACTTTCTGTGTTCAGGCCAAGGTGCATCCAAAGCAGCCAGCACAATGGCTCTCCTGGAATGAAAAGCTGCACTGTGAGAGACAGCCAAGCCATGGCATCACATCACATAGGATGGTCCTGTGTAGCCAGCAACTTCATGGACACCTTTCCTTAAAGCGGAGAGAAACAATAGCAGAAACAGTGGCCACATGGATATCTAATGCGGTAGAAATTGAGAAGCAACTATCTTCTTCCATCACAATGACAAATTTCCCAAGGCTAAGGATGCTCATGATTGTAGAGGATTATAATTATAGCTTTTCTTTCTTTCTGATTTCTTGGGCCAGCAAAAGCCAGGGTTCCCAATCAGATGGAGTGTTCAGGTAAGGGACCTATTCTCTTTAAATACAATTCATTTGAGTGGGAATGTGTGGGAACAATCTGTTCAGAATGCTACTGACTGGCATAGAAGATGGGAGAGGATCTCCTTTCAACCATTATGAGCCCTGAAAAATATTCCAGGACATGATACAGAGAAAATTTTCTTCTCTCTTGGCAAAGTCAGGGACTCTCAGCCTTCAGATGTCACATCTGAGATGATAGATATTTTAGTTAAATGAGAGGATGAGTAGCTGCTGAAAACACTACATTTATTTTTTTAAAGTAAGCATGTTCGATTAGAGATGCTTAGGGATTACAGTAACAAGCTTACTGGGATTGGTTATATTCCTTACTGGTAAATATTTAAACATCCTCACATTAGAGAAGCTAAGGAAGAATCACAGAATCATGATATTTTTGAGCTGTGAGTAACCTACCTTGATATTTGACAACTATTTAATAACTTTTCAAATCTCGTGGACAAGCTGACATTTTTTCCTCTTTCTTTATAATGGCAACCATGAGCAACAGAACTTAATGAGCTTAGGACAGCAAAAGTAGAAGGGAAGCTCTATCTAAGTATCTAAGTTTGAAGCTGGGTAAAATCTTTAGATTTTAATGTAAAGGCTATGGAAAAGCACTGTGCCACCCACAGGACACATAGGATGTCCTCAGGCCCCACCCTCCCATACTCATGTCGCATTCTGTTTTCAGGGACTTTTTCATTTATTTGTTCAGTGCCCATTTATTGAGCACTTACCATGTATTGAGCAGTGTGCTAAGTACTAGAGGTACAAAAAGATGAAAAGCACTGTCACTGTCCTCATCGAGCCCCTCACCTAGTGAAGAACAAAGTGACAAGTGTCATGATGGAATCTAGGTTAGACCTGGAATAACTCAAGGGAATTTCATCATGACATCTTACCTCAGGCCTCAGTATTAAGGTCCTGGCACCTTTGCTGACTTGTCTTTTCTCCTTGGAATGCCTTCCGCTACATGTGTCATGAGAATCAGAGCTCAAGACAGCATCACACTGTTCTCCCCGAGTTCCAATGAGCTTCAGGCACTTCCTGGAGGCCTGCTGGGCAGAGGAGGTTCCAGGTTCCACTCTCTTGTTTCTGGGGAGAACACACAGAGAGATTGAAGTTCAGAGACACTAAAGGAGCTATTTGCTTGAGCAAGGCCAAGCATGTTTGTGAACTTAAGAGATACAATGTTTTGAACACTGTTACATGCTTGCTTTCTGGTAAACTTTGAGGAAGCAGACACTAATGTCTCTGATGAACTCCCCAAACTTCAGACCACAGGCTTCCTTCTCCTTTTGTGTTACTCCAGTGGCTGTGGCCGGGCCATCTGTGAAAAGAAAGAATGAGATGTAGAGAGACAATTTGAAGAGAGATTGATGCAGTTCCCACTTCGTTCCCAAGGTTTGGGTTCTTTCTTAAGTAGTTTCACAGCAGACTATTAGTTACTTATCCTGTGTCAAATCCCTCTCTTTTCCCCAGTTGTGTTCAGGGTAGCAACATACCCAGTTATCTTCTTGCTTTTCTACTCTTTCTCACTGGCAGAAGCTTGTGACATAACCTGAGCCAATGAGATGTAAGGTGAAGTCAGCTTGGAACTTTGGGGAAAGATTTGCTTTCCTGATAAAAAGGGCCTCAAGTGTTTCTCATCACTCTTTCCATTCCCCACTGCTTTCTGCCTTGGACACAGACATGCTGTGAAGCCATCATGCAGCTATGAGGCAACAAAGCCAAAATTCTAAGAAAGGTAGAGAAGAAAGATCCTTTTATTCGTTTATTCAATGAATATTTATTGAGTGTCTACTAAGTGCTAGTCACTATTGTAGTTGCTAGAGATACCAAAGTGAACAAAACACACAAATTTCCTGCCTTTTTGAAGCTTACGTTTTAATGGTGAGAGGAAAGACAATATATATTATATAATAAGTTAAAGATATAGTATATCATGTGATAATAAGTGCTATGGAAAAAACAAGCAAGTGTTCACCCTTGGTTGGTTCTTGAAGGCTCATGTAAGGACTTTGGCTCTTACTCTGAGCAAATCATTGTAGGGATGTGAGTAGAGGTGTGATGTGACCTGACTTACATTTTAACAAGATCTGTTGTGTTGAGAATAGATTAAAAGGGGAAAGATGGAAAAAGTCAAGATCTCTGATGGCATCAGTGAAGAACTAAGCGAACATCAGTGACCATGTTGTTACTTGTTTGAGAATTCTTGTTATCTGTGAAAAATAACTCCCTATTTTTTCAAGTTGTTCTTTGTCCGGTATTCCATAACTTGTAGCCAAACTCATTTCTAACTGATACAAATCATAACATAATTTATTGAGCACTTATTATGTGCCAGGTATTATGGTATTATAAATATAATACCTGGTGTTATAAATATAAAAATACATGTAGTTCTTATTGTCAAAGAACCTGTCGAGAGCCATCTGACCCAATTGTGAGAGACCAACAGGCAAACCATTACACTATAACTAGGCAATTGCTTTAGCAAGGTTTGTCTGGAGAACAGGGTGAACGCAGGGGAGGAGAGCCCCTAAACCAAGTGAAGGAGCCAGAAAAGGCTTTATAAAATCTGAGCAGGTATTTCTCAGGTAAACAAGTTCACAGAGGACATTCCAGCCAGGAGGAACTAACTGCATGTGCAATACAGAACATGGAATGTCCCAGGACATGTAAATAGATCATGGTTTTGGGGACAGTACTGTTTGACTGGAGGGTGGGGGTGGGGAGAGGATGACAAGAAGCAATGGGAAGTTAGGCAGGAGATGGATGAGAGAGAGGATAGAGAGTTTCATATGTGCTACAGAATAATATGACTTATACTTTAGACAATAGGGAAGCAGTAGAATGATCACTCTGGCAGCAAGATGAAAGACAACTTGTAAGGGAGTAAGACTAGAGACAAGGCTACTACAAGAGTCCAGGAAACAGAAAAACAGGCTGAGTGAAGGCAGAGTTGGGATGGAGAGGAAGGGATGCAGAGTTGGTGGTCTGTGTGGGGTAGAAGACAAGGAGACATTCTAGGGTGATCCAACACACTGCAGGTACCTCTGCATGAATAGCCAGATAATATTTTTGTCATAGAGATCATGTCAGGAGAGACAACAAACATTTTTTTACCAACTATATTAAAGCTTGACTGGTTTTTATATAAGCCCCTGGAGATAGATTGTGTCTGGTGAACTGACATCAGGCAATTCCATTCAGCCAGCTTTGTGGAAGCTAAAGTTCCTTACACCTGGTCCAAGCTATGCTTACATTCTACAATATGGCTTTGTTTCAGTCTGTCACTTGAATACCAGTTATTCTAGAATGTCTTTTATATTCATTAATATCACTCTACATGGTTAATAATATTAATAACTACAAATCTTAAGGAGATCACCATATGATAGACATGTTTTACATACTCTTTAATTTCATAATAAACCACTGCAAAGAAAGTATTACTAACTTGAGGCCCAGAGATGTAAGGTGACTTCCCTAAGGGCACACAGATAGTGAGGCAAAATGTGATTTGTACCCTGGACCACCTGACAAAGCCTGTGCTGCTCTACTATGCTACAAGGTTATCCACCTCATTGTAACCCATTGCTCTGCATTTTGGCCACAATAAAAGTGTGGCATTTACAAAATGCTTTCAGATACATCAAAGAGAAATTCTTCCAAGCGGGTTTTGCCTAATTTCCATGAGGGGATTTGAGTGTTTCAGGGTTCCAAAGTTTCCAGAGGACTAAAGAAAGTACACATTGATAAAACAAATTTTAAAAGCAAATGACTTATTCTGATAAACCACAATTTACAGTACAAAATAATCCAGTTGATTAATACAAATTATGTAACTCCTTCAGAGAGAATGGAATCAAGAGAGAATAGTTCAATTTTTTAACCACAGGGAAGCATAGAGCTTTCTAGGAAATAAACATTCTAGAACTTAAATGTGAAGAAGGCATGGGGATGATTATTCTGAATAATGGATGGGTAAATTTGGATTTTGTCCAGCTTCATTCACCACCGCCTCATTCAGCGGTGTTGTCTCATCACTTGGTAATTAGTTTACTAAGTATCTGCTCTCTTTGGTTTGATTCTGGGAATGTGAAAACGGATGGAGACATAAGAAGAAACTGAAAACCATGTTCTCTCTTTCAGGAGAAGTGAAAGACATGGTTATTAATTCCCTAAATGGTTAAAGCAACATCAAGTATCTCAAGGACACTACTCAAGACCACAGGGTTAATAGCTGGGCCTCAGAGATCACTTTTTCTAACTATTACTCTTTATAGATACTAAATTGAGCTCTAAAGTGTTTGTGACTTGCCTAAGGTCACAGAGTAACTGGCGTCATAGCTACCTTTGTTAAGAGTCTGTTTGTATTGCTGTTACTTTTATTCAAGAGTGATTTTAAACTATGTAGCACATTCATTTAAGGGGGAAAACCCTCTATTCAATGCAGAAATCAACAACAACAAAGCAAAGAAATCCCAGCCTGTCATTTGGAAGAGGGATGTTTTCACATGTGTGCCAGCATCTGCATTGCAGCATCTTTTTATAATAGTAAAATTTAAGAAACAACCTGAACTTCTATAGTCAGAGGACTATAAAGGCAGTACTCTGAATATATCAGTATCTCCCACTTTTCGAAAGTTCACTGAATGCCACTTTTTATAAAAGTTCACTTTTTATAAAAGATATACATTAGTTCCTGTTTTTGCTGACCAAAGGAAATCCAAAGAGGGATTTTCGCTTTTACTAAAAAGGTGAAAATCCAAAACAGCATTCAGCATTTGTTTTGCAGCAAGCATTATAGAGGTAGTATGGACCTTGAGCAACGAGAGTAGCACTGCCAAGCTCCTTCTCCAGGAACTACACTCGGCACTTCAGCATCAAGCCTCCATAGTTTTGAACTGTGTCTGTGAGCATCTGTACTTTATCTCAATTTATATCGTGTGTCTGTTAGCAAGATGTGTTCTAAGGTATCAGAAAAGCCTAAGAGTTCATAAGCATGATAAGTTTAGTGTTTCAATCATTTTCGATCATTGTGAACAAAATAAAGACATTAGGCATGCGTTGAATTTTAGATCTGGGAATGCTCAAAATTTTTTTTACATAAATTAATGGTAATTGCTTCTTTACATCATTTCAGCTTACAAAAAGTTTCATGGGAACACTCTACGTTTAGAGAGTGGAGGAAACCTGTATTAAATATTTTACAACCATTAACAAAATGAGGCAGATCTATGTGTAATTGATATAGATGTGTTTTAAGTGAGAAAATCAAGATGTTGATCGATGTTATGTATTTCTACAACCAGTTTTTTACACAGTCTCAGCTCAATGTGAATTAAAAAATTTTTTTTCAATGATAATTATAGTAGATACTGTCATTTGTGTTGCCACAAATGTATCTTTTCCACATTTTAATACTTTCTCACAGTTTACATCCCAGTTTTCCAATGCAGAACAAACAACAACTTTGCTTTACCATTTCCCATGCCCCAAGGGAGAAGACATATCATTTAGTTGCCATAAATAAGATATATAAAAGATTTTGATTTAAGAACTAACTTTTGCTTAAAAAGGCAGGTCACAGAGCATCCATTTGCTCCTCTCAGCAGAAGCAGTGTCATGAAGCCCAAAGTTGTGGTAGCTTTCTGATTTTTTTTAGATTTTATTTCTGTTTTTTCTTATGGCAAAGGCAGAAACTCTTTAGGTTTCTTGGAGCTCAGCCTGGAGTCTGTTTCATTAATTCTATCAATGTTTCTGTGAGCTTTCCATATCCCTAAATAAATCTCTTTCTGTTAAAATTAGGGTGAATTTTATTAACTGTTGACTGCAAAGCACTGTCAAAATAAATACTTTCAACTGTACTCTGTCAAATGCTCTTGTATCATTATTTAATGACATCTTGGACAGATCTTATAGTTATAATTAGAAGTTCAGTCTAGTTTACTTTAGACTTCCCATTCATGTCCTTTTTAAATATCATATCCAGTTGTCCAACCACGTGAAGCAGGCAGGCAAGCAGGCAGGGAGTGAGACTTAGTCTCACTTTTGCAGATACTCTCAAACTCTATCACTGATTCCCTAGGTATCTACTTCCTTTATCTGTTTATTAGGGAGTCCTGCCTGAATAAGGATGGGGCAAGAGTATGGAGTTGCTGGGTGGGGTCCATAAATAGCCTCACAACATGAATACTGCGTTCCTGATGACTCTGTCCTCTTTCATTTTTCCTCCCCAATTGTCCTGTATAGAGTGGGAAGAGTGCAGCTAGAATAATGGTTAGAGTAGAAAATCCAGTGATTCAGCCTCTTGAAAAATCCTGAGAGAGGTAGGTGTCTAGAAATCTTTAAAATATAGGGTATCCTTCCTCAAGCACTGTTGTTGGGATTTCAAATCGCTATAGCCACTACGGAAAATAGTTTGGAGGTTCCTCAAAAAATTAACAATAGAACTACCTTATGACCTAGCAATTTCAATTCTGGGTATTTATCTGAAGAAATACAAAACACTAATTTAAAAAGTTATCTGCACCCCTATGTTCACTGCAGCAGCATTTACAATAGCCAATATAAAGAATGCAACTATAAGTGCCCAACAATAGACAATTGAATAAAGTAGTTGTGGTACATATAAATAATAGAGTATTACTTGTCTATAAAAAAATGAAGTCTTAGACTGAGAAAAAAAATGGTGTAGATAATAGAGGCTCTGTTCATCCCTCTGGTAACCAAATCAAAGTTGTAATGAAAACAAGGAGCAGCAGCAAGGAAAAATCACCTGGGATCTAGATGAACAAGCCATACAACAAGGGAGAAATCCAAGAAAGCACCCTGCAACAGCAGAGGGTAGGACGGCGCAAGGAACCGGGGCTGCCCCGTCTCCAGCGGCTGAGTGAAATGGAGGCTGTGGCAGCAGCAGAAGCAGAAGCCTCTTAAAGGGGCTGCGTTCGCGAGCAGATATTTGGGGTGACGAACCTGCTCGCTCTGAGCAACAGTACCAATTCAGCTGCACGCAGGGGACACCAGAGGTTTACAGGGAGACAGTGCTGGAGTGAGGGCCAAGGCGAGACTTGCTCTGTACAGAAGTGCTGGCGGTATCCATTGTTCCCTGTTGAGCCCTTCCCACTCCCAGTGTGGACACAGCACCGCCATTGACGCGATGTCATCAAACTGGCTACCAGAGGTCACTCAGCCCAGAGGATTCCCTGAAACTCTGCCTCCCCAATTCACAGCCCCACTCAAGCCACATCCAGGTATATCCTCAGTGAGTTAGGTGCTCCTTGCTGAGACTCACACTGGAGGCAGCCTCGGTTCTGGTGTGGCCTTTTGAGACAGCTATAAGCACAGCATCTGTGGATTGCTCACTGAATCATAACAGGTGGCCCTGGAGGGGTAGAGGCTTGGGCTAAGTTTGGTCTGCAGCTGAACCTCTCTCAGGACTGTGCCACTGGACACCTGCTTCACAAATCCACACTAATAAGACCAGGAGACTTAGGAGCTTTGTTTAGTACATAGAAACAGACACAGAAAGGCAGCCAAAATGGGAAGACAAAGAAGCAGAAACCATATGAGAGAAGAGAACAGAGATCCAGATATAATAGAATCAAGTAATCTAACAGATGCACAGTTCAAAACACTAGTTATAAAGATGCTCAATGAACTTTTGAGAAGTGTAGATGAATTCAGTGAGAACTTTAACAAATAGATAAAAAAAACATCAAAATGGAAATGGAAATTATAAAAAGGAAATGGAGAGCACATTATCTGAGATGAGAAGTATATTAAATGGAATAAACAAAGAAATACACAAAGTGAATTAAGAAGAGGATCAAATGCCCTACCTAGAGAACAGGAAAGCCAATCAAGACACTCAAGCAGAATGGCAAGAAAAAGGATGCCAAGGCTATAAAAGTAATTTAAGGAGCATATGGGACACTATTAAGTGTCCAAATATTCGTCTGATTGGTGTAACTGAAGAAAATCAAGATGTTGAACAGCTGTTTGAAGAAATAATGATGGAAAACTTCCATAACTTGATGAAGGAAATGAACATAAAACCCCAGGAAGCTCAGAGAATTCCAAAAATCAGGAATCCAAAGAGGCTCACACCAAGACACATCATAATTAAAATGCCAAAGTTAAATACAAAGAAATAATATTAAAAGCAGCAAGAGAAAAACAAATAATTACCTGCAAGGAAACACCCATAAGACTGGCAGCTGATTTCTCAAAAGAAACTATGCAGGACAAAAGGGCTTGGCAAAAAATATTCAATGGGATGAAGACCCAGGATATACAACCAAGAATTAATTTATCCAGCAAAGCTATCATTTAGAGTTGAAGGACAGATAAAGAGGTTCCCAGACAAAAATAAGCTAAAGGAATTTATCACCATAAAGTCAGTATTACAGGAAATGTTGGAGGGACTTCTTTAAGAAGAAAAAACATGTATCAAAAACAGAAATAAAGAATGGTAACAACTACATTCCTATCAATAAGTACCTTAAATGGAAAAGAATTAAGTGCTCCAACCAAAAGATAGAGTGGCTGAAAGGATAATAAAACAAGATCCCTACATGTGAAAAGAAAGGGGATGGAAAAAGATATTGCTTTGATGGACCTAGAAGTTATTTCAGTCAGACAGAGAAAGATAAACACTATATAATCACTTACATGCAGAATCTAAGGAATAAAAAGAACAAACTAATCAAAAAAAGACTCACAAATATAGTGGACAATTTGGTGACGGATAGAGGGGAGGGGATTTGGGGGGCTAGGAGAGTGAAGTGAAGGGCTAAAGAAGTACAAATTAGTAGCTGATGGATGGTCACGAGGATGGGGAGCACAGCATAGGGAATACAGTGAGCATTAATACGTTGGCCTGGTTGGAAGGTCAAGGGAGGGAGGGTGCAATTGGGGAGATCATTTTATGAACTATATAGATATCTAACCAATGCACTGTATACTTGAAACTAAATTTAAAAATAAATAAATGCATACATACATAAATACATAAATAACAACAAAAAAATGAAATCTTACCATTTGCAAAAACATGGATGGACTTAGAGGATATTATGCTAAGTGAAATAAGTCAAACAGAAAAGGACAAATACCATATTATCTTCCTTATATGTGAAATCTAAAGAACAAAATAAATGAACAAACAAAGCAGAAACAAACTCATAACAGAGAACAAACTGATGATTGTCAAATGGAAATGGGCTTGAGGGACTGGGTGAAAAAAAGTGAAGTGTTTAAGAAATACAAATTGGTAGTTACAAAATAGTAATGGGGATGTGAAGTATAGGGAATATAGTCAATAATATTGTAATAATTATATGTAATGCCAAGGGGGTAATAGACTAATTGGGGGAATCACTTTGCAAATTATATAAATGTCTAACCACTATGCTGTATACCTGAATCTGATAAAAAATAATATTAAATGTCAACTCTAATTAAAAAACAAAAGTAAAAAAAGAATACAGGGTACCCTATGTTCTCAGGTCTGGGTCTTTTTGACCAGATATATAGTGTCAGGAAAAAAAATCTCACTCAACATCTTATTAGTTTCTGGATCAATCCAAGTTTTTATGGGAGATACATCCTGTTTCCCATCATAGAAACTGAACACTTAAACAATTTACTTTCCCAACTGCTTTTGCAGCTAGGATAAAGGTATATGGTTTGGGCTCAGCCAATCAGATCCAGAAGCTCTAGAATACAGAGAGGAAGTTGGAAATAAGAGAAACTATTCTAGTTACAGATGGCAACAGCTGTAACTTATTGAATTAAAAGTAATTCAATAAGAGCTAATTTCCAGAGTCAGTAAAGACTTCTAGAAAGCCCATAGTGGTCAGTGGCCTACAACTGATGCAATGGTACTCACTTAGGACTAGTAGAAGATGTGATATAGACTGTGGCCTACCTACTGTCTCTGCCCTTGTTTTTGCCTTTTGTGAATCTGTTTCTCCAGTCTTCCTTTCAATTCTGAGTTTCTCAATAACCTTTCCGATATAAGCATTTAATGCTATACATTTTCTTCTAAGCACTGCTTTAGCTGCATCCTACAAATTTGGTCTATTGTGTTTTCAATTTTATTCAAGGTACTTTTCAATTTTACTTATGGCTTCTTTCACATTTGGGCTATTTATAATATATTGTTTGATTTCCAAATGTTTGGAGATTTTAAAGATATTTTTCTGTTATTGATTTCTTCTTTAGTTCTATGGTCAGGGAATGTATCTTAGGTGATTAAAATCTTTTAATATTTTTGAGGTACTGCTATTGTTGGATGAAGTGCTCTATAAATACCAAATAGGTCAAGTTGGTTGATAGTGTTTTTCAGGTCATCCACAGCCTTACTAATTTCTTCTCTATTTATTCTATTCATTACTGAGAAAGAAGTGCTAAAGACTCCAACTGTGATTGTGGATTTACCTATTTCTCCTTTTAGTTCTGTCAGTTTTTGCTTCATGTATTTTAAAGTTGTCTTGTGAGATGTATACACATTTAGGATTGTTATGTATTCTTTGTGAATCTACCTATTTATCATGTAATATTCATTCAACATTGGCAATAATTCTTTATTCTTCAGCCTACTTTATCTGATATTACTATAGGCACATTGACTTTATTTTTATTAGTTTTTGATTGGTGTTTGTTTCTCCTCCTTTACTTTTAACCTATTTGCATCTTTAGATTAAAATAAGTTTATCGTAGGTAGCATATAGCTGAGTCTTGTTTTTGTTTTTTTTTTCTTTTAATTCAATCTGACAATCTGTTTTTTAATTGGTCTATTTAGGCTATTTACATTTAGTGGGCTTATGGCTATGGCTTAATTAAAATACATTGTCTTTTTTTATACCTGCTTTAGGGTTTATAATTTTATTTTTTACTGACTTTGACATGCTTTAAATCACAAGTATTTATTGCCTAGATAGATAGATACTTTTCATCATTGCTTTAAAGAAGCCATTATTATCCTTTTAAGCCAGATATTTCACTTCTCAGTACCTATGCTAGGCAAAATATTGGGACATGTGCCCACAAAGATATATATAAAGAATTAATCATAGCATTATTTGTAATAATGAAAAATTTTTAAATAATTCAAATTTCCATTTTGAGGGAAATAATCAAATGAACTACTGTACATCCATTCTATAGAAGACTATGCTTCCATTAAAAATAGTGAGACCAGTCAATGGGTACTAATATAAAAATATGTCCAACATATACTCTTAAGTAAGAAATGCTAGTTGTACTACAATATCCAGAGTACGGCACAATTTACGTATTAAACAAAACTTTCACCCAACAAAATATATGCTTTCTTATATACGAATATAGATGTGAATTTATACACTTAGAAAAAATCTAAAAGGATACATGGCGAATGTATCATAAGGTTACACAATCAGAGAACAATCTAGTATTAGGGGAATAGGCAAAGAGAAATTTTATTTTATCTGTATGATTTTAATTTTTAACAGTGAGAATCTATCACTTATGTAATTTAAAATTAATTCAATATTATGTTGAGTGGTGATTAGGATTATAGCTTAAAAGTAAAAAGAGAAAGGAAAGAAAGATGTACATGTCAGGATTTTTTTCTCTTTAAGAATAACATTTTTTTCATTTCATTGGGGGTAGAAGATGTGGAAGTGGGGAAGCAAAAGATTATCTACTGCCCTCTGACCTACAAAGGCAACAACAAAAAGCAGGTGAGTGTCCATGGAGTGCACACTGTATCCGGGGTGTGTCCCAGCGTGTTTGGTTATGCTCATTCATGCTGAGACGTTGCCTTTTGCCCATAAAAGGAGGAATTACAACATCAGACCCAGATCATTCTCATTTCCAAACAGCCCCAAAATGTCAACACAAGACTATCAATCTCTTGTTCTCTTCCTCATTCACAAACACTCCCTGGAAGCCAATAGTAGAAAACAGAGGTAAGTAGGCACTGTTTTGACAACACTGGAAACGCCTGTGATTAGGAGTCAGGAGAGCGTAAAAATGATTTATATGTTCCTAAAAAAAACAGGGAGTGCACTTCGAGAAGCACTTATTGGATGAATGTCCCTGCTTGTATACACTTTCCCATATCCAAACAAGGGCATTTGTCCTCATACAGATTTCTCCTAAGTAACTTCTTTCTGAGTGTTTCCGGTAGCATTTTCATCACAGCAAGTGGGGTGGTAGGATCTTGGAGCATGGGGGAAATGCTAGCAGATGGCAAAAGAAGTACAAAAGTACTCTTTAAGCAATCAAGTGGTTCTTGGTATGTTTTTTAAACCCACAGACCAAGGTATTCTGAATTTAGCAGTAAGTCATGGGATATGGCAGTTGACAATACAACTACTTGTTCTTAATATGTATAAAGAAATTAATTCTAGCATTATTGTATGAGACAGAAAACTTTTGTTTAGCTTGTTGCACATAAATTAAAGTAGCTCCTGAGGGATTTTTAATTACAGGTCCATCTTTTTAGCAAGTGACTGTCTTTTTCCTGTAAATATATTCTCAGTTGTGAATAGTCCAAACTCTAAGAGGCTATACCTCAGTGAAAAAATGAACCAGGGAAAAAAAAAACCCTGACAGCACAAGGAAGCTAGCCTGTCTCTGCCAGAACTCTATGCAAAGTTTACCTGATAATTTGTACTCACAAGCCTTCATTTAATGATTTTGAGGTTGACTATTTTTGTATTTATATAGTATTAGAAATGTTGGATGAGGAATTATGTTAAAGATTGGTCTTGGGGCTATGGTACACCAGGGGTGCCTGATAGAAGTAGAAGGAAAACCTTTTCAAATCAGTCTACACAGACCCACACATAAAGTCCTGCTGAAGATGAACTCACAATCTAAAATTACAAATTGCTGAGAAGACAATAGGATTAGAATCTAAAAACTTCAGATAACTTAATAATTTGATTAATAACTTGATTAAGATGAATAATTTTGACATAAAAAATGTTAAAGACATAAAAAGAAAAAACCCAAACCATAAGAAAAGACACTAAAAAAAAGTGTGAGGATGGAAAAGATAAAATTAGCTCCCTACTTTACTTTATATACCAAATAAATTCCAGATATATTAGGATTTAAATATTAAAAATCAAACTTTAAAACTTTTAGAAGAAAACATATGAGAATATTATTCTGACATTGGACTAGGGAAAATTTTCTTGAACAAGACACAAAAATCATAAATCATAGAGGAAAAAATGTATAAACTTGAATTTTATTAAAATGCAAAACTTCTGTAGAAAAAAGATAGCATAAACAAAGAAAAAGGAAAAAAAATAGTCTAGGAAAGATCCTATATAAAAAGAAATCCCATAACAAGAAAAAGACAGTCAATCTAATTGAAAAGGATATTAACATTTCACAGAAGAGGCTATATAAATCGTTAATAAACATATAAAAAGATGCTTCAGCTCACTAGTAATCAGGGAATTACATATAACAACAAAAGTTAACAAGGATGTGAAGAAATAAGAACACTTGTGCATACAGGTGGGGCATGCATTGGAACCACCATTGTGGAAAGAAATTTGGCAGCATCTGATAAAGCTGAAGATACACATCATCCTTCCCACTTGTCCACAAGGAGACAGGTATTTGGTAAATATTAAATGACTTAGTCTGAGAAATAGAAAAAGAAAAAAGGTTTACATTAATGTGCATGGAGAATACTGTTTTTCTGAATGAATTTTTAAATAACTGCTATGCCTGCCAATAGGAAGAGAAAGGCGACTAATTAAAATTATGTATTCAAAACAGGTGGACATGATAAAACTTTTTTGGAAGTGAAGGCATTGCTATGTGATCATTGGCATTTAAAAACTAATAACAAAATTTAGAGGCACAAGGAGAGGATCCAAGTAGCTTATGAGATCAACGTGGAAAAGGCAAAATAAACCAGCTCCAAAAATGTTTTACTCAGCAATCAAATCAATTCAAAGGTGCAATACTGATGTCAGATTCTTCAGTGCAGGCTAAGAGAGTTTGGTCTTGAGAGTTTAGTTGTAAAATGAAACTCTGAAATGCTCGAAGTTGCAGCTATTGGGTTTCCTGATTTTTTTAAAAGTTCTGTTGCTGTTGTGTTTTATATATATACAAATTATATTATGCATCTTATTTTTCTTGAATTGGCCCTTGTAGAAAAAGTTCGTTCGCCCCTGCCCTAAATATAACTGTGCTGTAATAGGAACAAAGGCTCAAAGGGAGGGGATTAATCTAATTGAGCAATGTTGGAGACAATAGGGAAGTATTGTCACAAGTAGTGTCCTTTTTGTTAACTCTCAAAAAGATATCCCCAATATCCACCCACCACTATCGTGCAGGCTACCAGAGATTTGTCTTTTTGTAAGCCCAATCATTATAGGCATATATAAAATAAAAACCTGCCCTAGTGGTTTTGAAAAATTACCAAAAGGAAATTATTTTTTCCTAGTGCTTCCAAACCTGAGCTCATGTATATGTTTGAATGAAGGTACATTTGATCTGTGTGGCTGGCTGGAGATCCTTCTTTAGGTTTTATACACTCTGTAAACGAATGGCCCCAGGGAAAGGGCAACTGCTTTCTCTACCTCAAACAGTAAGAACTGACTCTGAGGCCTTATTAGATCAGGTAAGAAGGTTAAAAGGGTTTAATAAGGAAATAATGAGTGAGGTGGGACAGCTTGCCCAGGGTTTACGGTATAATTCATCTACCTGCAGAGCTCCTTTAGCAATTAGGGTGGGATGGGGTGAGGTGCGGTGGGGAGGGGAATGGACTCCTCTTTTCACTCAGCCTGATGACTGATGAAAATGATTGCCTTGCTCTAGTTTAAATTAAATGGGGTTGAGATCTTGAATGACAGCAAGGTAACAGCTGCCCTTTCAGACTCTAGTTTTTGGTGTTTTCCTGGTTTTTAGAGAGGACAAGGGAGATAATTAGGAAGGGAGGCTTATTATTATAATAATGTCAGACCTGGGGAGAGGTAGGTAGAAGGTGCTCACAGATTTTTGAACAGAAAATGTTTGTCAAGTCAAGTTCGTGAGGCTGATAGGAAATAGAGGGATGCTTTCAAGAATCCTAGTGCTATAAAAGGTGACTTTTATGCCCACTTCACCAGGCACAGCTGCTTTGGACACTGGATGTGCCCAGGTGGGCCTCAGCACATGAAGGGCATCTGGTGGACGTTCTAAGGGAGGGGAGCAATGTACCCTCTTAAGCCATCACCATCAAGTAACACTTTACAAATCCTTCATAGCCTTATCAACTTCCACTGCCTGAAAATTCCTCTTCATCAGAAATACCTTATGTTCTGAGCCCCATGAGTATACTCATGATGGATATTGCTTGTCTCGCTTCAACAATAGCTCTAGGATTTGCCTCAGCGTTGCAATATCAGAACATGTTAGAGTTGGTGGGAAACAGCATCCTTTGGTCTAAAGAAGAATTTTTCAAATGAGGAAATAAGACTCAGAGAGGTGGGGTGACTAGCTAAAGAAGTCATTGGAAGATCTGGCTTCAGAACTAGCTGTCTAGACTCAACCTTGTGCTGGGTCCCCAGCCCTTCAGATAGAGGGTGTCCTGGGTCTGAAAGAATTCCTTTAGGAAGAGAAATTATTCCTTCCTCCCTTTCAAGTCTCCCTCATCTCCTCTGCCCCCACCTCCTTGCAATGCCCCAAGCCACTTTCGACCTATTAGAGAGGATCCACTCATGTCAAACCCCACATAGCAGGAGACCTTAAAAATCCCTAGGCCATGAAGAAAATCCTGGGCAGGAACAAAACCGAGTGCCAATAGACCCAGCACTCCAGATGGTGGGGTTTCTTCTCTGTGCAGTTCAACTACAAAATACCCCATGTGACAGGAACATTGAAAGAGATTATTGCTTTTTTGCAAGGGCCAGTATCCCTCTCTTGCCTGCTTCCTCCCAGGCATTGTTAAGACATATCAGCTAATGAACATTTTCAGGCTAAGTGTACCTCTAAGCAGGTAAATACACCTGGACTTCACAAACATTTCCACTGGGAACATTGGGGTCCAGGAACTCTTTGAAAGGCAGCTTAGCATTGGGTTGGAGTGGCATTTCTTGCTGAAAGTTCTGGTCCTCATCATGTTTTTCTCAGCATTTGTTTATAAAATGTGAGAATTTTAAGTGTTTTTTGGCTTTTAGAAAAATGCATTAATGGCTTTTAGGGGCCTTAGGCAGTGTTGTTTATGTTCCTTTAAAAGGCAGATCCCTGATGGGTAGGACTTGGCTAATTAGAACGAGAGACCAGGCTGAAGGGAGCTGCTGCAGGACTCCTTTCCTCCTCCTAGGAACCCCTACCCCTCTCTCCCTCTGCCGTCCCTAAGAGGAAGGAGTGGAAGTGTGAGATGATCTAACTGCCTGGTGAAGACGTACATGGCGTATGCAAATGAACTCATTGATAAATGCTGTTAGGCATTCATCACAAGTAAAAAGTAAATATTTTTATTCCAACAATCGAGACATTATGGTTCACAAGTAGGTTGACCATTTGCCAGCTGAGAAGAGTCATATAACTTTTACAGGCACTTGAATTAAAAACATTTTTTAAAGGCTGCATTTACCCATGCCACATTATTTCCCACTGCTCCCAATGCTGAGATTCTCTTGTTCAGGCCTCTTCACTATCCACCACTGTGCTAACTAGTTCCTGTCTCTGCCTTCCCTTAGGCTTCTCCCCATCCACCAGGAATGAACATCCCATCCTCTCCCTCCCTTTGCCTCTGGCCCAGCCAAGCCCACTTCTGCAGTCATTTTTCCCATTGTATGGATGCTCTTTCTTAGCTAACTCTTCCACACTTATAGTCTCAACATCTCACTGCAATAGACAGCTACTAATTTTATTCATCTAATGTCTCTTTCCTTCTTCCTGATGATGTCACCTCTTCCTCCTTTGAGGGAACTGTGCATCACCCATTTTGTGGGGTTTTCCTGATATACATTCCAAGAATTCCTATTTCTAACACTCATTATACTTTTTCAGTGGTCTTCTCAATATAAGGAAAGCTGCTCAAGGCAGGAGGATGTCTCTGTAGGGCTCACCACTATGCCCTCCCTGCCCACCTTGCTTCCTGGCACATAGTAGGAGTCCAAGGAATGCTTACCAAAGGAAAAATATAACCAGTGGTCAGAGCTTCCTGATTGGCAAAAGAAGGAAAATTCATTATTCAGATAATTTAGACAAAACTTCACTTTTATATAGATAGGTCATTGATGTCCTCATCCACACATGTTGAAATTTTCTTCTCTGTACTTCAGTTTGACTCCAATGATTAGATCAGAATGAGGCCTTTAAAGCTGATCTCTTTTGTAGACCAGACTTCCTAGGAGAAAGCACCATGTAGACATGGGGTGGAGCAACTCTGGGAAACAAAGGTAAATGCCAGGAAGTTAGGTCTGTAGACAAGCGGGGAGGGAACAGGGCAGAGGAAGTGTAGGTGGGAGGACAGTCTTGCAGTGTTCTGCAAGCAGAGTCTTGAGATGATTACAAGTGTCTAGCCTGAACCTTCAAGGCATGAGAAACCATTCCTGGCCTCCCTCTCAGTTGGCTACTTTTTTGTTTACATTTTTTGCATAATTATGCATTCCCAGTTTAGGGGCTGGAATGCAAAGGGCTTCTCTTCTCCAGATTATTTCTCTGGGTTTATTTGAAGGAGCTATGAATAGCAAGACATGCTCCCTCCCCACTGGCCCTCCCCTACTTGAGTTCCGCAGTACAGTGGCCAATTAGATCTTTATCTGAACACTTCCACACTCTTTACGACACTCTCAATTTTCTGTCAAACTGTTTTTTTTATTCCTTTTTTTTTTTAAAGCCAAGGCAAAGAAGGAATGGGCTGAAAAATCACAGTTCACCTGCCCTTTTAGATATTATTTCAGCAGGCTCAGAGCTAGCCCTGAACTAAAATGTGAATTACCTCAGAGTCCCCAAACTCCTCATAGGTGCCCATTTCTCCTCCTTCCACTTCTACCCACCTTTATTCAGGTTCCCAGAAACTTCATGATGGCTCTAATTTTCCTTACCATATAAACAACAACAACAACAACAACAACAACAACAACAACAACAACAGAAACGTAATGTCCTGCTTCTCAGGGGTACTTGCAATTTAGCAAGGGACAAATCCTTAAGCTAAAGAAGTAAGTCTCAAGGTGTGGAATTTAGGCACCAGGAGGGATTTCTCTGTGGTAAGAGTCTTTACTAGAGCTTCTGAAATCCTGCCATGCATGTGCCTACCAATCGACCTATTCTTAAGACTAGCTTTCCTTATAAGATGTTCTTATCTGTGATTTTATCATGTCTTACTTAGTCAGATGGCTGGCTTCTCAAACTTCCTTCCCAACTCTAGGACACTAAATCTAGCCATTGGGGCCAGAGTGGTTAGATTTGTCCAAGAAAATACAATATCGCTTGGAAGTTTCAGTCTTTTCTTTTAAATTTTACTAAACAGTTTTTCAGAGCAGAGACTGTTTCATTTTCATGTTCAAGTTCCCAGCTAAGTGCACATAGTAGGTACTCAGTAAATATTTAGTAAATTAAACTGAAGTGACTCTAGCCACACCAGTTTAACTGTCTCTAATGTTCAGTTTAATACAGATGCTTATTTGCAGGGAATCTATGTAAGCAAAACAGATTAGACTGGTGTTGGTTCTTTATTAGTTTGTTTGCTTTTGAGCACAAATAGACTCCCTGCCTAAAAGTTGCTTAAACAGAGGCTTTTTTTTTTCTCTTCACCTAACAAGAAATCCAGAGGCAGGGTGTGCTCTGATGATGATAACGTCAAGGAACCAGGTTTTTCCTTTATTACACTGCTTATTCCACACTGGATCAGAATTGTCTCCTCTTGTGGTCATAATATAGCTGCCATAACTCCAAGTACCAGCAGCTGCATTCAAGAAGCAAGCAAGAATCAGGGTGATCCCTCCTACTTTCTCTCTATTCTTCATTAGGGAGGAAATCTTCCCCAGAAGGTTCGGTGCACTTCCCTTTACACCTTAATTGTCCCAGCGTGTATCACGTGGTTCCTCTATGTGATCATGATGAAGCAGAATGGAATCGCCCTCAGAGGCTTCCATAGTCTGAGCTTTCCCTGGCTTAGGGAAGCAGCCAACCACACTGACCTCAACACCTAAGCAGAATTACAGAGGGGGACTGCTTGTCTGGCAAACAATCAAGAGTGTCAGCCCAGACTCTCTCTCAATCATAGCAACAGTCCTCTCAGACTTTTTAGCTCTGGATTTATATTCAGGTTGTCTACTTCCCAAGGAAGATAGCCAGTTGATGGAGCAGGAGGAGACTTTAGGAGACCCAGGAAGACTATATTATTATTTTTAATCCATGCTTTCCAGAATTTACAGGGAGAGACGAATTACTCTGCCATAAGTGGCTTTTTTTTTTTTTTTAAGGGAAATTGTCTTGAAATGTTTTTCATGAAGGTAAAGATCTCACCCAAATCTATTTCTCCTCTTAAAGAATAAACAACATGAACTTTACTCTAAGCTATACTTAATTCATTTTCATGGGAGTACTTGACATTTTGACTGATACAAGACTTTAATATTTTAGCTTGTAGTTTTTACAATGCATTTTTTGTTCCATTATAAATTCAATAGGAAGGTGTGGATGAAGGAACTCAAACTGATGCCAATGTAGAATTTTCCAACATACTCTAAAATAGCAAAATAGTCTGTTTTAAAGACAATAGGCTGTTTGAAAAGTAGTAATTTGTGGGGGTATAGATGAAACAAAATTGTCCATGAGTTTATTTTGATGGGGGAAATGGTATATGAAAATTTATATTATTCTATCTTTCATAACAAAAAGCAAAAAATGTAAATAAAAAGAAAGGTTTCTTGAAAACAGTGATAATAATAAAAATTAAAGTAGAATTTCATGCAAAATTTCCATACTGGTAAATAAAGTTTTCAGCATAGGAAATGGAAGATTTAGAGTTTGAAGAAACACTGTAAAGTAAAATCAAATCCTCCAGATTTTCCCACAATTTAAATTTATTTTATAGCTGTAGGATTATAAATGTTAGTTAGATCATTCATTAAGAATGACAATAACTCAGGAATCTATGAAATGATTCAAATGTGATCATTTGGAGCACTGGGTTATGCAAAGACATACCATAAGGCAGAAGAATGAGGAAAATACCCACTTCCCTTTCAGTTAGCTTGGGTTGGGAGAAAAGCACTGGAATCCAAGTCTCAAGATCTGGTTTAAAATTCAACTTGAGATCTATGGGGCCATCGAGGAAAATATACTCACTGCTATTTCTGTGTGTTGCTAAAAATGTAGAAGGAACAGAACATGGTTCTGTGCAAGCATGTAACAAAAGAATCTGAGCTAGACTGGGAGACCAGAAAGGCTTCCTCCCGGAAGAGATACCTGAGGTGAGATCTAAAGGAAGAGTTAAGCAGGTAATAGGTGAGTTGAGGTAGAAGGAGAGCATTGCAAGCAGAGTGAACAGCACATGCAAGTCTTGTGGTAGGTGGGGGCAGAGCGCTTCAGCAGGAACTACATAAGGTCCAGGTGGCTGCAGGTCCTGGTATGAGATGGAAGTTATTTCCTCAAGGTAATGTCACCTATAGTGGCTAATAATAGAGCTTTACTCATGGCTTGAGCATGCCCAGCATATAGGAAATGATCTAAAATCAAGTTTCAGGCCTAGAACTACCCTGATGACCCCTGACCAAATACCATCATAGGGGTCCCCTTATTGGTTGTTATAGATTGAATGGTGCCCCACCTCCAATTCGTATGTTGAAGCGCTAACTCCAGATGTGACTGTATTTGGAGATAGGACATCTAAAGAAATAATTAAGGTTGAATGAAATCATAAGGGTGGGGCTCTAGTCTGATAGGATTAATGTCAGATGGCATTACCTTGAGTGAAGAGAGAGCACATGGGAGGGCAGCTGATGAAATGTCTGAGATGACGGAGGAGCTAGGGGCAGGAGCTGGAACGATGTCAGATGATAATTAGAATCTCTTCCCTGATGTATCTGATATAACTGGGAGGTGCCTGAATGATAGCAATCAATGCAGAAGCGGGGCCTGAGTTCAATCATTTGGTTATTATGAAAAGGGGTGACACAAGAAAGCTGGAGGATCAGACAACAGTTCAATGACTATGGTTTGGTTTCTTTGATTTGGTAAACTTTTTTTGATATTTTCTGGAAAGTATAGTTTATGGGAGGTATTTCCACTTGGCCATGATATGCATTTGCTATTTCTTCTCTTTTATGTATAAGGTACATTTGTTAGATTCTCCACAGTATAGGAATTTCTCATGTAAAAAAAAAAAAGCAATATCACTATTGTGGAGTAATTATTCTGAGGCATGGGAGGAGAATGATCAGCCTGCTGGGAGTGACCTTTCTTAGTTATGGGACTAACAGCTGGCCCGGTGTGCATATTAGTTATAAAATGTCTCTAGAAAGAGTCGATGATTGATGTCCCAGAGGGAAAAAACATGCAGAATCAGAGAATGTTGGCACTGGGCAGTTAGGGCAGCCTCCTCCCCTGGTAGCTGAGGACAATAAACCTGAGAGAGATTTGTATTTGAGTCAAGGTCACAGCTGGTCAGTGGCAGAGCAGGGACAAGAGCCCTGGCCACCTGGGTCCTAATCTCCAGCTTTTTCTACTAAACTCTTTCCACCTGTATCAGGTAACTGCACAGGGTCTAGGAAATCCATATATACATAGACTTCCTTCTTCCAACAGCCTCTTAAAACAGGGGCTTCAGAAATTTTCATTTTCTCTTCTAAAAGGAAACCAAATGTTGAACAACTTTGTGAAACCTAGAAAGAGAGAAACTACAAATGGAAGAAAAATTTTTGAAATTGCTATAAACTAACTTGTGCTTCAAATGAAATAAGACACAATTTTAATTTTTCCCTTGGCTTATTTTTCTCACTTATTTTGCTGTTATTATTTTTGCCTGGTTAATTGCATTTTTGTAAGGCATTCCAAATCTTTTATGAAACAAGTTTGAGTGAGAAAATATGAAAAAGAAAAATATATCTGTGGACAAGGAGCAAGAAAAAATATAGAAGAGGCAAGTTCCTCTCTACATGGAAGCTGGGTATAGTCACCACAGATATCACCTTTGGCACCAAAAATAGATACGGGGGCCCTGGTTTACATTTGGTTTTCCTTTTTTTTTTTTTTTTTTTTTTTTGCCATTTATATGTCACATAGAGTCACCAATCAAATCCCACATTTTCCAGTATAATTCAGCTAAATCGGCCATGAGGACAATGCTTCACTGTACACATGTACTGCCATGTATGTATGTGTGTGTACACTCTATATACTCTTTAAAAATATGAAACTGGATCAAGAGTTCAAGACAAATAGACAAATGGAATGAAATGGAGATTTCGAAGAGAGAAAAAGACTATGAAAACTATATTAGGGAACTTGTCTATGAAAACTGTTAATCCAAATCAATAGGGAAAGGACAGATTGTTTAATGATGGTGTTAGGAAATTTGGTTACTATATTAAAAAAGCAAAACAAGATCCATACTTTATACCAATACATGGGAAGATTCCAGCTGGATCAAAGACCTAAATGTAAAGTAAAATCATACAGCTAGTAGAATAAAATGTGGAAGAATATTTTTGTGGCTTAGAATGGGGAAAGGCATTCCAAAAAGATACGAAATCCTCAACCACGATAGATAGAAATGGATGGTAGATTGGGGGAAGGATTCCAGTATCGAAAAAATATTTGCAATAACTTAATTGACAAAGGTTTTATATTGAGACTGTATAAGAATTTCTGCAAATCAATAAGAAAAAGACAAAAAATTCAGTGTAAAAATGGGCAAGGTATAAACAGGCAAGTCATACAAGAGGCAATCCAAATGGCTAACACATATATGAAGACATGATAAAATGAATAGTAATCAAAGAAATGCATATTAAAACAGCAGTAATATATTGCTTGATTCTCAGCAAATTCATGAAATTAAAAATTTGATAATGTCAAGTATAGAGGAGAAGTATATGATGAAACAAACTTTTGTGTACTGTTCTGGAACTATAACCTGGCACAGACATTCTGGAAAGCAATGTGGTAGTGCCTAGTCAAGTAATGTGCATGAATCTCACTTTATGCAGTAATACCACTCCTGAGAAATTCTTACACAGATCCTCCAGAGTACAGGTATGAATGTATATCATTGCATTGTTTTCTTGGCAGTGGAGAGTCGAGAGCAAATCGGAATCTATCAGTAGAGAAATTGGCAAGCAAAATGCAGTGAAATATGGAACACAATATGTAGTTAGAAGCAACAAATGAGATACACACACAAACGAATCTTAGAAACATAGTAATGAGTAAAAAAAAAAATAAGAACAAAAGCAAAGTTTTTCTTAGCACAACAATTTCTGTAAAGCGAAAATATCTACTGTAAAAAATTGCAGACAATTTACAGGGCAACACACAATTGCAAAGATAAGTATCAAACATATTCAGGGTGTAGCCTAACGTGGGGATGGAGATGGCAGTAGTTATTAAGGACCACCTGGGATACATTTAAAAATGAAATAAGAATGGAGCATGATATTAGTGATGATAGTAATATGTCATAAAATGAGGTTGATGATTCAATTAACCCCCGGGATCTGAGGTCCAACACACAAATATATAAAATAACATAAAATAAAATAAGCCAATAAAGGATCTTAAATAGTCCCTTTAAATCTAAAGACTGAGGAAAAGGTAAATATTTGATGACAGATTTATTTAATTCTTCTTTTCTCTCCGGTTGTTTGCTTCCTTATTAGTAATCATTTGAAAGAAAATCTGATTTGGGAGGCAGCAATATCTAGCTATCTTTCAGTACTTACTCTTTCTTCTATAGTAAAAGTATACTGTATTGTAGCTAGATATGTGGCTATTTGGAATAAAGATGACATTCTCCTTGTAGGTAGATGTGGCCATGGGGCTAAGTTCTGGTCTGTGAAGTGTAAATAGAAACACCATATCTTCCACTAGCAGTGCATAGGGGTTTTTTAATCTCCACATCCCTCTCCCTAGTATCTAGCATTATTCAGTTGTCTGACTTTTGCAAGTCCCAGGTTGTATATAGTTACTAGTAGGAATTAGTTCCTTAACTTTAACCAACTGTACCTTTGCCATTTTCATAAATAACACAAAAACACTTGACAACATCAAAAATACTACAAATATGCCAAAATCAAAATTCATAGACTGATAAGAGGATGTCCTTGGAGTGGGTTACCTCTGCAGAGGCTGAGAGCAGGAGGAGAAAAGACCCACGACAGATTTGTCCTAAGTGGCTAGAGTGTGGGACTTGGTACAAAAGCACCAAAGTTGTAATTCCAGTTTGTGCACTAATTCCCACTGGACCTTAAGCAGGTCAGTTCACTTCAGTCAGCAAAGTGGAGAGACTAATAAAGGCCTCTCCTTGGGGCAATGAGAAGTAAATTTTGTAAAGCACTTTGAAAGGAATGCTGCTGTTGTAGTTTAGGAGAGGGACACACTCAGAAACAGAGGCCTTGGGCTTAGCAGGGACAGAAAAGATCAGCGTATCCCAGCCCATGCCGTGATCTAATTAATCACTGGGTGGCCCTCCCACCAGCCAAATTCAGATGTCTGTCTCTCCATATAACGTCTGGAAAGTACAGATAAATCTGAAAGAGTCTAAGTTTCCACTGAGAGATTAAAATGCAGGACCCCTTTGAGTGTGTACATGTGTGCACATGAACACATGAGTGTTGTTAGAGAGTTGTAATGTGGGTCAGTGTGCATCTCTCACTTTAGGAAAATCTTTTTGCTCACACTTGAAATACATCCAGCATAGCAAGTAGCATTGTGTTTGGCCATAAAAATAATAAGCACTAATAAAACATAACAATTATTGCAACTCTGTGTATAACTCCCTGCCAGAGGCATCAGTCTCTTTAAATTTATATGAGAGTCTAATGCTTTCAGGAAAATGTACATTCATGTTTTTCTTATTATACAATTCCATAGCCTTGCCTTATTATTTTGTTTCATCTGCTCTGGAAACATTTAATAGACTAAGACTTCCTCTTTTTACTTTTATTTTTCTTTTGAATCTTAACTGTTACATTCTATATTTTTTACCACTCCAGTGTCTGCTCCTTGTAGAATAGACTTCTGGGGCTTTCTTCTCCAGATAAAAACCATGTCTCCCTTTCACCTCTGTACATGGAGAGATTTGCCAAAGCTTTTCTCTGGAGAGAAGAAATTTAAGTCATGTGCAATTTAATCTGAAGGCCATATTCTATATCTTGCCAGTAGAATGATTTGTCTTTTTTTTTTTCCAGGAATAAAACTGAACCAAAGACATTCTGGCTTTATTCAAAGCATTCACAAAAGGGAGACATTTATTATGGTTGCTCTGGTTCTGCACTATTGAGCAAAGTGCTTTAATATTCATATACCTGTGAGTCTAGTCCTATGAGCTTCCAGAGAGAATTAATCAAGTATAAAAATACTGATAATATGAAAATGCTTTGTAATATTGGCTGTCCCAAAAGCAAAGTTACCTTTGCAAAATATGCAAATGAATATAGCTGTCCCATGGTTGTACCAGCAGTTATTGAGTCTTAGTGGAAGATAGTTAATTTGTGATAAACTGAATGTTCTACAAATGTTTTTCCCCCCTGTATTTTAAAATACCCTTATTGACAGTATCAAAAACAACTCATTCATTCAATAAAGAGTTTTTAGAAAAGTTCTTTATGCCACATGGAGAATTTGAGCATAGAAATAAAAACTCTATAAAAGGATCAAGTGGAAATTATAGAGCTTGAAAATTATAATATCAGAAGTAAAGAATTCTTTCAGTGTATTTAGCTATAAGACTAGACATAGAGGAAGAAAAGATCAAAGAATTTGAAGACAAGTCAATAAAAATTGTCCAAACTAAACCCCAAAGAGAAAAAAGAATGAAGAAAAACATTAAATAGAATGTTCTAGATATGTGAGAAACTATCAACAGATCTAATATGTATTTAATTGGTGTCACAGAAGGATAGGAGAGAGAGAATGGGGCAGAAGAAATACTTGTAGAGATAATAGCTAAGAATCGTTCAAAGTTAATGAAAGACAATAACTAACAAATTAAAGAAGTTCTCAAAATCCTTCGAGAGTTTCCTGCTCCCCCTAGAATAAACCCCAAGTTCATAGCATAAAAAAAGTGTATATGATCTGGCTTTTACCTACCTCTCCAATCTCATTTTCCTACAGATTTTCCTCATCCAACTGCACTTTCAGTTCTTCCAGATTTTCCCCTGGCTGGGACCTCTGGGTATTCAGATTTCAGTACAAATGTGAACTTCTCAGAGAAATATTGTCTGACTGTTGCCCCATTCTCACCAATCTATTACTCTCAATTTAAGTATTTTGGATATTTTTCATAGCACACACAATTATATGAATTTGTCTTAATAATTTATTTTCTGACTTTACTATTCCATTTCTTCACACAATAGAATATAAGCATTATGAAAGCAGAAAGACTGTATTTCTCATTCAATAGTGTAACCTCAATGCTTTTGGCACATAGTGACAAGTCAACATATATACACATTGCACATATAGTGTGCACACACGTGCATGTGCATGTGTAACAGGCACCAAAGATTTCAGGAATTACTGAGCTCTGCCAAGATCAGAGTAGCTCACTCGCATTTACTGATGCAACTCATTCTTTCAACTCATGTTCACTTCCTGGTTCTCATGTTGGCAGGGTAAAAAGCACAATATTTTCACAATGTTTTTACCACAGCACACACTTAAGATTACCCCAGCCACACAGATGTCCATCAATATCAAACAGAAAAAGGAGTAGGAAGCTGGGATTGTGTAGTTAATTTGTTTTAGATTTGCTGCCTGTCTGACGACTAACTCAGTCTTCTCTTAGATCTGGAGTTCACTTTTTCATAACTGAGGTTTCCAATCTTTTCTAATTGACCACTTTTTCTACTTGGAGCTGAGCTGGAGCCCAAAAAAAAAAAAAGGAAAATTATGCTAATTAAATAAAACAGTATACATTTGAATTTTTTCAACTGTTTTATCTCTACTAATTCTATTCCTACATCATCCATATGAAGAGATAAAGGTGCCAATTAAAAAATATTTTTATTGAAGTTAGAAAACTTAAGTTCAGACAAAGTAGCTGACTTTCCCAAGATCACACAGGAAAATACGTAAGTTCTAAAGTTATCTCCTAACATTTTCCGCTAATATTCATTCCACTGACAAAACATTTTCAACCTCTAAGTCTTGGGTTATCTTTTAGTAATATTTTTGTAGATAGTAAGGGCAATTGAAAATCAGGCTATTTAAGATTTCTGAAGAAGAGAGATGGAAATAGCAAGAAAGTCTTACCACAAGGTCGGAACTAAGACCTTAATGCTCTTGAAATCTATATCTGTCCCTTGTTTCTAATAATAAACCTTATGGGCTTGTTATCTTGCTTTCTTCTAGGGACTAAAATGCCAGACAGTTATTCCTGTCATTTCCTACATTGTATTCATCAGATAGCTTAGTGTTTTTAACCAGCAGCCCATGTAGTTGGCATATATAATATAGGAGGAAATAATCCCTAAGTCCCCTATGAAAGGGGAGAGTTGAAGAAGGTATGTTAATGAAGTACTTGCTTCAGATGCCAACTCACTGTTTCTGTTTAAATCTGTCTTAATATTTCTGAAAGCTTAATCATTGTTGCTGTGAAACTACCACTACCAACATGAAATTTAGTTCTCCAAATTGCCCCACCTAGTAACATTGTGTTTTTACCAAACTTTTTATTTTATAAAAGATGATGTGAAACCTCCTCAGCTATGACTTCAAGGAGCAATGATGTGCTAGATAACATGGCATTTTCCTAGTTGATGCTCTAAGTCTAGCTTGACATTTTCCCTGGGTCAGATTCAACCAAGTACCTTGTCTGATGAGAACACATGCATGTAAAAGGTACATGAAAAGGAAATAGTAGAAACAGCCTCCAGTTACAAATGAGCAAAAGAAATAAGTTATACACATGTAGTGTAAAGATATTCATTTAAAAATCACTTACTGAATGTCAATTCCATATCCAGCCCTGGATAAGACCTTAGAGCTAGAAGCACTAATAAAACAGCCTCTGCACTCACAGAGTTCATAATGAGTAAGGCCCTCTCAAGCTATCCAAACCCTAGAAATAGACCTTTATCTCCAGAATGTTTATGATAGTCTTTTGAAAACTATAAAACTGCTAGACGAATATTAAGGCACTTTAAATATTATAATGAATAGAAAACAACTATGAAACATTTTTAAAAATTTCTTTATAGACCAAGAACTTACTTTATGGCCTTTTTTCCTTACTCCTATCTAAAAGAGATTTCAGATTCCTAAGATCCTATGAGATTCTATCCAATGGAAAGATAGCCAGCTCTGGTGTTTAGAGTGTACCAGAGACTAGTCTATAGTTTCTGGAATATAATTCACATTCAACAATTTTTGTCAAATGAAAGAAGAAAGGAAAGATTTGAATAATAAACTAATGGGATGGAATACAGGAAGGCAAGATATGGCAGTGAAGTTTCATTAAGTGTAAATATGCACAGCAGAAGTTTTTCTGCTTTCTTGGTGCTGTAATCTCATGAGAACAAGCTAAGCCCCTTACTGATTGCTCCAGATATGTTACGTATCAAGCAGAGACTTCATGGTACAGAGTAGGATCTTGCTAACTCATCAGCATTGGTAAAAGACAACTTTTCCATCTGACCTTCTTTTAGGTGAAATACCTCTATTTTTTTTTTCTTTCTTCATTCCTGTTTTAAAAAAAACTGTGGAGTCTTAGATGCCTAGGGCAATGTACTTTCCTTTGTGTATGGTTATATAGCTACTCCGAAGGCCAGGAGATATTTAATTAGTTTAGTAAATAAGTTTAGAAAAATATCATCTTGTTTTGGCAAAAGAAGAAAAGTAAGAATGAAAATGAGATCCAGAGATTATGATGCTAAAGGCTGGATTTAGCATATGATGACCATATCTGAGAAATTTAGTTGTGGTGACAGAGACACTTCTTTGGGTATAGTTGTTGGAACCTCCAGTAGAACAACCGTAGTCAGTTCTGGGCATCAATCTCCTAAATTCTAGAGATATACAGAAAGATTATATAAATTCAAAAAAGAGCCACTAAAACAATGAAATCCAAGGAGGAATAATAATTAAGTCTGAGAAAGCATTTCTAGTACAAATTTATTTATTATTATTTAAAATTTTATTTATTTATTTAATTGAAGAAATGATTTAAATTTTCCCCCCATCTACCTCCCTCTCTAGTACAAATTTAGATAAGAAAAAGGCAAAGAAAGAACAAAACCATTTTAAAGATCTGAAAAGGTTAAATTCTCTGAAAAGAGGGTTAAGCTATATCTTAAAATTTAAAAGACCCTCAAAGCTGGTAGATAATAAAAGGAAGAGTGAATTGACAATGACAATCAAGGCAAATTTCAGCCTTGAATTGCAACCTCTAGGTCCCAGGGAGAGGCCTGACAGAGACTCCATCACTCTCTGGTTTTAAAATGATGCAAACAATGGCCTAAATAGAAGTTCTTAAGAAGTAGATGATAACTGGCCGCCAGATGAAAGTGGGACCCAAGGCTCAGGGCAGTGCTCCAGTTGTATAATCTACTTCTCTGTGAAACTTTAATTGGGGATGGGAAGGTTAGAGGCAACGACTGGAAGAACTCTGTCTATGGAAAGGCAACCTGCTCAGACTCACATCAGAATGTCATGACCCTATTACTGCTCACCTTTTTATTACTATGGGCAAGTTTCATCAATCTCAGAGCCTTACTTTTCTCCTTCGTAAATGGGGGTCGATGATCACATTTCTTACCCTATCTGCAACTTGAGACATAATGAGTGTTCAGTCAACAGTAGTTATTAATGCAGCTGCTGCCACAACTAATGCAGCTGCTGCCACAACTCACTAACATATCGGTAATCGACATTTCATTATTATAGGTTTGGGGCAAGTCAGCTTTAATAACAGGAGAATAAATCAGAATAGCATGGTGACTGAAGAGCATCAAAGGCTCTCCAATAGTACTGCTGACAAATGTCCAAAGTGAACTAGCCACAGGCAAAAGGCAATTGACCTTCATTACTGAAGAACTACTTCTGGTTGGAGAACCTAGTGTAAGCGGTTATGCTAGACTCCTTACTATTTACACTGTGCCAGTTATCTGCGGAGAGACAAGGGATTGTGATTAAGCTCCATATTTTTTATAGTCAAAACATAAGCAGCAACTTTCTTGGGAAAATAAGTTGTAGGTCCCTTGTGCACAGAGCATTTTGGAGCAGGAAATCCTGTGGGCCAAAGGTGATTCTAAATGAATAAAGAATCCATAGGGTTTTAAGGCGTGATTATTCCAAAATAAACCAATATAACCAAACATACTGAAATTTCTTAAAAAGATGCTTAAAGGAATTCAACATAGAATATAAACTTTTTCTCTGCTGAGAGCAGCAACCTATTATTCAAAGATGGGAAACAACCCATCTGTTTCTTTGTCTACGGTCCTAGGTTCAAACTCTCTATGTGGTATAAGGGATCATCGCTACTTTTCAAGCTGCTTTTCTACCACTTCTCATTATGCTGAAACTGGGCTTCCCCATTCAGGTCCCGCATTGTTCTACTTCTGTGCCTTGGCCCATGTTCCTCCTCTACCTACAAAGTCTCTCCATTCATCACCATAAGTCAACATCTAACCCATCCTTCCATATCAAACTCACATACCATTTTTCCCCATAGTGTAGTCTGGCACACTAACTGGAAAGAACCGCTGCTTTCCTTGTGCCCTCCCAACATTTCGTCTATATCTCTTTTGTAGAATCTTCTTTCCCCTTTGCAGTATAATTATTTGACCAAATATATGATGCAGCTTCCCTCCTAGATCATAAACTGAAAGCAAGATTTACTTCTGATATCTCTTAAATTAATTCAGTGAATGTTTATTAAATACCTACTATGTACCAGACACTCAGCTGGTACTCTGCTTCCTCCATCAGACCTATTATTCCCTGGTATATGGTTATTAAATGAATGGACAAATGAGAATTGACCAATCTCAGCCTGTTCCTTTGGCTTTTTTTCAGTTTGTCTTTCAAATTATCCCTATGAAAAATCAATCCTACCCTAGAACACACACACACACACACACACACACACACACACACGGAGGCACTATTATGCCATGGCTAACCCTAGATATGAGAATTCATATCATAGTGTATCCAGCAATAGCCCAAAGATGATCAAGTTCTGCTAAATTAGAAACTAAATTCTAACCATATCAAAATATATCTTTATGTCCTTTTACAAATGATTATTTGGTTATTTCCTCTACAACTAAATTGTAAGCTCCTTGCAGGTGAAGACTAACTTACACCTTTTTATCTGGTGTCATATACCGCAGAAACTCAATAATCTTTTTTTTTTTTTGAGTGGCATATATTATGCAGTAATTTTATATCATAAGAGATGTGCCATGTTCTATAAAAAAAGGATAATTGGAAAGTGGAAAAGTAATTAGGGTTGGCCCATTGGCTGATTAGCTGATTTCAAGTTAATTAAAGAAAAATTAATTCAGATGTTTCAGGAGTTCCACAAAATAAAATGTTGTATACCTTAAACACTGAAAGTTAACTAGACCTCACTAAAAGAAAATTATACTTGCCCCTGTATTTGATGCCTCTCCACAAGGTCTCAATTATCCTATTTTCCTTTTTTTATTATTTTTAAAGATGATACCATGAAAATACAAAGCAGCCGAAATGAATTATGAGTTCTTTTGGAGCCGGGGGAGGAAAAAAAGGTTTCCCTAGGGAAACATTTTTTTTAAAGTTCCTTTTTGTTTGAAATCCTGTCTGATTTGACAGCTTGCAAGAATTTCATAATCACGTGAATGTAGAGAAGACCAGTTCTACAGAATAGTGGAAGAACTTTATTTGTAAATTAGAAAATTGTTTCTGTTTCTGACCCATTAAGGACTTTCTCGGTGGTTTACGAATGCCACTTCCTCCCAGTATCTCTTTCCAGTGTTCCTGTAAACATATATGGGGGTCTTTAATATTACCAGAGACATGTTATAATCCAGGTATTTGATAATCAGTAAATTAAACCTGTAGTACCAAGTCAGACTTCTAAGACTTGTCAGGTTATAATTTTCCAAAAGTTAAAAACATATTGTTCATACAAATATAGAAATTTGGACAAAGAAATCATAGGATTCCAAGATGTGATTATTGAAAAGTAAACCAATATAACAAAACATACTGAGATTTTTTTAAAGGGATGTGTCAAAGGTTTTATTAAACTCATAATGATAGAACCAGAGGGATGACAAAGCTGACCCAAAAAGGGATAAGAGAACTGATGTGTGAAAAGAAAAATTCTGGGATAAGATTGCAAATTTAGACACCAAATCAGTTATTTCTTACAGAGCAATAAAGCCATAACCATGGGAGTTACCTCTTTTTCTAGACAGAAATCATTGTAATGTATCAATTTTCTATAGGATTACAACTAACTTTACAGAATCTGGGCTTTATTTTCAAGATTTGGTTAATTCCTCTTAAAGAACCTTAGAGAAAGATGCAGGAAAGTCCAGAATTTTTTCGTGGGAGTCCCCTGTTCCTGTTTTTATTAATCTGGCTTAGCTGGCATTAAATTTTCATGGTAGAGACATAGAATAAAGACAACAAAAATAGGAAAACTTTATTGAGAGTTCTCTTGCTTCACAGTCCCTGCTTAAATACAGTTATTAATACTTAAAGTCAATCTGTCTAAAATTAAACAGGAAATTAAACCCAGCCATGTTCCCAGCTGGGGTCTCTCTCAGGATCTCCTGCCAGTAACAGTGCTCACTAGTCCTTGGCATCTGTATGTCCTGCCTCACCCAGCACAATTCCTCCCCAGGGCTTCTCCCGTTCATTGTAGCTCCCAGCACAGCACAAGCTCACAGTGGCCCCAGCACCTCCTCCAGGACCCTGTAGGCCACCTCCCTTGTAATTACCTGACTTACCCTCACTGATATTTCAATCCTGTTTTTGTTATTTTCTTCCGATTTTCTGGTTGCGTTATACTGTGTTATAACCAGTGTTTTTCACACTCTATTTGTATAAAACTCAGTCACATTTCTTCCATCTCTTTATTTCTCAGTTCACACAGGGACCTAGCTTGCTTGTTACAGATATATTCATAAGACCTTAAATTCTTATAACCTGCTAATCCTTTCACGGTCTGTCAAATGAGGCTGAGTACACTGGTCCCTTCGAACTAGAGATCAAATATGAGCCTCTTCTCAAGGGGCTTAAAATAAATAGGATGAAGAAAACAGAAAAGCCAGAGAGACATGCTAGCTCACCTTTGATTTTTGAAGCCTGTGCTAAAGAACATGCATTCAAGTCACTGACAGGGAGAAGGTTCACGCCCAGGATGTACGCACAGAGCACCAAGTAATTGACAGCCACTGGGGTGGGCTTTCTTGGGCTGCATAGCTTTTCACCTCACCAGAAATATCTTTGTTCTCTTTTACAACCATTGGACTCTTACTCTCAAGACTTAAGTCTCAATTCCTCAAGAAACCTCCAGTGATTTCCATCCCACAAATTCCTGCAGCAATCGCCACGTGCATCAGCCGACTGGTATTGTGCACATGTGAGGTGCTGTCCAAATTCTCTGTCATAAGCATGAGTCATAGCTCCTTGTTGCTTCTTTTACTTCTTTTTATACAGTAACCCTCACAGCTTTATGTTGAAACTCAATACTAATTATTTATCTGAGTCTAGGACTGGGCTATAACATGAAGAAAAGAGGGTGAAGTTTAGAAAAAAAAAAAAACTGAAAAATAATGAAGCAAAGGCAAGAGGTAGAGTAAGTGGAAGAGATTGGAAGAGACTGTGGAGTGTTGAAGAAGGGACCCACTTAGAAGGAACAAGAATCAGCTGTAGTGGAGAAGGGGCGAAGGATAGCTTGGGAGAAATGTTAAACTTTATTTACTCTTAGAGTGCCCGCTACTATGTTAATGAGCCGTTATTGGTATTTAATGAAGAATCAAATAAGTGAGTGAATGAATAAATAAGTATTTTTTTTAATCTAGACTTCTTTCAAATTCTCTATGATTTCCACCCTGAGACTTAATATTGTGTCTGTTCTATCATGTTCTCTCCTCCCCCAATCCCTCTATTGGTTTTAATTCATTTTAGTCTTGCTTTAGACTCTTTTATAATAATCTCTTCCCAAAACATCATGAGACTTTTTATGACTTGCTGCTAAACAGCTTAATAGACAAATTTCACCATATAAAATTGTGTAAGCATGTGGTTTTAACTAACAAATTGATTGTTTTTCTTTTGGTCTAACATACAATGTGTGTACAAAGTCTTTAGAAAATACTCTGGGTTTCTCAGGCTATAAAGCTGGTTGCCCAGAGTTTAGGGTGACCTAAAATGACAATCTGATTAATTATGTTGCTTTGGAGAAGACATGTGGCCAAAACATTGATTTATTCCAAAGATTACTTTAAATTTTTTAAAAAAATGAAGTCAGAAAATAGTCCTATTTAATATGGGGAAAAGACTTTTCTAGATAAATCTGTAGTTTTAAAAAATATATATAGGAATGTGATAGATTTTCTCTTTTTCTAATTTTACTATAGAATTCACATTTCTAAATTTCTGGGGTAGGATCTGTACTTTCAGGGAAAATTCCAAAACCTTCCTAAGCAGGTATTAAACAACATAAAAACAAGCAAGTGTGAAAATGCCCATGTGCTTGTCTGAAAATACGATTCAAAATTTGTGAATCATGGCATGGTGATATTTAAAAATGGCACAGGTGAAGCATACTATTTAGTCAGTTAAGGATATAAAAAAAAGCCTGCTCCAGATCCTTTGAGCTCCTGTCTGTAAAGTTTACATTTTAATTGGTCAAAGTCAGCCTTGTGCACACTTCCAAGCTACGTGACTGGTAAATTTTCTTTGATGAGACATATCCCTAGACACCTGGAACAATGCAGAGTGTCTAGGAGGCCTTCAAAAAAATCATTGGAAAACTGAATAACTGTAATTCAAACATAGAGAAGTAGTGGAAATAAGATTACCAGACACTGCACATGGAGTTGGGCAGACAATTCCACACCCTTGCTATACTGGTACCCTCTTTATGTATTCATTCTTCCGTGAATTGATAGCAGTCTTTAAACGAGGGCAAACCATTTCTTACCCCAACATTGCAGGATCCTTGAAGTCAGGGCTATGTTTCAGGTCTCCTCCCACTTCTGGCCATGCTGAACAAGCCTGGGAGGAGAGTTTGCACCCCTGGATGCCAGGTTTGGTTTTGCCCCCTGATGAGCATTGACTACTCATCCCTTGAGTTTCTCTGTGGTCCTGTGATGGGGCCTAGAAGTTGGGACGAGTCCAGGAGAAAAAAAAAAGACAAGGGGAGAGTATGATATAAACTGAGAGGAAGCAAACGGGTCAGGAGGTCAGGATAAGAGGTCCAACAGGGGAAGAAGTCACGTGGGCCATTAAAATATAGCAAAATGAAAGTAGAAATTCTTTATTTTTCTCAGCAGTTCAAAACACATGTTTTGGGAGCAACCGTTCTCCCAGAGGTGAGAGGAGCAACTCACACTAGGAGTATCTTTCTTAGTAGGAGTTTGTGTGTCCTTTTTAAACAAATTGGGCCAACGTGTATTAGTAATGCAATTTTGAAGCTAAAAAACAACAGCTACAGCTACAAACCCACACAAACTTCCCCAGCAACATGACGTTTCCATTCACCCATCCTCATATCCTCTTTGCGTGACAGAGCAACTAGCTGCTGGGAGGAGAGGACTGGGGGAGTGGGTAAGTTTCTTCCCTCGTCGAGGACGGCACTGCATGGGAGTGGCAGGATAGGGGGCACTTGCTGTATTTTCAAGGTCTGCACCGCTCATCTGGCCCAGCTCTTTGGCAAAGAGAAGGACACCAAGCAGTCCCTCGACTCAGCACAAAGCTTCCTTAGATTAGTGCCCAAACTAATTTTTATGACATGTCATTCCAGTAAGGGCACTGCTGCATTTCACAGATGGGCTTCCCCCAGATAGCGACTGTTGATTGGTCGAGTTGGGATCTGGCTGGATTAGGGAAATTTAAGCTGACAGCTGGTCTTTTTGCATGAGAGCATAAAGCCCTTGTTGTTGGTGGAAGCGATGGGGGCTGGTCAGACCCCCTGGCCAAATAGGAGGGTTGCTCTTAGCTGTGACCAGCACTTCCCAAGCTAAAACAACTTTAAAAACAAGGACTGTGCAAATACAGTTACACTGTACATGCCCAAATGATTTCAGGCCCTGCCTAATAACCAAAGCAGACAAGAAAACAGCCCAGTGGAACATGGTGTGGGAACACACAAACAAGGTAAAAAAGCCCACTTCTAGATGGCAATCGCAGAACTCCTAATTACAAGGAACCTGGAGCATCGGGTCACCTCTAAGTCTCCACTAAAAGATTAGTTCACATTATCAGTGGGTATTATATGGGGATTTAAAAGATTTGTCTGCCTCAGAAAAGACCTAGAAGCATTTGGAAATAAAACTACCAATAAAAGCACGTGTGTGTATGTATGCGTGTGTATATGTGTGTGTGCAGCACGTGTGTGTATGTATGCATGTGTATATGCGTGTGTGGGAACCTGTGGCAGGCCTGCGCACCTGTGGCAGGCCTGCGCTAAGTGCTTAACATGCATTAACCAATCCAATCCTCACAGCCACCCTAGGAGATGGGTACCATTATTATCCTTTTTATGGAGGAAGAAACTGAGGCTTAGGGAGACTAGGTAGCCTGTGGGTTACTCTGAGAGTCTAACCTATGTTAATAACTACAGGTTCTCCTATAGTTTTTTTTTTGAACTACAAGTCACAATCTATTAAAAATAATAAAATCCATTTAATGGGTAGCAACAGGCTTTAGAAAAATAGAACAGAAAAAAAATCAGAGTGCACTACATATAGTAAGAGTAAGAATTGTTTCATTATTCTTTCAATTTGGTTATATATTGCTAGATGTTGTTGGTTGCAATATATAATGTAGTAGCTTGTTATCTAACACAATAGATTAGTTTTGCCTGTTTTTGAACTTAATGTAAATGAAATGATGTAGCACATGTTCTTTTGTGTCTGGCCTCCTTTACTCAACATTATTTTTGAGAGAACCATCAATATATTTGTGTTTGTTCATTCTCATCTCCTATTGCATGCAATATATATACTGTATATTGTAAGACTACACGTAAATTTTTAAACCAATTTTCTATGGACATCATTTGAGTTTCGTCTTTTTTGCCTTTACAGATAGTACTGCCATGAACTTTCTGGTATGTGTCTTTTGGTAGACGTACATGCACATCCCTATTGGATATATATACCTAGGAGTGAAATTGCTGAGTCATTGGGTAGTTGGAAGTTCAGTGTTAGTAAATGCCACCAAATAGTTTTTCAAAATATTTATACCTATTTAAATGTTTTTCTTACTGTGAATTATGGTCAAAAAAAGTTTCGAAAATGCCTATATGTGATTCCTCTGGGAAAATGCTTTCTTCAGGGTACGAATAACAGAAATGTTTATGTACACATCTACACCTGATCTTCTTTTCCTTCCTGTTCCCCCTCTCAATCTATAACCCTGAGCTAAACTGAGGAGGTAGGAGGTAGGGGGAGAGATTGCAGGTTCTGAAACAACTTTGGGGCAGAACAGAAGTATGCACCTGTTGGATGTGAGCTAGCTGACTGCCCAGTAACAGGTCTTGCTCTCTATGACTGGAAGGGAGCTTCCTGACAACCCTTGGCCACCCAGGACACTAGAACGACCACCCTGCTCTCCTGGTCTCTGCTCAGTCTCCTGTCCTCTGAAGCCCACCTGGTTCATTAGAGCATTTGCTTCCCTGAATCCCTCTTTTTCCAGAGGCAAGACCTCAGATGATAGAGATAATCACCTGAAAGGTGAACCAATAACTGAGTTTTAAATTATCAAAAGGGTAATGAAATTAAAGAGATTGAGCCTGCAGCCCTAGAAAGGACTGTCTTTAGAAAGAGAGAAGAGTGGAAAAATACACTTAATTCACACTGCCTGGGGAGCTGAGGACTGTAGACTGCCTGCCTCTCTGCCTTTTTTATCCTGGCAGCAATGAGCACATGGAACATCATTCTCTGTCCACAATAGTCTCCTGCTGGCATAGGGCTACCCCATGACAGTTCTCCTGAAGGTCCTGTTCTCACTTCTCCCCTGACAGAAACACCCATGTAACCTCACTGCACACACCTAATGACTGCCTGTGCAGCCTCTCCCATGTCCCCTGTCCTCCCAACCTAGAATCTTTTCAGGGAACTCGCAGAGAACTTGACATAGAGATGGAGTGCTATGGCATGTGGGTATGGAGCTCATGGCCTGAGGGGACAAGTAGGGGCTGCTTCAGTCAACTCAAAGGGTCCAGCCATTCCAGAGCCAGCCTTATGCCAACACCCACAGAGGTGGGTGAAAGGAGCCTGATTCTTCTAGTTCTCCTAGAAACTGCATGCCAGGCCTTTTCTCTGCTACAGTGCTGCACTTAAGTTGCCTCCAAGCAAATAGAGCAGTAATACTGCAGGGCAAGGCACATCATTTATAGTGAAATGAGGATGTTTAGAAAGTTAACTCAAGACAGGTAGACATCGAGCACTTGAAACATGGCTGATCCAAATTGAGATGTGCTATAAGTATATAATACACAGTGAATTATGAAGAATCAGTAAAAAAATATCAAATATTAATAATTTTTATAGTTACTGTTAAATGATAATATTTGGGATATATTGAACTAAAGAAAATATATTATTAAAATTAATTTTATTTGTTTTGGTTTATTTTTTTTAATGTAGCTATAGATCATTTAAAATTACATATGTGCCTCACATTATATTCCTTTTGAATAATCCACCTGGACTTGAACTCATTGCTTGCTCTTGAGATGTAGCTTAACTTCTTTGTGTCTCAGTTCCCTTCTCTTTAAAATAGATATATTCGTGACCTCCCTAATATTGTCATTAGGAATAAATATGTTCAAATATATAGTGTTGAAAATAGTGTGTCCATGAAATAAGGATTCCCTAAATGTTAGATATTACTATTCGTAACATCATCCCTGGTCCTATATGAGAAAAAACTTGACAACTTCAGTTGTTCTTCTTCTATCCTTTTCTCCAGGGAAGCCCAGGGTAGCCAGTATCAATCAACACAGATAGAATCAATCGTTTGTATCCCTGAGATGTTTACAAGATTAATGATCATGTGTCTGCGAATGCCTGTCCTTTGATATAGTTGCCATACACAAACAGAATTCATGCTGCCCTTTATGATGAACTAGGTCCTGACCCACACTCTTTTGATGAAACTGGATTGAGTCTTATTATATCCAAACCAGAGAATACTGAGAGGAATTTTCTCTATGTCCCCAGTTTCTAGTTTAAATGATTACTACTAATATTTTAAATTCATCAGAACACTGAGGTCTTTAAAAAAAAAAGTAAGGATTAAATTTGGAAATAGATATACACATTAAAAAAGAAATTAGAATCCATCTGGAACCTAAGAATATTTAATCTAAATCTTGAATTTAAATGTAATAGTCTGTTATAAATTTTTCTCCAAAAAAATGTATGTAAAGACCCTTGCTTTGGATTACAATGGTGCCTGTTGTTCTCAACTTATTGAAAAACAAGTTCTGATCTTTTCCTTTTAAAGTATTCTGTTTCCAAATGCTTGTCTTGATGAGAGAAAGAAGGAGAGGGAGAGGGAGAGGGAGAGGGAGAGGGAGAGGGAGAGGGAGAGGGAGAGGGAGAGGGAGAGGGAGAGGGAGAGGGAGAGGGATGGGTAGGGGGAAGAAAGAGAGAGAGAGAGAGAGAGAGAGAGAGAGAGAGAGAGAGAGAGAGAG
>CM053501.1:75653242-75701899 GCA_028627145.1 Eidolon dupreanum
AGAGAGAGAGAGAGAGAGAGAGAGAGAGAGAGAGAGAGAGAGAGAGAGAGAGAAGCATATCCTGGTGCCATGAATTGGAGGCTGCATTTTTTCCCAGTTAATGGGACATTATTTACATTCTAGATGAGTAAATGAGTAATGAGTCCCTCAGGGGAAAGATAGTATTGAAGAGAAAATAAATTCCATGGATGAAATCCACAGAATTTTAAAAAATGCTTATAAACTCATGCTTTCAGCTAATAATAGTAAGGGTTTGTTGAAGGATAAGAACGCTAAATTGAATTACACAACTGTAGAAAGAGAAATACATTTCCATAATTCACTTTGAATTACAGAGGTTTGATTTCTATGTTCTGTTGTTCTGGTTTTGAAAAAAATCGAAATTATAAGAATGGTTCCATAGAGAGGTACTTTTCTATGAGATTCATAAAGCCAAGGTGTTGTCACAAATTGCTTCTGTGATCCTGCTAAAGTATCTCCAGAGATTTATTAGCAACAGGCATGGCTAATTAACACAGCCAGGGAATGTGGTACTTTCCATGGGTTCCTGAGCCTTTTAATCTGGAGCAGGACCCGCACTTGTGTGTGTGTCCCAAGGCCATGAAATATTTATCAGAGATCCAGTTAATTTAGATTTGGGCCAAAAGGCAAAGCCAAATAAGGAATATTGAATTGGACATTATTCTTGAAATTTTAAAAATTAGAATGACTAAGACAGCTTGGAAAATGATGTCATTTATGTAGAATTTTGAAGGATATAGACAAAGGAAGACCCAAGGAAAATGAAGATAGGCCTGCAGTATGACTTAATTGGAGGCAGAGGGATGATGAAATGACCTGTTCAGATCCCATCCAACTTTATAGCTATACCACACTGGCATCGTGCCATTATCTCTACTGGTCCTTTAGTGTCACATAAATTTAACTTCATCGCCCTAGACTCAGACATATGATAAATAATGAATTAGTACACATAAGTCCTGAGTCATACAATATTAAACTGCTACAAAATCAATATTCCTGCCTAGATGGTTTTTGAAAATCGGAATGTCATTATTTCAGTAAAGCTTAAAGAAATAATTTGTGGTACCTCCACTGACAAAATAGAGAATTGTACCATTGTGAAATTTTGTAGCTAATGCAACAAGCGACCCACAGGGCCTGACATAATTTTGAGGTGGTGCCTAGGGTGCAGTCCCCCATTCTGTAATTTCTCAACTCTGTCCTCTACAATACAGAAGGTGAGCTCATTGACTTCAAGCTGGCACAAAGCTGAGAAGAGGGACAATAACTAAGCCAGGTAACAAAATCAAGTTTTGTTTTTTCAAGGGAAGGGTGAATTACAAAACTACATTTAACAAATATAAATGCGAAGATATTTAGAAAGCCACCTTCACAAGTACCTGTTGTGGGCAATCTGCTTGGCACCACTGATGTGAAAAGAACCTGAGGCCTTCTGTGTTTTGGTTGAGGACAAGCCCAATATTCTTGAAAAGCATGATGCAGCTGAGTTAATATAAGAATAAAACTCTAATGGGGTGGCCAGACTACCATGTACTTTGTACTTGTTATACCACATCTGGAATGTAGGTTTCCTTTTTGGGCACAAAATTTTATGAGACACAAATTTAGGAATGATCAAAAGAAAGTGACCAGAATGACATTATATAAGGAACAGAAAGAAGCAGAAAAGAAAGGATTTTAGGTTAGCATGAGAGTTGTCTTCATGTATTCTGAAGGGCATCAAGCTGCAAAGACATTATTTGGACTAATTTAGAAGTGAAATGTGTTTTGTAAAAGCTAAGTATTAACACAGCAGGTTCGTAACACACGTCCCTTGCACTTCCCTTACCAGTGCACTAGCTAGCATTCTAGGTAGCCATGTCTATTTACCCAGGATCATAAGCTTCTGAAAGGGAAAGGTCTCCTCTTTGACATCCCTGAACCTCGAATCTGCTCTCTCTGGGCTGATTTAAAGCCTGCAGAGGCTTTTATCATATTAAGCGCTTTGATACCTATACATCTCACTTTAATCATTGAAAAAAACTGGAATTCCTTTTAAAACAAGAGAAATGTTTTTGAAATTATTTGACTATGAAAAACTAATTTTGTTTACATACAGAATATTTGGGAATCTTTGAAAAGTGAGAAAAATATACTTATAAATTGCTTCTAAATGTAATAGGATTTTTAAGTGTCTGCAATTAGTTAAGTTGATCTGTTGCAGGTTGATACTTAATCAAGTATTTATTAATTTTGTGCTTCTCTGGTTGTAATATATGTTTGTAATTGCTATATACATTATCATATAAATATTTTAGGTCTAGTATTTTTCTAATACTTTTCAAAGGTCAGAGGTCCTGGGCACAGTACCCGTGATGACAAGTGGATAAAAGATCACTGCCTGCCTAAGTGACTGTTACATAATAAGCACTCAGTAGGTATTTGCTGAATCAGTTAAAATACATTGATTTATCAAATAGAAAACAAAAAATGTCTAGTTTATTTCTCTGTTAAGAGCTTGAGAGGGGGCATAAAGAGAAGAGTGAGAATGGGAGGGGAGGGCAGCAGCTGTCCTTGAATTTCTGGTGGATTCCACTTGCCAAGAAAAGATACATCCTAATTTGGTTGTTAATTGCAGGTGTGATTGTCCCCAGTGTTGCGCCAGAGACATCACATGTTAATAGCAGCAAGCTCTGTGATGGGAGAAGCAAGCCCCCATTTAGTTTAGGGGTTGAGTCACTGTTCTTCTAAAAAAGGAGATTCTAAATATACTGGAAGAGGGAACTAGTTGCTGGATATTGGGAAGGGTGTCTTTTTGCAGGTCTTTTGAGAAAAGGCAATAGATTAAGCAGTGGATCAAAATATAAGTGAAAGACATGCCCACCAAGTTAAAAAGCAAAAAAGAACTGAACTAAAATAAAAATAGCTCCAACTCAGAGATCAAGAGGTCTATTTTGTCCATGGAAAGAATAGAAGTGGTCCGCTTACACTCAGCCAAGCCACTAGCTTCAAGTGCATCTTTGTGCCCACAGCCCAGGATCTGAAAGGGTTCATTATTAAGAAGTTAATGCTTGACAGCAGTCGACTCCACCACAGCAAAATTGCCCGCCTTCGAAAGACAGGCTCCTATGAGTCTTGGGTTAATTACTCAAATCTCTAAATTATCCTTCAGGGAACAAAATGAAGCATACAGAATCAAAAGCAGATCTGTAGCTGAGATTATGAAAAGGGAGTGGGTTCCTTTCCATTTTAAAAAAAATGATTATTTCTATTGTAGGAACCACAAGAGGGGAAAGGGGAAAAAAAAAAACCTGCCCATGGCTCAAGCAAGCAATAAATGGCTGGCAGCTGTACAGCCCAAGGGGAAAACAAAATCTGTTCATAAATACTCACACGGCAATTTTCTCTAAATTTCCAAAACAAGTCACCCCAAATCAAATTGTTTGAGAAAAATGAGGTACGCTGAAATAGAGATACCCCAAGTCTTGTTACTGAAGAATATTTTTACTAGGCACCATTTTCTAAAATAGCTGAATGTACCAGATCAAGCCACCTACTATCTACTAAAAAAAATTACTGCTTAAAAATTATTTCTTCCTCCATATGTCCATGTATTTATTTCCTTACCCTACTTGCTATTTTTAGGAAATAAATTTATTTTCAAATAATTCACTTTGTTGAGAATCACCACCACCACCAAAACCTTTCATTTTTTTCCACATCCCCACACCCCCACCACCAATCATGGCTGTCAGAGGCTCCCAAAACTTTCTAAGAGAAGTATTTCTCAAACAAAGGTAGGTCCCTGTGCATATTCTTGAAGGGGTAGAGGACCCAACAATTATAAGAAAATTTTAAAATTTTTAATTTGATATTTTCATTATAACAATATCTTTATCAGTTGGGGAAGATAAAACTTCTCTTCTGCAGTGATAATTTGCAACTGCATGGCAGTTTCGTGGAAAAGAAGGCTTCAGTTGTTCAAGTCAATGTTTCTCAAAAAAGATCTATGGATTTATTCTCAGGGGTAGAAGAAAGTTTTATTCCTTTAAAAAGACCATTATGATTCAAAGTTTGAGAAAATGAGCTGCAATAATATCTGTTTCATAACTGGCTGATCTTCAGGCTAACCAACATATATCTGCTACTCTTGAGGCAAGTTAATCAGGTTAATTGCAAGAACTTCAGATATTATGTTAGAATTCTTCTTAAACTCAGACCAATAGGTGTCTTTTGTTCAGTCTCGAGTTGAATAAACTATAGATAAAATAGTAGCATGATGCCTGGCACAGAATATTAATGCTAATACCATATTTAGTTTTATTATTGGATCTCTTAGATCTCTTTATCTCCCAAACTTACCTTCTCCTCTCCAAAACACACCTGGGTTTTCTGTGTTTACAGTGGCTGAGAGAATCTGGGTGATGCACTGGAGAAGTATACAAGGTTTGTCAGATGCCAAAACAGTATTGACCTCCTAACAATTTCTCTAAGCCAACTGGGGCCAACTGCTAATTTAAGTCACTCACTCACAGTGTTTCTTTTTTGCTTTAAAAAAAATTGTGGTAAAATATACATAATATAAAATTGCCCGTTTAACCATTTTAAAGTCCACGGTTCAAGTGGCATTAAGTACATTTGCACTGTTGTGCAACTATCACCACCATCCACTTCAAGCACTTTTTTCATCTTCCAGACTAAAACTCCAACCTCATTAAACAGTAACTCCCCATTTCCCATTTCCCCCAGTCCCAGGCAACCACCATTATACTTGCTGTCTCTATAAATCTGACAACGCTATCACGATCTTTTGAATAATGCTCTGATTTTTAAAAAAGGTGAACCAGGAAAACTGTATGGTCCTTTCCCATGACCTTCTATGCACATGGATATTGCCTAAACGTTAGTTCTTGGGTGCAGTTCATTGATACATCTGAAATATCTCACCACCATTTCCTCCTGAATTCCTATGTTGGCCCTGATCTGTTTGAAAGGCTATACTGCCTCTAAATGACCCACAAAAGGAAGTACACTGTACACCAAGACAAAAATGGAGCTGCTTTTCTTTAAACTTGTGGAGCAGCTATTTACAATTGTTCTGCCCTAGTAGCCCTGGTTATGTCAAGTTGCAATTTAATATGGGTGGATTCAAGATCCCAGTTGCCTTTTCTTGCAATCTAGGTTTCAAAGGATTTCTCTCTGCCCATGCAAAGCTGAGAACTGATAAGAATGGCACTACCATGTTCTTTGTTTTAGAAATGGGCTGTTGGATGGCGTGAACTTTGTAAATGGACAGGCAGAGAGAATCAGTCTATTATGTTTTCTGGTTCTTTGGTGTCAATAGAGGAGCAGCAGGGATGGAAGAATTTCACTTTTACTCTTTGCCATTGATTATTAAAGGTCACCTTGTTTTATGCTAAACTCTGACTTGATGAGACAGAATGACATAATACCGCTATCATAGTTAAGATACACTAGATGCAAACCAAGAGGTGAAAAGCTCATATTATAGTTAGTGAAAAACAAAGGGACATAATTTTCTTATTCTTAATGGGCTTTCATTACTTTTTACACCATCTAGTTGAATGAATGCCCCTCAAAAGATGCTCTGCTTAATCTCCCCTAACCCCATATTACTTCCTTCATTTGTTCTTGATTGACAAGGGAAGTGATATAGACTTAGTGTGAGGGAGGTAAATTGCATTAGAGAGACACTGAACAGAGAAAGGAAACTATAAACAGAACCATGTATGTTTCTTTTTTCTTTATGAATTTTATAAATAATATGTCAACCCATAGGAGAATAATAGATAAATTTAACAAATAGAAATAAAAAATCTTAGATAAACAAAATGAGCCATTATAAGAAAAAACCTTGTAGACTAAGAAATAAAATCCATTTAGTTATATAAAACCTTGGATTAACCATCAAGCATACATGCGATATACTTAACTTCATCTCAACCTTGATTCAAAAGCAATAGACTAGAATCTGTAGACCTGGTTTCTAAGCTAATCTTGGTCACTAACTTGCTTTATTATCTTGGCCAAGTCAAAAAGCCTCTTTGAACTTCAGCTTTATTATGTGTATAAACAGAAAAAAATAACTGTCCTCTCTCTGCCTTGAATTAATATTATGCTACTTCACATATATGAATTTATGACAGTATGCTTCCACTTATTCCTTTCCATTTTTTGTTATTGTATCATGTATTTTACTTCTACATATTTTGTAAACCTCCTAATACGTTTAAAAATATTTTGCTTTCAAAAATAGTCAATTGTCATTCAAATAATTAAGAAAAAAGAAAAACAACATTGTTTATATTTTTTCACATAATCATCATTTCTCACACTTTTCATTCCTTTCTGTAGATCTGAATTTTCATCTGGTATTATTTTCCTTCAGCCTAAACACCTGTCTTTTAGTATTTTTTTAATAGTTGGTATGCTGTGACAAATTATCTCAGATTCATTTCCAAAATATCTTCAATCTCACCCTCATGTTTGAAAAATATATTCACTAGATATGAAATTCTAGATTGACAGGTTTTATTTTATTTTATTTCTTTCCTTTTCGGCACTTTAAAGATACTTTATCGTATTCTGAGTTACATTGTTTGTAGTGAGAAGTTAACGGTCATTTACATTGATATTGCGCTGTATTTAATGTGCCCTCTTTTTTTCTGAATGCTTTCTAAATTTTCTCCTTATCTTTGGTTTTCAGAAATTTGACTGCAATATGGCTAGGTATGATCTTCTTTGCATCATCCCATTAGAGAGTTGTTGAGTTTCTTAGTCTCTCTTCTTATATCTGTGGGTTGTTAATTTTCAAAATTTTTGAAATTTGCAGACATTATTTCTTCAAATGTTTATTCTGCTTATTTCTTTGTCTCCAGTCTTGTTGGGATTCCACTTGCATGATAGTAGATCTTTTGATGTTTTCAAACAGGTTATTGACATTCTTTTTTCCCCTATAATTGCTCTTTCATTTTTACTTTGAATAATTTCTGTTAACCAGCTTCCAACTTTACTGATCTTTTCTTGGGCAGTTTCCCATTTAGCATTCATTTCATCCAGTGATTATAGTTTTTTGACTCTAGAATTCCATTTGGTTCTTTTGAGAGTTTTTATTCATCTCTTTACCCAATATAATCACCTTTTTCAGTAAATGATTTAATATATTTGTAATCGTTGTTCTAAAGTACTTGTCTGTTATTTCCAATAATTGTGTCATCTGCAAATCTGTTTTAATGGATGCTTTTTCTTAAATATGAATTATATATATACTTTTTACTTTCTTGCAATGTAATGTAATTTTAAAATTGATTTTTGGACATTGTATGTGAATACCAAAATATAACTCTGTTTTATTTATTTTCAAAAGTGGAAGGTTTTTCTCTCCTTGGTGTTTAGGAGGAGGAGTTGATAATTCAGATTTCTTCTTGTGTTGAATTGTGCTTGGGTTGGATCACAGCTTTAACTATTAAATTCACCGGCATTTAGCCCAACATCCCTCATCCTAAGCTGATGACTATTTGACTTTGTCAGTAGTTGAGCTGGGTGAGGATTGGCTGAAGTATCAGATATTTTTAGTTTCCCTTTGAATTGAACTATGGCAAGGCTTCAGAATGTGCAGTTGTACAGTTTCTCTCTGCTTACCACTCACTCACCCAACTGTTATTTTTCTCAACAAACCTCATGGTGAGCTATGTGGGGATAATATCAGGAAAATTATTTGTCGAAATGTTCTGCACTTGTCTTTGGGCCTCTTACAGACACTAATGCTACTAGCCAGATCATGTTGTCTTACAAAGCTTGGCCAATTTCTCTCCATCCCTGAAAAGTATCTCCATCAATACCCAGTTTCTATCTGTACTCAGACCAGCTGCATGCCCTCTGTGTAGAAGCTATCACAGCTCCTTACTCACCTAAGAAAAGCTTACTTCTCTTGGAATTAAATTCATCATCAAGGTTTTATTACATACTTCTGTCTTCCCTTGCCCTATAGAAAAGTATAGTTTTTATTTTGTCTGGGATTTTTTTATCACCAAAGGAATGACTATCTTTAGCATCCTTCTACATCCTAACCAGAAACAGAAACCTCAAAGGAAGTAGATTGTCATTAAAACAGATTACTCTTTACTGGTGCATCACTGCATGACCCAGGTGACTGAGAGGCATACATTTGAGACAACTTTCTACTCTCAGCAGGGAGCCATTATATCTATACAGAGCAGAGTATTACTGCAAGCTTTCTCCTGCCTGGTTTGCATCTCTGGCCAAAACTATTTTTTTTATCTTTCCATATTTTTCCTTCACTTAGCCATTCTCTGATTTTTAAAACAAGATGATTTGTAGTAAGTATGTAGGTTTATCTGACTATAAAAACCCATGGGAAATTTGCAGAACTTTGTTTCTGTTCTATCAGAAACAGATGTTTATTGCTGTAGTGGAAAAACAGATTGAATGTGTGTTACAGTATCCAGAAACATACTGTATTCTGGTTCTGGAGCTACCCTTACAGAACCTCACAAACCTTTCTAGACCTCAGTCCCCTGGTTTCTAGTGTAGGGGTTTGCACTAAATGACCTCTAAATGTCTTCTAGCACTAAACTTCAGATATATGTACCTCAAGACCCTCTTAAAGGAACTTCATATAACAAGTGAGTAAAATTGACCAAAGTAATTTATGTCAATGCCCTTTAAGTCACCTTTAAGTTCTGATTTGGCTGGACCTATGGCTAGAATTGGCCTAGCCTGGTCTTAGACTGGTGAGTTATCCCATCTTACTGTAATCTTTTTTCTATTACCTTTAATCCTGTGGATACAGAGTAGGAAGCAGCCTCCAAGTTCTGGCAATAAAAGGCATTGACAGATCAAATCAAATCAGGAGGTATCAGTTACTCTCTTCTAATTTAAACCTCTTTATACCCAAAAACATCAACCTTAATATTCTATCATCCTTCAAATATTTAATAATATTATTTTTCTTTAAGTAAACAGAATAACTTTTTTAGAAAATTTTTACATCGGTTTATTTGAGCCAAACTGACATATGCCAGGGAGCAAGTTCTCAAAAGTGCCAGAGAGCAAGTTCTCCCCAAGCAGAATAATTTTTAAACATCATTGCAGTAACATTATAGTACCCCTGAGATATGATACAAAAACTTAGGTTAATTTCTGGGTGACAGATTCATAAGGGACTTTTCAGGGAAGCCAGGGAATAAGAACTGCACCTTTACTATTTCAAGAAATTTGTCTCTGTGGCCAACTACTGTGCTCTACCACGGACTTCTCTTTCTCCCATGAATCTTCCCTCAATTCTGCTCAAACTTGATGATGAAATTCTGAAAAGTAAAATAACGATAACTCTTTCGAGGTTACTTTGTGAGCTTTAGATTTTAAAAAGCATATGTACACACCTTATCTCATAGACTGATGACAGTCTTTTCATGATGGGTTGCTGGAACTAGCTATGGATCTGGTCCAAAGTGCTATATTGTTCATGAAATTCAACCAAGTCAGCAAAATCAAGGTCCTGATTTGTGCTGGAGTGAGTGTGAATGACTGAAATAAATTTTCAATTGAAATTTAACTGTGGCTTGATTCCTTGTAGGATGTGATGCTTTAAGAGATATTCTGAATGAAAAAAAGTCTTTTAAGATCAAATATCTTTGGAAGATGATACTCTACTGTTAAAGAATCACAAAAGACATTAGCATATTTATTATTAGTTTTTCAATAAAGAAAATTATTTACCTTTTTGTTCAAGACAATGGTTCCAAAATTATTTGATTATAAACTTTTTTTCCTACTTTGAAAGCACTGGAATTCTCTGAGGTTAAGTTGACCTGACAAATCCTGAGCAAGAAATCATGTATGGAAGTGGTGCCAAGTATGTTTCGAAAAGACTCTATCTCACGTGTGAAGGTATTCTTCATTCAAGCATGGGAGTAAACTTGGAATGCCAGAGTGGCTCTGTCAGATGAATATATGGCTAAAAGGTGCTATGGTCCCTAAAGCTGACTTCCAACTCTTCCACAGTTAACCTTGGTGACATAAACTTGGGGCTGCATTTTTCTCAGATGTATGAATCGATAGAGCCAAAATAAACACAACTCCAAATGTAAACAAAAGAGCTCCTGAGTCTACTGCTTCTCAGTGCCTAAAGCAAAAGTTTTATACTTAATCATTTCTTTAAGTAGCTATTCATACCTGGGCTTTCAAGGGAATAGGAACCCATTTTGTTCTCTGCTGTATTCTATAATTTAGGAGATATAATTTATGAGCTGTTCCAGAGGCCAAGAACAGAAATGTCCCTAGCAGAAGATACAGTGCTTTAAGAACAATGAAATGCCCTCTTTATAGCAAAAGGAAAAAGCAGATGTTAAGAGCCTTAGGATCTATTAACAAAATTAATTAAGTACACATGTATTGAGGTGATGGCTACTGCTAAAGTTGGTCTAAGTTGCCTATTGATGTTTTAATGTTTGGACTAGTTGGTTTTTTCCCACGTCACTTTCCCACAGTTAACCTTGACTCTGTTGTTGACCTAACCTAAGCTTTGCATACTTTCTGCTTCATCAGGAAAAGGTTAGGAATTTATAAAGCAAAGTGAACAAGCCTCTGAGGTTGGTTACTGGAATGGTTACTTTTCTGTTGAGAATTTTAAATCTAAAACAAAAGGAGGAAATCAGGCTTGTATGCATCAGGTAGCTCGTGCATCTATAGCACAAATTATGTACAAGGCACCAAAAGGAAAAATATGTAGAAATGAGATCACTTCGTAGTATTCAGAGGATCAATCTGTTTCTAACACACACATTTCTGGACACATATATTGAAATGAATTAAACATATCTTGACAGACTATTAAGTTCCTTAGATACAAGCAATTTAGAGAAAAATGGATAATATATCCATAAACACAATTATAAAAGTACAAATGATCTTTTTGATCTCCAATAGGTAATGATTTAATGGAAATGTTAATGAGAATACAGCCTGAGAATTATTGTAAAAGTATAGAACTTACATTAGCAGTGAGAAAGAATCTGTTAAGTCCCATGAATGCAGAATTGAGAAGGAAGAGTAAATTTGAAGACTGTTTTTTGTTGATGAAAAAACTAGAGTTCCAGTAATTGCATAACCAGAACCATCTACTGGACCCAGAGCTAAAACAACTTGCCACAGCTTTAATGGAAAGCAACATTAGCAGAATCCAAAATCACACAGTTTCCCACCAAGGCTTTTGCTTCATGTCCAGGAAAGGGGCCTTTGTCCCTGAAAGCTGCAGGCTGGTGCATTCCAGTAAGAGTAAGAAAACTTACAGCTAAGTAAATCTAACTGGCAAACAGTAAAGTACTTCAAAGATTTTTGAAAATGGTTTTGTATTCTCATAATACCCTGAATAACTTGGGATCACCTGGTTGAGGGTTATTCCTTTGAGAGAGGACTTAAGGTATTTTAAAAATTGTGTCACCAGTCTACGGCCATGCCACCCTGAATAAACCCAATCCTGTCTGATCTCGGAAGTTAAGCAGGGTCAGGCCTGGTTAGTACTTGGATGGAAGACCACCTAGGAAGACCTAGGTATTGTAGGTGTAAAAAAACAAAAAAATAAGGGTTCATAAGCTGACAAGGTCCTTGCAATCTGTGAGGTCAACCAAGGGTTGCCTCACCTAAAATAATAATAATAATAATAATAATAATAATAATAATAAAATTGTGTCACGAGATGGAATTTTCACTTTATCTGTAAAATTAGATTATATACATATCTATTTTTCCATCCTTCATGGAGAAAAGATATTTTTAATTGTTTTTTGAACTGAAATGATTCAGGGAATTTTCCCAGCATGGATGATCTCTTAAACCAACGTTTGTATGCCATTTTTTTTTTTCAACTTCCATCAGATACATTGTAATCTCAACCGTAAATTGTTCTATTTGTTATTCAGATGTCTTTATGACAGAAGTGGACTAAAGTACCAGACTGATTTGGGGGAAAATAATTTTATCCCTGATGCAGAACTTGCAACATCCTTCATGTCTTCTTCATAGCCTGAATCATTCATTTACCACAAATATATCAAGTACCTCACAATTGCTGCCAGGAAATTTAGGTTTTTCTTAACATACAAAGATGACAATTAAATCATTAAGATTTAAACATGTTTTTCCTGCCTCAACAATCAACTCACCTGGTACTATATTCAAGATGGCTGCCTAGAGGGTAGTTTGAAGCAATGAAAGAGAGAAATCGATTAGTCCATACAACCACCAATCCCTTGACACAACTCACTGTGGTCCAGCCAAATGAAAATTTTTTTGGAAAAAAAACACAACCCTTTTATACAGTGCTTTTAACTGTGGTAAAGATTAAATTATGGAACCACTAGCTGCATCACCAAATTTAGTCAAAGCACTTGCAATGAACTTTCTCTGATTCAGCACTGAATTCTATTTTTTTCCCAATTAAAAGAAAATGTTTCAACCATGACTAGAAAAGGAGAAAAGGGGGAAATCAACCACTGAATCTTTCTAATGTCTGGACAAATCTGAAATAACTTTTCAGATTATAAAATATATGTATATATAGCTGACTACAGATGGCAGAAAAGAAAGCATTTGTTTCAAGGTAGACAACAAGGCGTTTTCTGCTTGGCTTGGTCTAGTTCCTGGCACTTCCCTCAACTGTGACAAATACCAATGGCACAGGCTTTCATTCTTCAGAGCTTTTATGTTTCTTTTGTTAAAAATCCATTTCCCTTGCCCATATTCCTTCACTCTAATTCTAATTCCTATGTTGCAGCCTGACACTACAGCAGGAAGAATAAAAAGAGTTATATTTTTGAAGCTTGGTTGCCTAACTAAGCTTTGCAGAAACGGGGCTGGTAACATGCTCTCTGGATATCACCCATAACACAGGATTATCTTGCCATGAATGGTCACTTGCAAAGATTGGGTTTACCTACTACCATTAACCAAAAGGTGCACGGAGTTTCTATGTAACTTATGTTATCTTTTTATTTAGGTAAAATTCATATACATAAAATTCATCATTTTAACCATCTGAAAGTAGCCTTTCTTTTTAACTATGGCTTTTACAACATTGTGTAACCATCACCACTATTTAGTTCCAGAACATTTTCATCACTCTATGAGGAAGACTCAAGCCCTTTAAGCAGTTATTCCCTATTTTCCCTTCACCTCAGCCCCTGGTGACCACAAATCTGCTATCTGTCTCTATCAACTAGATATTTCATGTAAAGGGAATTATACAGTATATAATCTTTGTGTCTGGTTTCTTTCACTTACCATAATGTTTTCAAGGTGCATTTATGTTGTAGCATGTATTAGTATATCATTCCTTTTTATAGCTGTATAATATTACATTATATGGATATACCATATCTTGTTTACTCATTCTTCGGTTGATGGACATTTGGGCTGTTTAGACCTTTTTGCTGTTACAGCTATTCTTAATAGTGCTGCTGTGAACGTTTGTGTACAAGGTTTTATTTAAACATCTGTTTTCAATTATTTTGTGTATATACACAGGAATAGAATTGTTGTGCTATATGGTAATTCTATATTTAACTTTCTGAGGAATCTATAAACTGTTTTCTATAGCAGCTGCACTGTTTTACATTCCCAACAGCAATGCATGAGAATTCCAATTTCTGCAATTCTCGCCGACCCATTGTTAGTTTCCATTTTTTTTATTATAGCCTAGAGTATGTAAAGTAGTATATCATTATGCTTTTGACTTGCATTTCCCTGATGATTAGAAATGTCAAACATTCTTTATGTGCTTATTGGCCATTTGAATAACTTCTTTTTTAGAGCAATATCTATGTAAGTCTTTTGCCTATTGTTTTAATTGGATTTTGTTCTTTTGTTGTTGAGTTGTGTTCTTTATATATTCTAAATAGCAGACCCTTATCAGATATGTGATTTGTAGTTTTTTCTCCCATTCTGTGGATTGTTTTTTCACTTTATTTATTTATTTTTAATTAAATTTATTGGTGTAACATTGGTTAATAAAATTATGTAGGTTTCAAGTGTACAATTCAATAATACATCATCTGTATATTGCATTGTGTGTCCACTACCCAAAGTCAAATCTCCTTGCATCACCATTAGTGTCCTTTGATACTTCTTTGTGGCTTTTACAAAGCTGGTCATATGTGAACTTTGAAGTACTGTCTGTAGTCAGACCTCAGTTCCTTCGTTTCTCTTATACTATACTCTGTAAGGATCAAAAAAATTTTTTTCTGATAAATTTATTCACACTGGAGATTAAATAACTAATAAAGTCTAATGATGTACCCTCCTACTAAAGTTATAAGCTTCTCAGTAAGTAAAAAGGAAGCAAAGGAATTATTGAAATTTCAGGGATTGATGAACATAGTGGGCTGGGAGCATGGAATGCCTTTCTGTTGCTTCTGAAATCACAGTAAGTTAATACCTCCAATTCTATTTAAAGATTCTAGTCCTAGGTCTAATTTACAAAAGCCAGTGATGCCAGTGGACCAAAAAGGGGCCACATACTCAACCTGACAAGCTCAGGGGAGGCCAGCATAGTGTTCCCTACAAACTCAGAAACCAAAAGTAACCATATAGGATGATCTGAACATAAAGATTTCTAACTAAAAGCTGGTCATAGTGGGTATTCATGTCCTAGGCCTGTAGCTTCCTTGAAAAAGGTTAATCTTTACCTTAAGTGAGCGTGTCTATTGACTTTTTGCATCTAACATAACATACCTTTAAAATGTCAGAGTTATCTCCTTTTCTAGACTGCTTTGGGCACACCCACAACACCAGAGCACGAGACCACAGAACCCACTTTGTTATCTTATTCCCTGAATACCATCTCCAGGTGCTATAAATGTCAATTATTAACTATCCTATACCCGCCAATGTAAAAAAAGTTTGTGTCTCTTTGTTTTACTTTTTATCCAATCCCAGAGATTCTCTGCTTTGCTTTCTCCTGTCCCCTTAATCTAGCACCAATGGATTTCATATAACCCTCCTTATGTCTCCTCCTTTGATTCTACTGTATAAAACAAGCTGCAAAACTGCCATTCTCCAGAATATTTTCTTAGTCCATTGCAATTTTGCTTCCTGGCAATTGTTATCAGTTTGGCTCAAAAAAACTCAAAAATTCTCTACAGGTTTGTACGTTTCTTACACCAATATGCCTCTGTGAAACTCTTCAAAGCTTTTGGGGCTTTTGTGAGAAGACACCAGGCCAAGCGTATTAATAATTAAATCTTAACATGTTCTGTTTTCAAATAGTTATGGTTCGCAAGCTTTTGGAAAGTGGATCCTTTTCTTGAGGCTCTTCTCTAAGTCTTGAAACATCACCTCTGAGCTCTCCTTTGTATGTTAGTTTTGTAAGCCTTCAGGACACCATGAACTCCATTGAACATGATTGCATTTTCTTTTTTCAATGTGCCCAAATCAGGCTGTCCTGGGTTTGAAATGAATCCATGGTCTCTTAGCCTTCCATGCCTACATGGGCACCATTTGGGTCGTCTCTGCCATTCCCTGGACATGATTCTTCATTTTAACATCACAGATGCTGCTGACAGCTCTAATGATTATGCTTGAAGACAAAACCTAAATTACCCTAATCAGCCCGCCCAGAGGCTGGCAGGTATGTGGTGCTGTCACAGCGAGTTGGCGATATACAATCTGCTATGAATAGAACTCTTTTCAGCTGCTCTGGCAGAGCCACCTGCCGTCTGTGCCCCACTTCCTGCCAGGAAACTCTGTGACCTTCAGCGGCCAAAGCCAAGTGATTAGAAAACTGGTAGAATTCGTGCCAGGAGCTCGGTCTCTGTGGGTTTTGTTTGCAACTACAGAGAATCAGGAAGCTACAAAAAAGAACTGCAGAGAAGTGTTTTCCTTATCCAAAAATACAGGGAAAGAATTCTGCCTATACAAAGGTAGCGAAAAGAAGCTCAGGGTGAATCTTTCCTTTCCCAGACCTGCACAAGGAGAATTTAGCCAATAAGTTTTTCAAAATAAATAAACACCTTTGAGCTACTCACCCATTTAGTAATGAGAAATGAGACAGAAACATCTAATAGCATAAGTCCGAAAGTTAAAAAAAGACAAGCTTAGAAATAAATAATTGGAAATTGAAATTTTTAAAAATACCTTTAAAGTATGAAATAATAGGGATAAATCTGACAAGACCTGTGAAATAAAACTACAAAATATTGCTGAAAGATCAAAATAAACGGAAAGATATATCATGTTCACACATTAGATGATTCAATGTCGGTCAGATATTAATTCTCCCTAAAATGATAACACAGATTCAGTGAAATCCTAATTAAAATCCAAATAGACATTTTTGTAGAAATTGACAAACCAATTCTAAAATTAATATGAAAGTGCAAAGGACCTAGAATAACCAATGTGATTTTGAAAAAAATTTGGAGCACTAATGCTACTTGATTTCAAGACCTCCAAAGCCACAGTATGAAAATATTGTGGCAAATCCATCTATTGAAGATGGATCAATAGAAGAGAACAGAGAGTCTAGAAATAGACCCACTCACATATGGACAGCTGATTTTTGACAAAGATACAAAGACAATTCAGTGGAGAAAGGTATTTTTTTCAACAAAAAGTGTTGGAATAATTGGATAGCCATAGGCAAAAATATGATTTTGATCCACATTTTGCACAATTTACAAAAGTTAATTCCAATGAGTCATAGACTGAAAGATAAAACCTACAAATACAAAACTTCTAGAAGAAAACAAGAAAAAAATCTCTGTGACCTGAGTTAAGCAAAGATGTCTTGGATATCACATCAAAAATACAATCAATTAAGTTAATAACTTAAACATCATAAAAATGAAAACTTATGTCCTTTAAAGATATGCCTCAAGAAAACAAATAGATAAGCCACCAACTGGGAGAAGAAATATTTAAAATCCTAATAGATGTCATATAGCTAATAAAGGATTTGTATCAAAAACATATAAAAAGCTCTCAATTTCAAAAAAGCACAGAAGATGTGAATAGACGATTAAATCAAGATGCTTAAAAAGAAGACCATTATCATAGCGGTAAGAAAAAACACACCACACTCAGTCTTTTAGCACCATTGTGGACAACAGCTGCAGGAGGAACAGTAACAACAAGAAGTTCTGACTTTGGGAGAGCTTCCATCCAATCCATTATTTCATCTAAAGGTCTTCGACATTCCGAAAGAAGATACAAAGATAGCAATAGTACATGGAAAATGCTCAACTTCATTAGTCATTAGAAAAATGCAAATTAAAGCCACAATGGGATTCCACCGCACACCTACAAGAATAACTAAAATTGATTAAGACTGACCATAACAAATATTGATGAGGATACGGAAGAACTGAAACTTTCATGTACAACTGGTTAGAATATAATTTGGACTAACTGCTTTAGAAAACAGTTTGGCAGTTTCTTAAAAAGCCAAACGAATACTAAGAGATATTTGCATACCCATGTTCACAGCAGCACTATTCATAATAGCCAACAGATTGAAGCAACCCAAATGTCCATGGACAGGTGAATGGATAAAAAAGTGTGGTATATACATAGAATGGAATATTATTCAGCCTTGAAAAGGAAGAAAATTCTGTCTTGTGCTACAACATAAATAAAACTTGGAGACATTGTGCTAAGTGAAATAAGCCAGTCACTAAAAGACAAATACTGTCTGATTACACATACATAAGCTATTTAAAATAGTCAAATTAATAGAAACAGAAAATAGAATGGTGGTTACCCTGGGTTGCTTAATGGGTACAGAGTTTCAGATTTGCAGGATGAAAAGGTTCTAGAGATCCGTTTCACAACAATGTGAATAAAATTAACACTACTGTACTACACACTTAAAATGGTTAAGATGGTAAATTTTACATTGCACACTTTTACCACAATAAGAAAAATGCAAAATAAAATGTAAACATACTTACTACTTGATAACGCCATTCCACTCCGAGGTACTTATTCATAAGAAATGAGAGCACATGTGTACAAATGTTCATAGAACTCTTATTTGTAATAGCTAGAAACAGCCCAAATATCCATTAACAGATGAATGGATAAGCAAATTGTAGTATAAATGTAAGGGTTTTTTTCTGGACTCTCAATTATTTTCCATTGATTTTAAGTCTGTTCTTACACCAGTACCACACTGTCTTAATAACTTTGGAGTAAATTTTGAAATTTGGAGGTTTAAGTTCTCCAACTTTGCTCTCCTTTTTCCAGATCGCTACCTATTCTGGAATTGCATTCAATCTATATATCAATATATCACCAAAGACAGAAATCCAACAGTCTTATGCAAATCCTGGCCTTGTATAAGCTTGCTTTGTTGCCCTGGAGAAGCCTCTTGACAGCTTTGAGCCTTGAAAGTCATTGGACTACAAAGGGGAGTGGTGAGATGAGTACACCTGGACTTATGGAGACACACCCTTTTTTAAATTTTTTTTTTGTTTTTTGATTACAGTTGGTGTACAATATAGTGATTATTTATATAACTTACAAAGTGATCACTCCGATAAATCTAGTGCCCATTTGACACCGTAAATAGTTATTACAATATTATTGACTATATTCCTTAGGCTATACTTTATATCTCCATGACTTTTGTAACTACTAATTTATACCTCTTATTTCCTTTCTCTACTTCATCCACCCCCTTCAACCTCCCTCCCATCTGGCAACCATCAAAATGTTCTCTGTATCTATGAGTTTATTTCTGTTTTGTTTGTTTATTTATTTATTTATTTTAGATTCCACATATAAGTAAAATAATATGATATTTGTCTTTCTCTGATTGACTTATTTCACTCAGCACAATATCCTATAGGCCTATCCATGTCATTGCAGATGGCAAGATCTCATCCTTTTTTATAGCTGAGTAATATCCCATTGTGTATATGTACTACTTCTTTATCTATTCATCTATTGAGGGACACTTAGGTTGCTTCCATATCTTGGCTATTGTAAATAATGCTGCAATGAACATATGGATTCACATCTTTTCAAATTAGTGTTTTGGGTTTCTTCGCATAAATAAATATCCCAATTTTCTTTTGTTGTTGTTGTTGTTGTTGTTGCTGCTGCTGCTGTTGCTGTTTACATGAAATATCTTTTTCCATCCCTTTCATTTCAATCTGTGTGTCTTTCAATCTGAAGTGAGTCTCTTGTAGGCAGCATGTGTAAGGGTCTTGTTTTCTTATCCTGTCTAGCCACTCTATCTTTTGATTGGAGCATTTAATCCATTGATATTTAAAGTAATTGTTGATATATATGTAGTTATTGTCACTTTATTATTCATAATTTTTTCTTTTTTTTTCTTCTTGTTGAAGTTCTTACCGAGATCATTAATGAATGTTTTAGACTCTTCGTTTGGTATGGAAGCCTTTGACCTTGCCTTGTCCATAAAGCCACAATATCCTTACTCTCTGTTCTGTGTCCCTTTTCTTTTTTTTATTCCACAAAATTTATTAAACACCTATTATGTGCTAAACACTCTTCTAGGGGATAAGGATAGAATAATGAACGTCAGATAATCCTTAGGTTCAAAGAGTTTACATACTGGAGAGAGAGGGAGAAACAGATAATAAAAATAAATAAATAAAAGCACAAATAAATATATAGGGTAATTTCAAGTACTAAGTGCTTTGAAAAAAAAATACAGATACATATTAAAGAGAGCTGCTTTAGCCAGAATAGTCTATTAGTTAGAATTAAGTTGGTAACAAGATCCAAAATAGTGCTTGACCAGAGGCTAGAGTAGCAGAGAGGCAAGCCCAAAGGGGAGGACTAAAGGGAGCTGCAAGGACAAAAAAATTATCCCTTGTGAAGCAAGTCTCCTCTGGGCCTCAGCTATGTTCACTTCCAATCCCTGCCATGAGGCAATTATGCAGAAATAGGAGGGTTTGTTGTTGACTGGAAGTCACCAAAAATAGAAAATTCAAGGATGCTAGTGTGCAAGGAGTAATGGTGAAGTCCAAAACATTTTTAAAAGAAGGCCATTATCATAGTCAATGTCAAGAAGAACATATCACACTCAGCCCCTTAGCACCATTATCTAAAACAGCTGCAGCAGGAACAGTAATGACAAGCACCTCCAAGTATGGAAGAGCTTCCACCCAATCCATTGTTTCACTGAAAGGTCCTCAACCTTCCCAACCTAGAACGGCACCATCACATACTCATCCTTACTCTCAGCCTTAAGAAGGGAACTACAGCCTAGGTCATGGCTGACAGCTTCACCTGGGGGAGATTTACATAGAGCCCTCTGAAATATGGGGTCTTTTCCTGTTTTGAAATAGTTTGCCTGCCAGGCTTCTGTAGTCATATCATAATACCACCTGCTGGCCTTACATTCACCTTAGGGGGCATGTTGTCTCTACTCCGAACTAGTTAGCCCTGAGCAAAACTCAGAAGAATTTATTTTAGTGCCCATCCTGCTGCCCAGCTACTTCCCCTTTTTGGAGCCTATTTTTTCAGTGAAGAGGTTGACCTAAATCATTTGTGAAGTTCTTTGTACATCACATGTCCCATGACATTTGGAAAGTACCTAGCTTGGCATCTACTACCAACTACTGACTGGCTACTCCAACAGGCTTGATTTATACCCTGAGCTTCTGATCCGCCCCTACTTTCCCTTCAAAACTTATTCATTCTGTGTCCCATTCCTCCAGAGTCTTAATCAAAGTATTCCAGTTACTTAATATCTGTTTTCTCCATCCTGTCAATGGGTTAACCTGACAAGAAGCAAATCAGAATATAACAAATAGTATCACATTTTTGAGAATTTTGTCTTTGAGAACCATGCACCTACATTATGATCACAGTGCTTCACTGAGTGAATAGCAATAATATAAAAAAACTTAGAAAACTCCAGATGGATTTACTTGGGTTTTTGTCATGGACTTTCAGAATACTGAATCTCAAATTTCAATTATGGCTTCTCAAGCAGAGATCTAACATGAGCTAAGATGCCAGCGATACAAATATGCTGAAGACATAGAAAAGAGTTTGGAGTAGATTTGCCCCTAGTGAAATACAGTATTAGGTGTACTTCTAGCCCAAGAACGAGGCCTACAGCCCAAAAACGGAATGTGGTCCCTGGTCACGACATGTCCAAGAAATAGCAGGTTTAAGAAATAAGCAGCAAATGTAAGCTGAGAAGGGAAATGAGGATAAGGGATGAGGGAAAGGAAGTATATATAATGCTCTATACCTCTCTATTTCTATGCAAGAAAGAACCTGCTGTTCTTCATTTCATTAATCTAGTTAAATATTTCTGAGAGCCTTCCAAAATGCCAGACCCTGTTCTAAGTCCTAGGGATACAGCAGCAAAAAAGCAAACAAAAATTCCTGTCCTCATTGATCAAACATTGTAACTGAAGGAGGTAGAAGATAAACACAATATATCAACAAAATATATCATGTGGTAGAAGTACTGTGGAAGAAAGACAGCAGGGACAAGGGACAGGGAATGTTTGAGGCATTGTCATTTTAAGTAGAGTTGTCAGGGTAGGCCTGAGTGAGAAGGTGATGGTTAAGTAAATACCCAAGGGAGATGAGGGAGTGAGTTGTGTGAACATTTGGGATAAAGTATCCAGGCAGAAGAAACAGTAAGTACAAAGGTCTTGAGGCAGGAGCATGACTACATTTGAGGATCAGCAAGGAGATCAGTGTAGTTACGTCAATCAAGGGGGAGCCCAGTAGTAGATGAGAACAGAGAAGTAATGAAGAACCAGTTTATGCAGTCTTAAAAGCTTTTGATAGTGCTTGGCTTCTACTCTGCACGAAATAGGGGAACTCTGAGAGTTTTAAGTGGAGTGATATCTGACTTACATTTTAACAGGATCACTCTTACTGCAAGGTAGAGAATGACTGAAGGGGGCAGGAGCAGAAAGACCAATAGTGAGGCTGTTGCAATACTATAGGTGAGAAATGATAGTGACTTAGAGTTAAGTAAGGGTGATGAAGGTGGCCAGAAGTGTTAGGATGTGGATGCATTTTGAAGGTGGAGCTGACAGCATTAACAGCTAGATTATAAAACGAGAGAGAGAAACAGAGACAGAGAGAGAAGAAGAGAAACAGGAGAGAGAGAAGAGTTAAGAATGGCTCCAAGATCTCTAGTCTGAACAGCTGAGGTGGGGAAACTTCTGGTGGGAGCAGAATTGGGGAGGAGGACGAGAAGCTCAGTTTTGGACTTTAAATCTGAAACATCTTTTAAACTTACAAGTGGAGAGATCAATAGGCAGTTAGCTATATGTGCCAATGCCTGTGAGAGGTGAAAAAATTGTTTAAAATAGTCCTAATGATGACAGACCATATGTGAGAATTAGAGGTTGAATGAGATAGAAAAAGTATTTATTTCTCAATTGCTCTCTCAATCACTCATTCATTCATTCTTTTATTCACTAAATATCCATGTAGCCCAATCTCTTCATGGAGTCACTTTCAAACAAGCACAGGTTAGCAAATAAAACTAATCTAAAAAATGAACCAATCTTTAGTTTTGATTGAAGAGGACCCAGAGGATTCATTCAGCATCCCCCACACTCCTCCCACCACAATTTTCCTGTCTGGCTCGTAGGCAGGGAAGAAGCACCTGAAAAACTAGTTTTTCTCAAACGTGCAGATTTCCTGGTGAACAAAATTTCCCACTTTATTATAAGATAAAGTGATAAAGAGACAGTAAACCAATATTTGTAAGAAGTTCAGAAATACCATGGAGAGGTACAGGGAGTTACGCTCTAAAACCGAGGTTCTCAGCACTGACTACCCATTAGCATCACCTGGGAGTATTTTAGAAAGTACTTATATCCATACCCATGCTAGGTATTGGATTTAATTGATCCAAGGTAGGTAGGCCTGGTTATTAGTAGTTTTTAGAACGTACTCCAAGTGTTTCTAATGTACAGCTGGGTCTAACTAAAACCTCTAACCTAAGGTGATAGGTCACTGAGATACAGTGATTTTAAATTGAAATTGACATAATAATGAATTAGATGAAGTGGGTAGTAGAAAGGTAGGGTGAAGGGGCATTCCAGGCAAGGGGAATAACCATGAAATATATGCTAATACAAGATATCCTGGTTTTAGAAAGCCAAGAGAGCAGCCTCCATAACCGTTTTAGCTATTCCTTAGAGTGGAGGAGTTGTGCCCCAAATAAGAATATTTACTTCCTGATTTCCCACAAAGCCATATGGGAAATGATCTAAAGAAAACTCACCATCAAACAGAGCTGGCACTGACATGGGAATATGTAGATAACAAAAGGACTAGCTCTCTTCACTTCCCTGGATAGAAACAGATTCAGTTCGCAGTTTTTGCACATGTAACTACTATGTTTAAGACTACATTACCCATGTCTTGGTGCCCCTGAGAAAAAGTGTTCATGAATATAATTCCACCTTGATTTAATGGATTTTCAGAGACAAAGCTAAGATTCTGTAGGTACAGGATAGAGGAACTATCACGTAAAAATATGTTCATCCTGAATAGTTACCCTATTTGGTTAGAAAAGAGAAAATATTAACAAAAAAAAATGTAAGATTTGACTCTCATGTTACTAAAAACCTACAGGAAAGAATGATCTTTATTATACTCTCCTCATCTAAGGAGCTGGGGCCATATCTCAGTAATCATTTTAACCTTCACAGCTTCTGAACATGGCTTTGTTCATAATATAATCATGTCTGGGAACCAGTTTGATTGATGCTCACTTCTCCCTTCTGCTAGTTCTAAATGTTATTTGTTTATCTTCAGCTTTTGTCGTTGTCTTTCAATTGCTTGTGGTTTGGGAGAATTAATGAAGCTGGGGATAAAAAGATTTTGTTTCTGAGCATAAAGACTTTATGGTTTTTCCAAAGGATTTTTTTTCTACACTATATATTTCCCTTCTTTGCTGATGACGAAAATGATGTTTGCGAGGAAATATTTGTCTTCTTGTATGCCTGATGGTAGTCATGATGGAAATAGAAATTAGAATGATCCTTCCTTGTATCATATTGTGTCTTTATTTCAACTGCATTTGGTTTTGGGTAACAGAGGAGAGGCAGAGGAAACTTGTTCAAATAATGTGAACTTGGGATAAACTTTCCAATGTAAACATCTTTTGAATTTTGTCTATACTCTGAAATAAATTATCTGAAGCAAATTACTCTCTCATAACAAATTTTTTGTTTGATCAGACCAAAAGAAGAGATTTCTTTTTAAATTGAGGCAGAAATTTGGGGCCCTAAACAAGCTTTAGCTCTTCAGAACACTGCTGATGAACTCTTTGAATTCATAGAGTCAATACAATATATTTATATTGACTCATATAGTCAATATATTTTAAAGAAGGTCATATTTTATGCACCCATATGCAAGCATTAACTTCTGATCAGTTGCCTTGAGGTAGGAATGAAATGTTCATGGAGCTGCTTTCACTGGTAAGTATTTGCTAAGTAACTTCGCTTTGGAAATAGGAAAAAGGGAAAGTAATTTTCTTTTATTTTGTAAATATTTGGGTACATATTATGAAACGAATACAGTGCTATAGATGAAAAAATAATGAATAAAACATGACTCCTGCCATTAAATATCCCTTATCTGAGCTGGGTCTTGGAGGATGGGTGGGAGCTAGCGAGCAAGGGGAGAAAAAAGATGTTTCAAATGGGGGAGAAACATCATTTTCAATGGCACAGAAATGTGAAAAACTCTAAAAGTTCCAGGAGTAAGGAGATCTTCAGAGTAACTGGAGCACTGGACTCATAGGAAAAAAGGGAAGGTGAGTCTAAGATGATGAATTGAGAAGTAGCAGAGTGTATTGGTGGAAGCGGAGTTTGGTCTAGGTTCAAACCCTGGCTCCTTCATTGACTAGCTGTTTAATCTCTGCACATTATTCTTCATCTGTAAAATGGGGGTGATGATAATAGCTCACGGTATGGTTTGCCAAGTTAAGGCAACAGTTCATCCTGAGATAACGAGGACCAGTGCTAAAACGATGTCAGTGGTAAGGAGAGGAGAAGCTAATTGCAAAAGATGTTTCTTGTATTAGAAAGTCTTGTCAGCTGGTTGGATTGGGGTGAGTGAGGAAGAGAACAGAAAGTAAGTGGTCAAGAATAGCAATCGTGTTTACAGCTTGAGAAACCTGAGATGGTAGGGCCTATGATAAAGATCAGAATATAGGAGGTGGAAAAGATTTATTTTGGTTGTGTCTAAAGTTCCCTCATAACAACCAGGTAGAGATCTCTGTTAGACAATTAGTAATAAGAGTATGGAGTTTGGGAAATAATAAAAATAAAGGATTTGTCAGTATAGACATGGTAGTTGAAGTCAAAGGTCTTTAAAGTGAAAATATGTAAACTAGGTTTTCTTAACCTTGATGCTATTGACATTTTGAGATGGATAATTCTTTGCGCTGATGATGGGAGGCTGTCATTTACATTCTAGGATGTGTAGCAGCTTCCCTCACCTTTACCTACTAAATGACAATGGCACTTTCCCTCTTAACTTAGACAACTATGAATGTCCCCATATATTCCCTAGAGGTCCCCCCCAGGGAGGGGTCTGGAATAGAGGATGACCAGTTGTTGAGAACTGCCAGGGTAGAGTAAGGATGGCAAAGAGAGAAACTTAGGCAAATTATATGCATGTTGAGCCTCAGCTTCTGAATACATTAATTGTAAACAATTACAGCCATAGCATAGGTATTGTTCTGAGAAGTATTCTGAAGCAGTGAAATGCTGAACAAATGATACCTATCATAATTAGCCAAAGTTTAAAAATCAATATATGAAACAGGCCAAATGGTGATATTTTTGAGATCCCTTCTCATTAGGGGAATGTTTTTGGTCATCATAAAAGATATTCAGTCATCTTCATTAGTGTTAGCAGTCAGTCCTCACACCATGGGCAAATGTTGATTTCAGATGGCAAAGCGGATTTCCAAAACTGTTTTTACACAAGGATCCACTGGCTGTTTAGCTGGATGAAATATTTCAAGTTCCACTTGTATTCTCTGTTTCTCTGTTCTTTCTGCTCTTCTTCTATCCCCAAAAGGAAAAAAAAAAAACTGATGTTAATGTCAAACAACATATTCCTGGCTTTTCATGAATCTTGGCTGTCACGATTGTTGAACATGAGATTTGTGGAAGTATATATTTTGGTGTTACTTGGAAACATTCTTAAAAAGGCAAACAAAAAACAAAGTCAGATGCTGGGTCCTGGTTTTCAACAGCAATAAATAATTCCCTGTATTCTCTTCCGCACTCGACCCTTGTACCACGTCGACTCAAGCTATATCTCAAAGGAGGTGACTGAGCACCAAATGACTCCTATAAATCAAGTGAACTTGCTGTAGAAAATGGTGTAATCTTTATCTAGAAACTATTCCCCCACAGCCTTTTACCTTGGGGAGTAAGTAATCCATTAGTAAAACTGAAACATGTCTCTACTTGTTTTATGTCTGTTTCTCCTTTGAGATCTATCTGAAAGTTGTTGGGTCCCTCCTCCCCCCACCCCGCCCCAACTCTCTCCAATGAAATAATCTTGAGAAGCAAAGATTTACTGCCTGAAACCGAGAGTCACTGCTCACTCAGCCAACAAAATCTGGTCTCCAGCTAAGGGTGAAGGCAACCGGCTGTTAAGTGCCTCAACCTGCTGAACCTGCAAAGCCCCCCACCTCCCACACCACCAGCCTTCAAATGGAAAATTCCTGGGCACAGAAGGGTCAGCCTACGGACAAGAAATTTGCCAGCCATGCTCCCCTGGGCACAAGGACCTTGGCATCTTGCCAGCCACTGTTATTAAAAGTAGGGGCTTTTAGGCTAGCTTTTTTTTAAGTTCACATTTCAGGCAGCTCTTTATTATGATGTGATTATTTTTTTCTCCAAGGCCAGCCTCCACCCTCACATCTTTGGTGGAATGTGTTAATAATTTGCTTTAGGGAGATGAAAGCCTCTTTGATACAAGTAGAATAAACACATGGAACACTGCTCAAAGGTCTAATTTCTACAATAGGAGCCCAGTTTGGGGACTGAGAGTTGAATAGAGAGAACAGTCTCATTTCTGAGTCACTTTTCTCCCGCAGTGTCCCTCCTTTGCATCTGCAGCTCTTTCCTGACTTGTCCAGCTGAGGACAATGCCAACATCAACTCTAGGACTCTCCAGACAGTTGGCAACCAACAAAGTCCAACCCTAACTGTTGTGGTAAATCTCTAAAATGTTGAAACAAAATATGAAGGCAATTTCCTTCTGAATGAAGTTACTTTGTATGGGCTGAGGATACTTATAGGTGCTAAATTAAGACCTGCTTCACGACACCATAACATATTACAATGGGAGGAATATCCCTGAGTCCAACCCCTTCATTTTATAGATGAGAATATGGATGTTCAGGCAACTTATGATCTGGTGGAGAATCCCAATTAGGATGTCTAATGGCCAAAGTCTGAGAAATACTGTCAACGAGGCTTGACATTACACCAAACTATAAAATGGGGATCAAACCTGCTCTAAGCAATTTCTCAGGAGTGATATGAACATAATTAAGCATAGGTATTAAAGTAGTTTTTTAAGTAAATGGATGAAAAAAGTCCTATATATTTATGGTAGCATCTTTTTCATCTAATAATTTTATGAATTTGTAACCAATAGATAAATATTCTTACTCATAGTAGCTATTTTATTAATGGTCGACTCCTACTTTAAACTACTTTTCATGCAATATGAATTCATGTGCTTTTTCTACAGTATTATGATAAATTTTCTGAATAGAGATTTGCCATTCCTTTTTTTCTTTTTTGAGGTACCCAAATATTCACTTTCAGCCATGTGATCTAAAGGTCATTACATCATTTATTTTCCAAAACTTGAAGCATGACAGTAATCTTCTTTTCCTTCAAATTTTGTGGCTTTGATCTTCATTATCTTAACATTCAAAATATATAGTGGTTTTTTTTTTTCATCATCAAAGTTATAAAACGTGTTTTGGCCCAGACACCTCTAGAGACTGCGTTCATTTCTTCAGTTCCTCTGTCAGATTCCGCCTTTGTAGCAATTTGTCTGAGTCTCCCAAGGACACATTCCTCAAAGATGTGTCCTCCTCCACTCCTCTCCCCCTTATCCCTCTCCCGCTACCACATACACACAGTTCTTTCTAGAACACACAGTTCAAAGATTATTTGAGAAAAATCCCACTTAATGGCCAATTGTTTAATTCCTTGAGGCTTTATTTCATCTCAAAGACAGCATTTAATTTATGTTTCTAAACTGACACCCTTTCCAAAATTGAAATGTCCTGAAGAATTAGCAGTGCTTTTACTCTGCTGGGAATTAGTGGCATCTTGCCCCTTACTACTTGGCAGTCAGAATAGTTTGAAAGTTCTCCCACAAACTTCTTATTTAAATCAGCTCCTTGGCCATTTATGTTCAATAAAATGTTAATATTCTTGGGTTCTGCCCCCAAATCATATCCTTGCTGCATCTTTTTTGAGAGTAAGCTTCCTTCCTCAATTACCCCCACTGAGAAATGACCCACAACATGCTGCTCTTTTGAGAAGATACCATCAGAGTCTTGGAACTCTAGGGGGCTGAGGTACTAATGGGGGCAGCAAAAACAAAAACAAACATCAAAGGAACACAAAAAAGTGAGATGGGTGGCTTCCCTTAGCCTAACTGCAGTTTTCTTTCAAGCACTGGGGAAAACAGGCATTGTTATAGTCTGGTACATCTATGTACAGCTGCTTCCCTAAGCTTTTAAGCAAAGTGGTGCCTGGTTCCAAATCCAGCTTGGTGAATATCAAATTAGCTTGTGATTAATTAGTGATCTTCCACAGAAACAGAGAAATCTCACTGACCTCCAAGAAGGCTGCGTAAATTCATTCTTGCTTTATAGCTTGCTTAAAAAGGACAAAGCATTCTATCAAATATTAACAAGGTTCAGAGTTGAGGATTTACAACTGTTTACCCAACACCAGTTGCTCCCACTGCTAATATGTCTAGTCGCTTGCTCAAGTCTTGCCCGTGTCTCATCCTCCCCTGACCTGGTACAATATGGGTACGTCAATATGATGATCCTAATAATGGTTCTTTTGTGTTTATATCATTGTATCTCGCCCAAGACCTTAAATGTACAAACTCCCAAAACCAGCAGCCCGGTGACATTTGTGTCAGCCTGTGTTGTGTTGGAACATGGAACGCAGGCTTGTTAACTCATACAAGACTGACAACAGCATATAGTTTTCATATGGCATTGCAGGAGTTAAGTAATTAGTCTTCATTACTTAAGGGAAGAAATTGTGGCATAACTCAGCCTGTTTCACAACAGGCTCTGTCTGTGGAATTATCTCCAGAAATCAACTCCTGTTAAGTACTAGGTGAATTGTTGTTGATACTCACTATTAATTGATAACTAGCTGGGACTTTCCACTACCAGGAAATGGCAAAACAATCAACATTCCTTTGAGCTGTTCTTTCTTGTGAATCAAATGAACTCTAGGGTCACCCCTTTGAGACAGTTCAAGTGCATTTTATCCATTCAGTTTGTGTTTATTAAATGTCTGCTTAAGTATAGGAACTTACATGTGGGAAAACAAAAATAACTTCATGTGAGTAACAGGCAGTGTTACCGAAACGAGAAATGATCCATACGTGGAAGTAATAGGTCCAGGCAGTCAGTACACAATTAAATGCCAAAAACAAGTCACTCACTTAAAAGGTATTGTAAGGTTCCCAAGAGAGAGAAATGAATGGAAGTCAAAGAGATCTTGGAATATTCACAGAAAAGTAGACTAAAATCTAGGATTTGAAGAATGACTGAGACTTGCATAGTGAACCAGGGAGCAGATAGGTGTTCCAGCCAGGAAGCACAACTGAATACACTATGTCTTTACAACAGGTGGAACAAAATTTGGATAACTTAGGTTGAGAAAGAAAAAAGAAGCATCTAAAGCTGAGATTCAAAAGCAAAATCCTTTGCCTTGGTAAGAGGAAAAGCTCTAAGCTGTCAGTATTTGGCTGAGCTCTAAGCTGTCAGTATTTGTCTGGAAGCACTTGGATTCACAGAAATCAGCAGGTATTTTTCTGAATATGTTTTGGTACATTCCTGCTTTACCCTGTATGAGAGATGTAGCCAGACCAGATGAAAGTTGCTGATATTTGCTGTCTCTTTGCTGGGTTGAATATATTAGAAATTGATTATCAAATTTGAAATTTGTAAAATATTCTCAGAGAGAAACTTTATTAAAATATTGTAAACCTTTGCTAATGAGGAGGTAGTGCCTAATGGCACTTTTTATCAGAAACTTTATAAAAATAATACAGAGGTATAGAGATGTGTTTCACAATATTAGATAAGAAAGTTCATTCAATACTTTACCAAATGAAAGTAGGATGAACATGCCAGAAAATATTAAAATTTGTCTTTTTTGATCTTGAAGCAGAGGTAGGAGAGAAGAGATGCTAAATTACAATAGGGCCAGCTGAAGAGCTGACGAGACCTGTGCTAAGTGGATGCTTGGGTCCTGGAACAAAGTCTCCGCAGCCTTGGGCACCATGCTGGAAGTGTCAGGATGTAAAAAGTGTCTGAAATAAAGCCCCAACTTTTATATGAATAGGTTAAATTAGATGAACTCTCAAGAAGGGTAGAGACCTCCCTTTACACTATCCTTCAAGATCTACTAGGTATTCGTGGATGCCAAAAATTCCTTTAACAATACAATCACTGAAAAAAAAAAGCACAAAATATGAATACGTACATAAATGTGTGTGGTCTTTCAGTGCGCATAAGTTCCAGGCAAAGTATAAACTATTTCCACAAAATGTCTGCTGTTCTGACATTTATTCCTGTCCTAAGAAGGAAGTGTGGAGTGATGAGGACAAGAGGGTATATGAGTATATGAAGAGGAATAAGGGAGCCCCTTAAAAAAGGCAAAAGCTTGTGGATAGAGGAGGCTGAGGAAGAAAGATCCTTGTCAAAAACTATATAATTCTTCCTGGGGGTAGGTGGGGGTCATGTTTATCCTTACATGCAGGGAAGAACAAAAGCATGTCATCACACCAGGCAAAAGCAAGCAGTTCAGGCCTGCAGTAGGGAAGATCTGGCTTTGGTCTTGAGGGCTAAACTTTTTAAAAAGACCTTATCATCCCTGAGGGATTTGCTCATGTAAGCATCACTTTGAGTGACCAGGCATGATATATAAATGCCTGAATAAATGAACTACAAGTGATAGTATTAGAATGGTTAAATCTAAGAAGTGAACTTGGACAATGTTATATAAACTTGTACCTAATTTTTTGATCTATAAAATAGGAATAAGACTAGTTCATATTCAGATTTGTTGGGGTGAGTAAAAAAGTAACACATATACTGGCTTAGCACAAGGTTTGGTATGTAGTAAATACTCAACAATGTTGGAGCTAATAAGCCACTTCACTTTTCCTCCAACAAGTACATTGAACACTCTGGTGTTTTGTTAGACTTTGATGAAATATCATGGAAAATGAAGTGAACAAAGTTTCATCTGCATCCATTCCACTGGCTGCAAGTCCCAACAACGTGGAGCCCAGAGAATACAAAGCCCAAAAGTTGAACTTCAGAGATACTGAAAAGTTTTCTAAAAGTGTCATTTTCAAAAGAAGTGTGAAAATAACACAGTATAGTGGGAAAAACATGCATGGACTTTGGAATTAATGCCACATGGTCTTAAGTCTTGGCTTAAATACTTAGTTTATCTGGGAGCCTCCATTCCTTCATCTTTAAAATAGAGGTGATATTAGCATTGTCTCATAGGGTTGCTGCAGAGATTGACTAATAAATACATCGTGTGTTAGCATTTAATAGAGAATAGTAAAAACCTGGTACAGAGTAAGTGCTCAGCAGGTGCTGGCTGCGAGTACTAGTAATGCTGGTGGAGAGGTTTGCCTTTGCACTCCAACTGCAAATCTCACTTTGGGAGGTGGGCTGCTATATTCAATAGAGCACAGGTGAGGGACCTCTAGTATGACTCTGCCATTAAGGATTCAATGAGAAATGGGATACTCAGTGCTGAAATGTCTGACATAAATGCATATGTGTGTGTGTGTGTGTGTGTGTGTGTGTATACACACACACACACACACACGTATAAATATATATATATGTATATATAGACTATATATATATGTATATATATATGTATATATATATATAGTCTACAGTGTTTTGTTTTGGATATTTCTTATGTTTCCTGAAATTTCATTTTAATGGATGAATGTGTTGCAAGCATGTTCTCAGTGAAACTATACTTCAGTTCATTCCTTTCCCTGTCACACCCAACACACCACACACACACACACACACACACACACAGCCATTCATAATACAGGAAGCAAATGAAGCAAAATCCACACTCACACTGTATTCCAGAGCTACAGAGAGAATGTAAGGTGTTGCTCCTTTACTAATCTGACTTGATACCCTTCCTAGTGCATAGTTAAGAAAATTTAACATTTACTCCTGTCTGATTTAAGACTTAGTTTTAACCTGCATCCTATCACCTTTACACCATTTAGTAGCAAATCCATGGCCTTACTATCCTGGAAAAGGGAGTCTGTTCTAGCTGGTGAGAAGAACCAATAGGGTCTCTGGTCTTGGTTTCTTAAAGGAGAGATTAAAATTTTTTTCTTGAAAATCCTCTCTCAAGAAAATAGCCTTATTGGTCCTATTAAAGGTCCTATTTTGAACACCAGAAGCTAAATATCATCTGGGCTTTTATAATTGCAAAACTCTAATTTTTTTGTCCAACCCCTCTGATCTCCCCACTCCCTCATCACCCCAAATAAAGATACAATCACCATCTGAGCATGCCTATGGCCCAAGGGCAAAAGCAATGAAGATCAAAAGCAAGAAATGAGTGCATTCATGTTTTCCAAAATGTTAAATTACTCATGGAAGGAAAGTTAACAAGCTTTCTTAAATTAACTAATCCAGTTCCAATAAGATTTCAGAGATTATGTGGAAATTTGGGCTACATAGTTATCCAAACACCTCAGTGTTTGTTTTCTGTAACATGAAAGCAATATAGGAAACTATGCAAACCATTTGGAAAGAACATGTTCCTTCTGCAGAATGGGCTCTTTCCTTTCCGGATGTAACTTTTACTTTTAGGCCCTTGTTTATGTTCCAAAATGCCTTCAGTTTTAGAAGCACAATAGCCACCAAGACTTATTTTTAGAAAGAACACACCACCCTATATTCCAAGACCCTTTTCACTCTGCTTTACCAAGAGATCTTATCTATTACATTTAATCTGTTCATGGGCTACACAAACCTCTGATTCATAGCCTTTTGGCAATTGTTGGTCTAGAGATGACCACAATCCAAAGAAAATTTGAATGAATCATGAATGAATCTCTGAGATACATGGGCCCAGGATAGAATTCATTTCAGAGTAGCCAACTGCTATGGGCTGAATTGTGCCCACTTCATTCATATGCTGAAGCTCTAACTCTAATTGTAAGTGTAAATGGAGATGGGGATTTGGGGAGGTGATTAAGGTTAAATGAGCTCATAAGGGTAGGGTGCTGATCCAATAGAATTAATAGACTTTTAAGAAGAGGAAAAGAGAGATAATCTCTTTCTCTTCTCCACACACCAAGGAAAAGCCATGTGAGGACACAGAGTAAAGGTGGCCATCTACAAGCCAGGAAGAGAGCTCTCACCAGAAACTAAACCCTAGCAGAACTTTGATCTTAAACTTTCTAGCCTCCAGTACTGTGAGAAAATAAATTTCTGTTGTTTAAGCCACCCAATCTGTGGTATTATATGGCAGCTGAACAGGCTAATACATCAACCAAGATGAATAGTACCATTGCTGAGTAAGAAAGCTTTGCTCAACATCATCTTCAAAAATGGTCTTGAACATCAGATTAGAGGTGTGTGTGTGTGTGTGTGTGTGCGCGCGCGCACGCACACATACATTTCTGTGTAGTGTGTATGTAGAGAAGACATATTTTGCTCTGAAGTATGTTCCTGGATTTGTAAACATGTTTACTGAAAGTAAACTTTCAATGGTTTCTGCAAGTTTATTTTGTTGATTGGAAGAACAGAGAATTTTCCTAAATAGAGCTGAGGAGTATGTATTAGTCTAGTACCAGGTATTGAACACAGCTCTTTTGCAAATAATCTTCATTTAGATAATTTGGATTAAAAAATAAGGAATACTGTGGATTATTCTTTCATAGGATGTTGACAGTAGAGAGAATCATTCGTTTATTTAAAAAAAAAAATAATTGGGACAATTAAAAAAGGAGTTCCCCCTTTTTTGCTTTTAGTTTTTAAAAAATAAGCAAAAATATTGTATATTTACTGGGAACTAACAATTTTAGCTGTTTTACCTCTAATAGCCTTGGAACAACCTGAGGAGGAAGAGATGCTGGCCCTGCCACTTTCTAATCCCTTGGCCTTGGGCAAGTTCCTTAAACTCTCTGTACCTCAGTTTCCACTCCTGTAAAGTAAGAACAATATTAGTACCTATATCTAAGGTTGTACTGAAGATTACATGAGATAATATATGTAAAGTTCAAAGAACAATTTCTTGTACAGAGTACAACCTCAGTCAATGGTAGACATGTTAGCATTATCATTACTATTATTTTTATTATATTTATGATTTTACAGATCTGAAAGCTAAAGCTCAGAGCCATAAAAGATCCTACCTAAGATCCAGGATTCAAAACTGGATCCATCTGATGTCAAAGTCCATGCTCTAAATTACCCACCATTTTATCCTGTCTCTGGCCACCTAGACACGGACACCACAAAGCTGAAGAATATTCAGTTGACTAGAACTCTTAACATTCAAGGAAGGAGTCCTTGCTTATTGGAAAAAATCAGAACATTTGCCCTTTTCTTTTGTCGGTGAGCAGCTTGAATCACTGCCTGGGAGCAGCAGCACCAAGTCACCCTAATCTTTCTGTCTTGCTTACAGCCTCCATTCTCCTCACCCCACCTCCTGGATGTTGATAAATCAAAGAAATAGCAACGTAATGAAAATACTAAATAAACATTCTCTGTAAGGATCACACAAGAGGGGATTTTTCTTTTTCATTAGATATTTGATAACAACATCTTAGGCTTGTTGATGTTATTTTCTCATATTTTGGACTGGATGAAAGTGTATGACTCATAGAAATGACCCAAGGAGGAAAAGCATATGAGTCACCTTGCCCAGCCCATTTGGATCTTCCGGCTGCTGTGCTCCTGGGAGCAGCATCCCCAACGGCCAGTCCAGCCAGTTCCACCTCCTGCAGTTGCTGGCTACATAGGAAAAGGGTTTCTTCAGGAGATATTGGCACTCCTAAAGAAGAATTAAGTCAGAAAAAGTGAGAAATATCATAACCTTAAGGAGTTACCTTATAACTTTTCCAAAAAGCATTTTTTGCTGTCAGCTTAGCGGTTTCTTGTCCACATTTTATCACTTTCAACTCCCAGGTATACCCCTGCTACAGGCTAATCACTCTTGAAGTTCAAAGAGTTTCCGTCCATAGTACCCTCCTCCCCATTCCAGCAAGCTAAATGTACTTAGATTTGTGTATCTTTCCAACAGATAAATCTCTGTTCTCTTTATTGTTTTTATTGCTCTATTGGAATCTGTCCAGCATGTATCCTTCTGGTACCAAAGTGCCCTGGTTAAGCCCACACTTTTGGATTCAGTCTCCAGGAGTTGGAGGGAGAATTGCTACATCCTCAGTCCACTTTGCCAAGGGCCTTTTGAAACTTCCTCCTTTTAGTCACCTAGTCAGTGAACCACATTTAAAACCTAAACTCGCAGTCCATTTCCTTTCAACCTGAGTCTCTCACAGTGTGCTGTTTTTCTATATTCACTCTTTGTTTTTCTCAGCTCAGACTTCAGTGCCTGGGGGACTTGAACTTGAATTCTTCACCCCAATTATGTAGTTTGTGGATTTTGGTCAAGTTGATCAATCTCTCTGAGTCTGTTCCCTCATCTGGGACAAGAGAATAAGTCCCATTTCTTAGCATTGTGTAAGGATTTAGGGCTGGGTGAGTAATTCAGGAGCTGGTCTTCCTCAGCTGGGCTCTCTCAGCCCACATCAGCCAATAACCTCTTTTTCTCCAGGGACAACTCCTCTGCTCTGCATTCAAGGTGATTTTAAACAAATTATTAGTTATATTTACTCTCACTTGAGACCTTTATCCCCTTTGTCTTCACCAAGATTGTTTCCTTATTCCCTGATACCAAATCAATAATAAAAATTAAAAAACAAAGTCAGTTCTTCTGTGGGTCTTTTTCACAAATCCACTTAAAATTTCTTTCCGCAGAATTTATTTAACTTCTATATAAATCCAGACATGTGAACTGAAAAGTGGTAGAAAGGTTGGCATTGTGTGCATAAGTAATTTCACCAGAAATATTAAGATACCCTCAGGTGATTAAAATAATATTTTAATTTCTGCTCAGTTAAGAAATAAGCAAACAAAAAGTTAAAGCTCTTGATATAATGTTGTGTTTTCATTCTGTAAGTGTTAATTGACCCTAGGTGTGTTTATATTTTTTTCCCGCCTGTCTAGAATGTTAAGAGATATTTTCTTTGCAAACAGTTTGTTCAGTTTTAAGTTTGATAATCTATTTTCTTCTTTGAAGAATGACATGAAAACTTCTAACACTCAGCTCTTAAATATTTATAAGTGAAATTCTCCAAAGGAACAAAGCATTGTTCCTTTGCTTTAGACTGTCATTTAAAATTCATCCACTACCACCACCACTACCCCCTTCAATATAACTTGATTTTTCACTTTTAAGTTCAGTTAAAAACACACACGCACACACAAGGGAGCTATATTGGGATCCATGTTTTATTTAAGGTCGGTTTTCTTATAGCTATACCAAATCTATCCCACCTTACCCCTCCCCCAAATAGCTAATGGTCAACAACATGAAGTAGATTATATTTCTGTAAACTGTTCTACTGTAAACCTAAAGACAGTACTGTTGCTTGAAGCTTGCTTTTCTGTAAAGGGTCTTAATTCATTAAAAGGATCTTAAAATTATAAGCCCAGCAAGGATTAATCCTAGGAGGAAATAGAAAAGCAAAGTTTTCACATTCAACAAACAATGTTTCTGATAGATTACCATTTCTATTCAAAATGTGAATTATGACTAAACAAATGATTAGGCTAAAAGTAACATCTCAATGAATTAATTGGACTGGACATTGCTTCTACAGAGAAAAGGTGTTTCAGATAGAGTTAGCAGGTAGTTTTCACCATGATCTAAAGCATAGTCTAACAACTGCAGACCCATATCAATCCACTGCAGTTGATTGTTATAATAAAAATTAATGACAAGATGTAAAATATAGAAAATATTAAATTGTCATGCAGACCAGAGAATGCAAGTGTAAACCCATTTGGGGATTAAGCAGATCAGTGAGCAGAGCAGGCTGGAGGGTGAACTGAGGAGCCAGCCCCTGACTATGTGGATAGCTGCTACTTTGTTTCAGCCATTTTAATGTCAAGTGGAAATGCAGGCCCAGAAGACCTGTTAGATCTTCTGAATTTTTTGAAACCCAAAATACTAGATTTTATTTTTTTTAGTGTGAACTCTTTTCATATCCAAATTCTTATACTAATTTGAATTTTTAAAGCATTTGCTGCAAGCCAAAAAGAACCACAGCTGGGGGTAACATTTAGCTTTCCTGCCACTCTTATGCGATCTTTAAATTATATGATAGAGACTAGCTAGATGGTCACCAAACCTGTTTCCTCTTTTTTTCTGAGCACACAGTAAATTATATTTCCCAGTCTTTCTTGCAGTTCACCCAAATGAATATGGATGGAAGCAATGAACATCACTGCCAGGCTCAATCCTCTACTCCCTCCCTCTCCTTCTCTGCCAGCCAGATGCAGAGAATCCAGGAGGGCCCCAACGTACTCAAAGATGGCAAAACCTCCAGATGTAAGGAGCCCAAATGACGGAATACAGGAGAGCCTCCCACCATACCCCAACCCTGACAGAGACTTACACAGGACTAAGATGAGAGAGAGAAATAAACCCCTTTTAAAAGCCCTAGGGTTACTTACCACAATGCTTAGCCAACCTTGATTAGCATAGGTTGCTAAAAGTTCTTCTTTTTATTTGTCAGTAATGATGATTGTTAGCCAAATTGATCTCCGAGCAGCGAAATCTAAAAAACAATGAAATAATTGTTTATCATGCTGAAGTGGTAGAAAAGAAATAATATTAAGATTTTATGTCCATTTTGTTTTTTGAGATTGCAAAGGGGCATATATTTTTGTATTCGAACTGCTTTCATTAAGAAGCTTTACTGCTAGAGAAAATAAGCTTTCCCTCTGCAAAGAGTACTGTAACAGCCAAGATAGATGACTGCATTCCACAACCGTATCCTCAGGCCTTTTCTCCATCAGGTTATCATTCATACTACGGTTGACCTAAACTCCCAACACTTCTTGAGTAGCCTGAATAGCCATGTGTTGAGTAGAAGTTATAGCGCTTTTTCCCTCTCCCTCCTACATTTAGTTTTTCTGTCTCTACCTTCACAACTTTAGGGTACTTAAAACTTCTATTTTTAACATTTACCCCAGATATAAATACTAATGAATTAGAAGTTTTTAAACAATTTCTATTTAAAATCTTTTCCTCTTTTGGAAGCTTGAATAATTTCTAAATCAGTAAGCATGCATGCATAGCAAATAGGGAAAATACACACAATGCAGTTTTATGACCCCTCTGGTTCTTTCTCAGAATGAAGAATTTCATTTTCAGCAGAGATTAAGTTTATTAGAAAATAGTAAAATAAAAGAATAAAGTAAACAACTTTTGTAATAATGGTAGATATTTTTCAAATGACATATCTAAATAAAATTCTTGCACTATCAGAAAATACAATTTGATACTCAGTAGTGATGTAGTCTTGTGGTTTGATTGGACACCAAATGATATGTGACGAGTGTAGCATAGAGCAGTAATAGTCTTCTTATCACACTCACCATAAGTCAGACCCTCTGTAGAATGTCATTTCCATAGTGCCAAAGAAAACACAGTACTTTAGAGTTTAGAGGAGAATCACAAATTTGAATAAAGGGAATGATAACAGAACCTACCTGGAGAAAGAAACTTATAAAGTAAGTAAGCCCAGCTTCCTTCCAAGTATATAAAGGGCTCTGCTTCTTTTTCTTTGGGAAGGCGAGGTGGGGGAGGGGAGTGACTCAATTTCCTCTCTTTGGAGAAGAGTTAAACAGGGGCTGAAGAGTGCTGGGGGAATATTCTTGTAATTGTTCCTGCCCATATCTGAAGCGAATCTCTAGTAATCTGATTGTACTGCTCTTTGCTCACCATGCTACCCAGCTCCTAATTCAGATTCTCTACTTCTATAGATAAATATGCCCCTCTCCCTAGATAGTTGGGTATTACAGGAAGTGAGTTACTTCCTCACCTGTTCAGTGTTAACTCAGAGGTGGGCAGAACTGATAACCTAAGCCTGGAAAGAATTAATGATAATCAACACAGTGGCAAATATTTCATGATTCCAAACTATATTTGGCTTATCATCCCAATGAATACTCAGCATGACCTTACAAGGCAGGGCTTCAAGGCAAGCACCATTATCCTCATTCTACTGAGACATGGAGAGGTTAAGTAACTATTCTAAAGTTATAGAGCCAGCAAAGGTGGAGCTAGAAGTGAAAACCAGGCAGTGTGATTTTAAAATCATTTCATTTTAACTACTATACCATATTGACAATGCTACATAGTTATTGGGAATGGAAAGTGTCAACCAGCATTACACTTTAAGTCATTTGTGAACTAAGCTTGTCTCTCCAAATAGGCATTGAATGGGAGACCCCCACAGGAGATTGAGGCGTTTGAACTGTGAAAAAGTTTGGTTTTTAAGGCATTGGTCTCCAGTCCTTTGACTGGGTGAAATATCAAGAAATGTTCAGGAAGATCTAGATAAGTTTCTAAGTACTTGGAAATTCCCTGGAGATGACATAGATCAGAGACAAAGCATGGAACCAAACAGATTTTGAGTTATAAATAATTTTGGTACTCTCAGATCAAAAAGCTGAGCTCTATAAGTCAGACAGTTGTGGCTTTTATTATTTTCTTGATTATTCTTCTTTTGGTTTTCATATCTTTAGAAGAAGCCTTTTGCTAATAGAAAATAAGAATTTTCTCAATTAAGTAACTTGTTTTGAAGCTATGGGGTAGAGGATCCTAGATGATACAGGAGATAAAAGGAAGAAGAAAAAGAAGATTTTGGTTTTGTCCACATTTGAGCCCTCAAGGGAAAAGAGAAGCAGTAGGTTCATATGTTGTTGTAGCAGAAGAGGAGAAGGTCCGAGTGGGAAAATCCCAAAGTTGTGGGAGACTCTTAAGCCAGGCACTGCTTGACCCACAAATCAACCCATGAAAGACTTTCCCCCAGAGTGGTGCCCATCTGTACAAACTCAGAGGGCATCAAGTTTTAGTTTGGGAAGTTGTTCCTTTTTGCCTTCACCCACACTCAGCCTTTCACCAGAACTGAGCTATGTCACAGAAGCTATGTAATAAAGATCTATCTCTTTTCTATGTACAGACCTATCCAGGAAATGGATCCTCCCAAGCAATGATTTCTCCTAAGGTCGGGATCAAGAAGGAAACTCAAAGTTTAGAAAAAAATACCAACAGAATGTCAAAGCCCTAAACAATTAAGTTAACTTTAAAACTAGGTGGTATGAATCTTCTAATGTTGTCATTTTTCAACATTGTTAATTATTCTAGATCCTTTGCACTTCCATGCAAATTTTAGAATCAGCTTGAAATTTCTATATACAGAAAAAATCTGATGGATTTTGATTGAGATGTGCTAAATCTATAGATCAGAAGCTGGCAAACATTTTCTCCAGAGTGTCAGATAGTATTTTAGGTTTGGGGGGGCAAAACCAGCCATATAATAGGTAAATGAATAGGCATAGTTGTGTCCCAATAAAACATTATTTACAAAAGTAGGCCACAGGTTGAATGTGGCCCATGAGCAATAGTTTCTTGACTCTGTCAGCGATGAAAAACTTTATCCTTCTACTCTCCTAGGTTCTGCATCTGGTACCTGAAATATAGGCAGACAAAAGATTGATTAACAAGAGAAAAACAAACAAAAGATTGTTAACACATACAGTGAATATGCATGTGGGAGAAACATGGTGATGAATAACAGAGGTGGTTAGAATTTGGGGCTTAGATAGCATTTTAACGAAAGACAATAAACTTATAGAGAAGTTACAACACAAAGGAAAAGAGGTTTAGTCTTTCAGGGGTGACAAACTGTGGGAGGTAGATAAATAAGGAAACTCATGGATGATAAGGGCTGTTTAGGAAGGTTTCTTTGTGTAGTGCCATCTCACCTCCATGGCAAAGGTGGTTCCCTCTTCCTAGTATGGATATGTGTGTAGGGTGGGGGCACCTTCACAAGGGAAACTTATGTTCTGCTTTCTAGTAGGGAGGGGGAGAGCAGAGAGCTCATCCTATGTCCACTTTTTCTTAATTGTCTTCAGCTCAAAATGATTCTCAGTGGCAATAATCCAGAGTGGCATATTTTGGGGTCACATGCTCTGAATATCTTCACGCCTCTGTTATAAACCAACTGGAATTGAACAATGTTGAGTTTTCCAATCCATAAATGTAGTCTATCTTGCCTACAGAATTTGGTCTTCTTTATTTTAACTCAGCAATGTTTTGTTATTTTCAGTGTACAATATTGTACATTTTTGTTAAATACATACATACTTTATGAATTTTTTTATTGTTTTTGTGAATGGATTAAAATTAACTTCTATAAAAATAAAGTTTCTTTCTGTGGAATCTATTTCAGGGAGTATAGGAATTTATAATTTATTCCTTATTTTTAAGAAGAATATTACTAATATTATGGTTACTAAATGATGTTCAAATATAGAAATAGAATAAAATTAAAAATCAATCTGAACCAACCTACCCTTAAAATCACATTGATTTTTTTCTCTTTGATTTAGTGCTTCTAAATAAAGACTTTTTCAAAAAGCAAGTAAGGAATAGAAAATATAGAATTAAAATGACAATCAGCTCTCCACAAGTCAGTCACACATATAGAGAGAGCAAAAACTGTCACACACTTTAAACAGTGTACTTTAAAAAAAAAAAACATATTTAGCATCATAATTATATTTTATTTAGAAAAATCTTAAGATGGGTTTGTAAGATATGTATATGCTTCTGGGTGACCATGAAATTAGGTCTGGGATCAAGATGTTACCACAAAAACATTCCCAAAGTAAAAAGCCATAAACAGTGAAGAGCGCTTTGTGTTGTGCTGTGTCCATGTGTGTGATGCAGTGGTAAGAACATGGATTTGGAGTCAGAGAGTCCTGCTTTCAGTCCTGGCTCTGCTACTTCCACTCTTCGAGACCTTGAGCCAGCCATGGAAGTCTTCTAAGTTCCAGCTTCCTCATGCATAAAATGAAAACAATTTATTACTTAGTCCATAAAGTTGTGATGATTATTGAATGAGATAATGCGTGAAAAGTTTTCAGTGTCAACAATATAGTAAATAATCAGTAAGAGAGACTATTACAATGCTCTTATTTATGAAGATGATAAAATTGGAGATGTTGATGATGATTGTTATAAGGCTTATGTGTATGATCAGTTTGTTCTGATTTCACCCCCCAAAAACCTTAGTTCAATGATGAAAAATATCTGATAAATGTCTTTAAATTTCAGTAGTCAGTTGGAGAGGAGATGGGTGGGAAGAGTTGGGAGAGACTGATGGTATGGAAGCAAACAAACGATAATTCTCCCTCACTTGACTTCAATCTAAGAAAGAAAAGCCCAGAAAAGAACAATAAAGGCCATTCCTGAAACTCTTTCTATTCCACAAAAATAGGAAGAAACATAATCTCTCTTAAGGTTCTTCACTTTTAGTCTTTTGGATCCCAAACCCAATATTCTGTTTTGTGTCAAGACCTAAAATAAAGACTAAGAGTTTTCCCTAAAAATACAGTTCAGTGGGCTTCCCAGGAGTTAGGATTCTCCTATGGAGAAGTGGATAAGACAAATAATAAGTCAATTGTTAATATACAGTATCCAATATACCAATACTGGAGGTTAAATTTGAAAAAGTGTAAGAAAGTCAATGCATTTTCAATAAAGTCTTTACAGGAAAAGCGGTGAACAAGATCATGTTTTATGTAGATAAGTTTAGCCACTTTTAGGATGAAAAATGGCCTGCCATGCAACATAAACAATCTTTTTACAACTACTTTTTAAAATACATCCATTTATCTTTCATAGTATTTTATTACTGCTGCATTTTGTTATAAACATTATGAGAAGGTTCATTTACAGAGGAAAAGAAAGTAGCACTTTACTCACAAGACAGTGATGAAATGCACTTACTTGTGAGAGGCAGTGATGAAATGTTAATATAAACGTGTGTGTGTGTGTGTGTGTGTGTGCACAAAAATTTTTATATCTTTCTTTGTTTGCCTTTGCATAGGTTAATGGATTTCCTTGTGTAGAATTTCTATTGGAGATATTTGTCGCCTCTTCTAGACTCTCGGTTATTTCCTGAATTAAGTTGTGTGTCAAGCACAGTGCCTGACACTCTCTACATATTTATTTAAAACTTTTTCATTTTATCATATTGACTTGAGCATGTCTATAGAAATCTGGGGAAAATATCCTTTCAATATCCAAATCATTTCATCTCACACATACGCAGGAGCAAGTCAACAAAAATTTTGATGATGACTACAAAATGCTAGCTTTTTCCGCCCCACCCCAACTCAAACTTCCAGAAAACCTAAAAAAACAAAAAACAAAAACAAAAACAAAAACAAAAACAAAAACTGATGGCAATCTTCAAACCCTTCCTAGTAGGAAAATTCCTTCAGGATTCAAAGATGGTGTCTCTGAGTATGCCATGCCAGTGGTCAGCTACCCAGTGCTGTTTCTTCTGACTCACAGACCTACACCTTCCAGACGTCTTTTACAATCCTCCAGAAAATTGGGGCTTTCCCAGAAGAATCCTGGGAGTTGGCTCCTCATCTATTCTTTACCGTCACCACCCACTACCGGCAGTTATTTACTGAATGCCAACTATGTTGGAGGCATTATACTGAGCACCAAGGATATGATAAGACATATTCGGGAGTCGGGGAGGCACACATAAAATCAACAATAATAATAATGTGATGAGGTTTATTACGGAGGAGTGCATGTCTAAATATGGCTGGAAAGGAGGAGATTAAAAGAATGCATCTCTGAGAAAGTGGTGTTTGAGAGACAATGCTCTGAAAGATAGTTTAGATTTAGCCAAATGGAGAAGAAATAGGAGGAGGGAGAACATTGCAGGCTGGGGAGTCAGTCTGTGCAAAAGCCTGGAGGTATCAACCAGTGGGGTAGGTGTGAGGAACTGTAAATGACTCTGTATGATTGAATGAAGATATTTAAGGTGGAGGGAGATGAGGATAACATGCAACTGGTGTGCTGACTGCATAACTTATGGGAGGTGAGCAGGTCAACTTTATTTTTCCCTACCAGTGACCCACGTTTATTTAGTGGGATAATTTTCTCCTATTCATGAAGAACAGAAGGTCTAAAATCATGATTTCATTGCCTGCTCATTCCGTGGCAAAGGATCATCTTAAAGTCACTTTAAATTCCCAATTATAGTTTCCAAGACACAGTTCAAAGGCTTTAAAATTCATTTAAAGGTGGGACTTCCTCTCTTCACTTACTATAATAAGGCCTGGATAGTGTTCGCTTGCCTCTGGCAACATGGGCTTGATTGAATTCAGCTCTCTCTGCTTACCAGCTTCTCCTCCATTTACTAGCTTCTATTTCTGGCCCAGCCAGGACTGAATAGGGTGTGAAGGAGAAAAGTAAAAGGAGAGGGCAATTCTTAGTCTGCCACATAGCGCTGCATTTTTGAGATCTGCATGGAGAAGCTGACTCTTCTCCATGGGGCATTTTCATAGATTCCTTAGAGATGACATCCTTGGGATCCCTCCCTAGGTTTTCTTGATTCAGGCAGATTTATCTCTATTCCAGCTGATGGTCATTTGCAATTCCTTCCTGAACCCTTAGAAATTCAGCAATCACCTTTAGCTTCTGGCTACCAGGTTCCCTCCAGTCCTGTAGGTGACCTTACTGGACAAAGGTTCAGGTGACACTTCTCCATCAGGAAATGGACTAAAGCCACTGAACAAGGGGACAAAAAGTCTTTTAAAATAATGATAGGAAGACTGAGTGCTGTAATCCTGTAAATTTCCTCAAAATTAATCTGTAAATTCAATGCAATTCTCATAAAAGTAGTAACAGAATATATTATGAAACTAAGCAATTCTAAAATTCATTTGTAAGTTTAAAGTTACAAGAAAAGACAAGACAATTTTGAAAAGGAAAAACAATAAGAAGTCATATTACAAATCTAAATAATTGAGACAGTCTGGCACTGACCTGGACATGTAGATTTGTTGATTGGGAAACTAAATACAGACCCAGAAACAATAGGTTATGGGATTTATATGTGATTGTGGTGGCATTACTAACCAGTGGGGACATGGTACAGTGACTTTTATGTGGGAAAAAATACAGTTATATTCTAACTTCTCATAAAATGAGTTCTAAATAAATGGAAGATCAAATACAGAAAATAGAACTTTAAGACAATTGTAAAAAAAAATGTGTAAGAGAGTCTTTGTGACCTGGAGGTAGGAAAAGATTTCTTAGGCAAGATATAAAAATTATGACTTATAATTAATAAGTTTAGTAAATTTTTAAAATTTGATCATATTTAAAATTTAAAACTTCTTTCCCTCAAAATATGGTATTGTTAAAAAAAAAACAAAAACAAAGACCTGTGGAAATATTTAAGCCATAGATAATAGGCCAAGGATTAGTATTCAGAAACGTAAAGAACTGAAATAATAAGGAAAATATAAACAACCCAATAAACAAGTGTGGCAATTATGAACAGGAATCTCACTAAGATGGAAATCCAAATGGTTAAGAATCACACAAAATATTCTCACCCTTGCAAGCAATCAGGGGAATGCAAATAAAATAACGATGTAATAATATTTCATACCTTTTGGATTGGCAAATATTTTAAAGACCAAAAATATCAGTAATTGGCAAGGATGTAGAAAGTCAAAAACATTATACATTGCTCTGGGGAGTGTAAATTAGAGCACTCTCAAAGTATTAAATAAAGTAGAATATGTACATACCCTGTGACTACTAAGCTTAAATCTTAGAAAATGATTATACAATGTAACGGGGGACTGCATTAGTTTTATTTGGCTGCCATAACAAATTATCACAATCTTAGTGCTTTAAAGCAACAGAAATTCATTATCTCACAGTTCTGGAGGCCAGAAGCTGGAAATCAAGGTTAAGGCAGGGCTGTGCTCCCTTTGGAGGGCCTATAGAAGAATCTGTTCTTTGCTTCTTCCAGGTTCTGGGCTATTGGCATTCCTTGGCTCATGGCTACACTTCTCCCTCTCTCAGCTCCATCATCACATTGCCTTCTTCTCTGTGTGTATGATGTTAAATCTCTCTCTGCCTCTTTCATACAAAGATACATATAATTGCATTTAGAGCACACCTAGATAATCCAAGATAAGGGTCTCCTCTCAAGATCTTTAACTTAACCACATCTTTTGCTATATAAGGTGATATTCACAGATTTAAAGGATTAGGACATAGACATATTTTTGTGGCCACCACTCATCCCATTACAGTGACATGTACAATGATGTTTACTAAGAATTGCCCCCTATTAATAGGAAAAAATTAGAAATGATATAAATGCCCCACCCATATGATAATGGATAAAGTATAATTTCTTCATATGATGGATATTATATAGCAATATTGTCAATTTCATCTTTATATCTATCAAAACACAAATCTCAAAGACATGTAATAAAGCATATTGCAGAGACCATTAATTTTTAATACAGGAATACATATATTACGTAAAATTATAAAAACATGAGCTGAATAGATACATACAGATATATGACAATGTTAGGAAAGGGGAAGTATCGGTGGAGTGAAGATGGGGGAGAAGACCAGACACGACTTCTTTGTAAGATTTCTTTTTGAAAGATATACCAAGTGAAAATTCCAAAATGTGAACAGTTCTTAAATCTGGATGATAGACACATAGATGTTTGTAACTCTACCTACATTTTAAAACTATATTTAAATGTCATATATTTTTTAATATTAAAAAAATAGGAAACATTTAATAGTTACTCTGACAACAGTATGGAGGATAAATCAGAACAGTCAGAAAATAGAGGTAAGGAGACCAGTTGGAGGCTACTATAAATAATGTATAGATAAGATATTTGAATCTCTTACCTAAGTAAGGGGCCATCAGAAAAGAGTGAAAAGAGTAATTATGAACAACTTTACAAAGATAGCATCTATGGGACATGGCAACTAAGTCAGTGGGGCAGGGAGTGGGTGGGAGAGGCAAGGTTCAGGGGTGATGCCAGTTATTTGAGGAATCTGTTGAATGGTGATTGTGCAGTCACAGGCAACTGCTAATTTGCTTCCTGGCACTGTAGATTCCTTTTAATTTTCTAGAATTGTATATAAATGGAATGTAGTATGTACTCTTTTTTGTCTGGCTTCTTCCTCTCAACGTAATTATTCTGATATTCATCCTTGTTGTTTAAATAAAAATAGTTCATCCTCTTGTATGGCTTCATAGAATGTTTTTATTGATTACCAATTGTCCTGGACTACCCCTTCCTTGTTGAGCCTCTCCCTGGCATGTCACTACACAAGATTTATTCCCTCTCACCTACCTACTACCCTCTCACATCAAAATCTGCAGCTGTTTTCATTTTCTAAATCCTCGTGTCACCATTTGATGGGCAATGATAATGTTAGAGGGATTTCTTGGTGGATTTGTTACATTAACAAAATACTAAATGAGCAATACTCTCAAGAGAGTTAGATGAGGTAAACTCCAAAGTCCCATCCTCAAAACTTCTCTGATTTTCTGCCTTTCTACTTAGTTCACGGTTCTACAAATGAACCGTTACTTCTAACATTGATTTGCTAAAAACATAAAGTAGGCAATACTAGTGAGAATAGATTAAATGAACACTCCGGTACCATGTTTGGAGTTGTCCCCAAATTCATCTTTTGGTTAGCCTGTGCAAATAATAAACAAACAAACAAACAAACAAATATCAATAGCCTAAGGTCCACATAACTAGCATTTTGCAATTTACAGAGCTCCCACATGGATCAAAATCAATTGGTATCCCAAGAACTCCAGTGCTGCTTTAGAAAAATGATTAGTCTGGCATACCAACATCTGGGAAGTCTGCTGAAACCAGACTCCAGGATATAAGCACTTTGACAGAGTTACAAGCATGGATGCCCAGGGGAGGGAGACGCTCTGAGAGCTGTTTTAAGTAGCTGTTTGATGATCGAGCACCATGAAATGCTTTTACTTGGCAGAGCAAAATATACTACCTAGAGATGTTTGTATGACATTTAAAGTTGACAGACAGTAATAAGTGCTGGTGAGAGAGAGAGAGAGAGAGAGAGAGAG
>CM053501.1:75702399-75752468 GCA_028627145.1 Eidolon dupreanum
TATATACATAAACACACACATATATATTCATATATGTATATATGTATATGTGAATGGCTTGTTTGAAGACCCCAAGCCAGAAAAGAGAGGTAGAAAAGTGAGTACAGAACAATGCGGAGAGTGGCACCAGATTAACTTGGGGAGGTCAGCAGTAGCCAGAGCATGTGATAAATCATGTTGAAGATTTTAAATTTTTAATTGAATCCAATAACAATAGCAAGCCAATGAAGGGTTAGGCAGGAGAGTTACATATTCAGATCTGTCTTTTAAAAGATTGTTTGTGTTTAAGTTTGGAGAAGGTTCAATTAGGGCTAAGGAAAAAGAGAAGAATGGTTAGAAGGTTATTGTAATAATCTGAGTGGAGCTTTCACTCCTTGATGATGCCACATTTTAGCAGAATTCTAGCTACCTGTGGAAACTAAATAAAGAGCAGAGGAACTGAACAGGTGACAAGAAGTTTGACAGAATACAAGTGACATAACTCATGAAAAATCAGTGAATTGCTTTGTACTGAACTTAGGTGGGTGCCTTTGACTTATTACATGCTACTCTCTTCCACCTAGGTTTATTCTGTCCCCATAAAATCACCTTGAGTTACCCTGTCCCCATTCCTATTCTCTCTCCCATTGTGTTTCTTCTTCCTCATTGTTTTTGTCTCTATTCCAATGCTTAGGGTGGCATTCAACCTTGACGATCCCTTTTTCCACTCTTGCAAATTCTCCCATTGTGCACTCTAGCATGATTGGAGGAAGACACTAACTGAGCAGGGTTTGGCCAAGTATTGATTTTTTAGCTATTTGTCCCCTAGTTGAGTGGCTGGACCACTGGCCTCAGTACATTTCTTAATGGAGAGATGTCAGCTTCACAAAAGCATCACCTTGATTAGCACTAATTACTACTTTTCAGAGCCATCATCACGCAAAGGCTCAGGACTGAAAGGTCAGCAGGAAAATCAACTTCCACTTACACCTTCTGGGGTGGTCCTTGGCTTCGGATCATGAAGAGAACAAGGGCCAATGGGGAACAGACCTTTCTGCCTTTCTATTCTTAGGCCAGATGTTTCTTGAGAAGTCAGCCTTAGGATACCAATCCTCAGATTATGACATGACTGAACTCATGGCAGAGCTCAGTCTTATTGTCATTCCCTGTGCTAGTTTCCCAATGATTCTCTCTCTCGCTCCACTCCCAGCCTTCACTCTCAGTCTCAAGAGGGTTCCAACTGCAGACAATGAAGCAGGCACAACAGTATGCCCAGGCCACACCTGGTGCGTGTTCACGGTGCCTACATCCTCATCCAGGCAATGATTTAGCTGTCACCCAAAGATAAGAAGTAAAAATAGCTCAGAGTCAGGCAACTTTTCAGTATAAAAAGTACATTAATATGTTTTTTTCCCTTTGATCCTCATGACCCTTTTGAGAGAGAGGCACAGAGGGAGAAGCACAAACCCTTGTGAAGTTATTAGCCACATTGTACAGATAAAGGGATAGAGCAGAAAGGCTATTGATTCCACAGCCATTTCATGGTAGAGCTGGGTCCTCAAACTAAACTATTATGAGGTGTAGGAGTATGTGGATCAAATGAGAACATGTGTGTCAAAGCACTTTAAAAACTGGAAAGTACTATATCAATGTACAGTATTAGCTTTCTGAGGCTGCAGTAATAAAGTACCACAAAATGAGCGGCTTAAAATAACAAGCTTATTCTCTTACAGTTCTATAGACCAGAAGTCTGAAATCCAGCAGAGCCTCTTTCCTTCTGGGGAACTTTGGAGGGAAACCTGTTCTTTGCCTCTTCCAGCTTCTGGTAGTTTTTACCATTTCCTTATGTGAGGCCATATCACTCTAATCTCTATCTCATGGTCATGTTGCCTCTTCCTCTTCTCTGTGTATTCTATTCTTCTATCTGTCTCAAACTTCCTTTTGCCTTTCACTTAGAAGGATACTTGTCATTGGATTTAGAGTCTACATGTCTAATCCAAGATGATCTCTTCATCTCAAAATCCTTAATTTTGTTACATCTGCAAAGACCCTTTCAAAACAAAGTAATATTCAAAATTCAGAGATTAGGACATGAACATATCTACATTATTTAAAGCTGCTGCTGGTGATGATGATGATGGTGATGCGGCTGTGGGTGTGGCAGAGCAAATGTGACTCCCTTTCTTCTAGCTTTAGCAATCAAGTTGGGGTAACATGGCCTAGTAGTTAAGAACACAGATTCTAGGACTAGTCTGTCTAAGGTTCAAATTCCAGTTTTGCCACATGATGACTCTATGAAATTGAACAACATCCTTAACTTCTCTGGGTCTTCATTTCTTCCACTATAACATGAAGGTAACAGAATCCTCTCTCAAAAGGTTGTTGCAAGGATCAAATGATTTAATTATGTGTGACGCGCTTAGACCAGCATCTACACTACAGAAATGCTAAATATAATTATTCCTTGGCTGGAACCATGACTAATGCTGTTTTCTCACCTAGCCTGTTTATTATCATATAATGATTTGGATAAATAACAAATGGACTTTCTCCTCTGGAGAAGCACTCCTGAATCATGCATTAATTCTGAGCATTTCTGGGTATGTTTTCTAAAAAGTAAATTCTAAGTTGTGTGTAGAAAAGAAAAAAACTAAATTCAGTGAGAAAAGACCACTGTTTTAAAATCTTTCATTAGCTTCTCATTTGATCCCGAAGATTCTGAAGTCTTTTGAGCTCATCGTTCAATCTAAAACTTCAGTTTGTCTTACAAGTATTTGGAAGACTTATACAGGTTGATAATACTTGAAATATTAAGTAGAGTTATATTAATAAAATTCAGTAGTTTTTGTAAGGCTAGGTATTTGAGCAAAATGTTACAAATCAAGATGAAGTCAGATCGAATCACTTGTGTAGCTTCAACCCAAATGGGTAATATTAGGTTGCGTGGGCTAGGGCTGAGTACTATTGTGTTTCTGTTGTTTTTTTTTTCTTTTTTTCTTTTACATTAAACTCTATGTTTTCCCTAGAATTTGCCTGATTTCAGCCAGAGGCACAAAGGCAGAGGAGAAAGATGATGAGTTTTGTTCCTAAAGTTAGATTTATTAGGACAAGCATAAGTTTAGCAATCTCATGAATATATACAAAAGAAAATGATGGGAAAACATCAGGACTGTTATCAAAAGAATTGTTGACTGAGAATAGACAAGCTTAAAGGAACCTTGGCCATTAATGTATACAATTCCTATAACTTTATTTTTTATAACTTTTTTATTGAGAAAGTAAAGTATATTCAAAAATCAAAGATTTTAGAAATTATGGAGAAGTGCTCCCAAAACTAAATAAAACTATTTATAGTAGTCTTACTATCCAGAGACAACCACTGCTAATATTTTTATTTTCTTCCAATATAAAAGAGTTTCCTTTCTATGGTGGGAACCATGCTGCTGAAATTAGAAATGCCTCCTCACTCTAGTAAGACAGTATTTTGATTCTTTCTTTTTATTAAAATAAAATAACTTTTATTATAAAAGACAGAGATGGATCAAAAGGGTCTCCCTCTCCTTTGAGTCCTACCTCATTATAATGCTAAGCAACACTCAGCTATTATCCACACTAATTCTGTCTCTGCCCAAAGATGGGACTTCTCAGCTGTCCTCTCAGAAATGACAAAGCTCCCTCAAGTGGATGACACATGGGTTGTCTTCTACTTGCTGCTGAGCAACGACATTAGAAAGCAATCACGGATACATTTTTTTTCCTAGAACACTTGAAAACATCACTTAAAATAATAATTAAAATTCTTGAGGTCTACCTATTCTAAACACTTTGAATCTAGTAACTCATTTAATCTTTACAATAATCCAATGAGGTGATTCGCCCTCAATAAGTGGCAGTCAGGCTTTGAGCCCCCAGTCCAGCCCTGTAGGCTGTACCTTTTGCCGCCATAAAAGAACTATAGTGATGCTGACAGTGTGATGGTGACACTCAAACTGCAGAACATTCTAGCAATACAGAGAAACTGGAGGAGGCTGCAAACCCAAAATCTGAGAATTAGTAAAAAGTTCAGGTTTTACTCATACTTAGAAAAGAAAATGAGTGAATTAATTACATTGAGGAGTGCTTAGTTGTGTTTTAAAATTTGTATCATTCATTGAAATGACATGATAATATTATGCAATACATGGGTTTATCTTTTTCATATTTTTGATAAATAAAAAGAATAATCAATAAGGCTAATTTTGCCTTGGCTAATTTCCCCATTGCCCAGGCCACAGGCCACAACCTATTAGGGAGAGGCAAGCAGTAGAAGGACCATGGACTTCAGATTCAAATTCCTGCTCCATTATGTGCTAGATAAGTGATTCACTAGGTATATCTTGTTCATCCTTAATTTCCTACATAGGAAAATAAAACAAAATCTCCTCTGCAGTGTTTTTGTGAGGATTAAATAAGACACTGTATATAAAGTGCCTGCTAACTTTTATTATCTGTGTCTCTTCACAATGGCTTACTGTGTTCAAAATGTAGTACTCAAAGGGGGAAAGAACATCCTCATACCTTATAGCTTTGGCAATGCAAAAGCTACCATGGCAGATATAAGAGCAGACTGAACACACAGGTTAGAGAGAAGTTTAGTCCATCTCCCTCCCTAGCACGATGCCCCTACTTGCCTAGGCAGGAAGTAGCAGCTGGGCCAGGAGGCTAGGAGCTGGCTAGCCTTCTGAGGCCAATGGGATTTGATAAAAGGAGAGCAGAGATGGGAAGGGAATCTCTTCCTAATGCTATACTAATCAGCTCCTTTGAAAGACTCTGAACCATCCAAGGCTCACTGTAAGTTTCCAGTCTATACTCCCTGGGTCCCTTGGGGATGCAGATGAAGATAGACTTGTTAGAAACATGACTCAGAGGTCTGGTACAGAAAGGCTGCAGGATGGTTGAGAATAAAATAATTATAACCCCCACAGGATTCTGCCTTTGACATCTCTCATCTGAAGAGGCCAAACAGGCTTGCCAATAATACTCATCCTTGTTCTCAATGTTGCTAAGAAAAGGAAAAGGGACAAAAGAACAAGTGACTGTTCCAGAGTTCTAGTCTGTGAACACCAGTTACTGGGCTCTGAGGGTTACTAACATCTGTGGAGACACTCACAAATTTCAAGACTCCAAGTTGCTTGTGGGGCCAAAATTAATCTGAGAACTAAGTGGCAGAAGCAAAGGCTTACCCTGAGAATTGAGTTATGATCGTAACAGAGAAAGGTAAAGCTTGACTATTTTAAGACTTTTGAACAGAACTGCTAGAACTTCTCTGAGAGTAGTAGGTGCAAACTTGCCTTAGCACCCTATGGAGCTTTGATAAGGGTAGGTGCAAAACCCTAGTACCTCTGCCCTGAGAGTCAAAGTTATTGAAATCTGTCAAGGTGAACTAAGGGCCAGTGGGTGTCATGACCTAAGGACAGGGAAAGCAATGAAGACCCTGAAACAAAACTGCCATATGTACTTTGAAGGAAGGATGAGACAGAAGGGAGGGCTGGCCCCTTCTCTGAGCAGCTGATTGAAAGAATAGCAGAGGAACCTGTCCTCTAGGTGGAAGTCTGCAGTCTTGGGATACGACTTAGCACAACTAAGATGGTATCATGCTAGTCAGCCCAGAGTTGATGTGGAACCCTCCTGACTGATAGTAGCACCAAAGAGTGTGTGGAGGAAGGAAGGGGGACAGGGTGGGTGGCAAGGATGTGAAGGAATCATCTTTCTTTCCTCCTAAAGAACTGTTACAGCCCAAAGAGATATGTGTATTGACTAATGGCAGCCTAGATGCAGAGCCCAGCCACACCACCTCTCCAGGAACCATGCACTCTTGGCTGAGCAAGGAGAGAACTTCTGCAGACTCCCGGAGCTTCGGCTGCCTCCAGCTTCCATAGAAGCACTGGTGCCTGGCTGCCGAAGATGTCCCTGCCTCAAGGGTCTCCTCTAAGAGAGAGATTGGTTTTCCTGCTGATCTGAACAGGAGTGGGCTTGAGAGTTGTATTTTCTGAGTCTACCTGTGTGGTGGGCATTTCTATCCCCAAACTGCAAAGTTGTTTAAACGTTAAACTCATTAAAACCATTTAACAAAGGAGGAGACAACAAGAGTGTAACTAGATCAGAGCTTGAGCTCTGTGGTCAGACATACCTGAATTAGAATTTTGTTTCTGTCACTTAGTAATAGCTGTGTGTCCTTGAGCAAATGGCTCATACTTTTTCAGTTCATTTCTTCACGTTATCATCCTCGACTGAAAACAATAATGATATCTATATCACAGGGTTGTTATGAGAATTAAATGTAAAGTGCTTGGCACCTAGTAAGCCTCAATAAATATTAGATTAAACAAATAAATAAAAACCCAAATACGTGCCAGGGTCATTTTTTTGGGAAGAGAACTGTATTTGGCAAGTCCCTGGGATGGATACAGAGTTGTGTGCAAGAAATGGCGAGCTGTATACTCTCATATACTGAGGGATCGTGCTGAAAAAATGAGTAATTTGGCTTTTTTAAAAAGTGAATTTTTGACAGGCCCTGAATATTCAGAAGAAGGATTTGGGCAAAGAGTAGATTTAGACAAAAATCAAGGCTTCCTGATTTCAAAACAAGTGTGCCATTCGGAGTGTAATTTTTGACTTTCCCTAAAGAGATTTCCCATTTTTTACAAGGACATTCTTTATTTTAGTTTTCCCTTCACTCGTTTTTCCCTTCCCCCAAATCTCTCCTGAGGATTCTATTTTCATTGCTCCACATTTTGATTCAAATTCCCATTTGAAAATAATTATGTGTGCTCTGATCCTCTTGGTGCCGGGTCAGACATACACCACTTAAGCCATGAAAATGCACTCCTCTGAAACGTATCAGAGAGGTGAAGAACAAGCCATGCCTCTCAGGATGGTGGTGGAAGAGACATAAAACTTCATACGTCAGGAATCTTCTTGACAGGCCTTACTAGGCCTGAGTCCAAGATGAAGCTGAGAAAAATGAAAGGGGATTTGGCTGACAAAGCAGATGACAGGCAGGGAGAGCCAGTGAAAGGGAATTGGCCAATGGCAAGAGGGGAATTGGCAAAGCTTTGTGAAACCCCTTGCTGGAAAACCATAAACCTCAGATTGTCCGTCTGGTGCATCAGTCCTCAGAGGCAAATCATTTTTGCCTGTGGAAGGTGCCTGCCAGGAAGCTGCACCTCAGGGGGCGCCTTTGGAAAAGTGGATCGTGTCTGGATGGATGCCCAGCACTAAGTGGATGGAGATGAGAAGAAAGCGCTCACAATGAGATCTCTAAGGGCTGGGAGATGGGGAGCCGCTCCAGTGGCTGACACTTGTGAGTCAGAACCATGGGAAAAGAAGTTGAGAAACAGAAGAAGAGGACAGGACGCTGAGGACAGGACGCTGGGAAGAAGCTTTGTTTCTTCAGTGGGAGACTGTCAGGGCCTGTCTCCTTTGCTATGGGTTCCCACTTGGAATTACTCATCAACCCTTTTGAAACCCAAGTCTGTCTTCTTCCAGGTGAATAATCCACATATCCGGCTCTCACAAATGAGCACTTAAACTGTGAAAAAATCTCTCTCAGAAATAAAATCTGTTTGCGTGCGTGATCTCGACACAGGCAGGCTGGTCCTCATCAGGTGGCAGAGAATGGCCCTGGCCCCAGAGGCCTCCCGATTCTTCTCAGAGCATCCTTTCTCTCTCGCTTTAGTGTTGTACCCTCTGGCTCCATGCCATCCAGAATCCCACTTCTGGCATTTTCCTATGGCCTCCCACTCTACTCTTTCCTTCCTGAGAAGGCTGGCTTATAACCCATATTTTCATCATCTCCCCTATCAAGATGTGCTTGATATATATTTCCTTTCCATAGAGAATTGGCAGGAATAAAGTTCATCAGAAATGTTGATGAAATGTATTAATAGCCTATTGCTCCTTAAGCTTTTTTTATGTCTGGCACACAGAGAAAATGACAATAACTTTACCATACACCATGATAAATACAGGTGAGAGACAATGGGCCCCAAAGTGTGAGCCAGACCACAACTCCGCCTGTCCTCCAATCCCTACCACTGAGAACTGAAGGAGTCAATGCCTCCCAACTTCTATAACCCTTTGTGCACATCAAGTGGGAAGCTGTCTTAACTCAGTGATTTTTCAAATGTGCCTCAACGAGCCTTATCAGTTTGCAGTTGTGCTTCAGAGAGAATAAGGGGCTGATTCGATGGATCACCTACTTCAGCTACAGCATCTCTGCTTTTATGTTTTATTTATTAGAACTTTGAATAAAATTTTATTAAATGGAAGAGTGTTGCAGCTTAAATGAGTGAGAAAATCACTATCTTAAATCTAATAAATAAAATTTTTAATGGTAGAAACTTGGGCAACCATGACAGGGTAGTAAAGAAGATATTCTGAAAACAGATGGGTTTTCTGGTGCCTTCCACTATCATTCAGGCAACACAGGCCTCTATACAGGCCCTCTACATAATCTGTGCACATCCTGCCCCTCTGATGCTTGAAAAAAATTATCTTAATACCAAGTAATTAATGCCAGGGTCTGCTAATTCTTAGCTTCATGAAACCAGAAACACAATCACTGGTCTTGCCTTTGCTACCTTTTGTATTGCAACTTGATTTATTTCTGCCATTTTTCAGAAGCCATGCAACATCTAGGAAATAAAAGTGCTGAAAGAAAGCCTAGCAAAATGAAGTTCTTGTAGGTTGGTGGAGCTATTTCATAAGATCGAGGCATTCATTTATTTACTTTTTTATTATTTCGTTGTTTATTATTATTATGTGTATCCACCCCATCTTGTTCCAAAAAAGGACTCAAAATAGGAAAAATTCATGGAATTCTGTTCTAGAGAAGAGATTTAATCTCAAAGTTTAGGTTACTTGGTGTTCAATAAAAGGCATCCTTTCAAAACTATCAATGAGAATTACAGTTTTATATGTATATATACACATGTGCCTATAAATGTGGGTTTCATTTATATTCCACATTGTTCTGTAAAGGATTTGAGACACCTTACAAAAAATTTGAGTCAGCAAGAGGTATAATTTTAAACTTTAGGGAGAATGTCTAAAAAAACTGGTAAACTTTTACCTTTTAGCCAAGATTTATCAGTAACATTTTTCTGTTAATCAATGGAATTTTGATAACACATTTGAAATATGCTTCTTCACCTTTAGATGTTACTATATTAGAGTTTTTGTTTTGTTTTGTTTTGTTTTGTTGCTTTTCAGCATCATTAAAGGAGAGTGGAGATGCAGAATTGGATAGAATAAACTCATTTCTGTGACACTTGCCTCAAATTCTTCTAAAGTTCTGAAAGCCATGAGTACAGTTGCCTGATTTATTCTGGATACTTCTAGGCCAGTGAAATTGTAGTCTTCAAAATAAAAAGATTTAGAAAGAGTCCAATTAAGGTTTATTTCTTGCTAAATAAATCAAAGAGAGCCTGTTTTTACATGGAACTTAGCACCTACTGTTCTTGAAGACAATGCAGAAAGTTAGTGAATCAAGACTGTTTCTCTTACTTCCAACTCTAGCTTACTCACTGTTGCCTTTCCTCTGTTCCTATGTGTTATATTGTTTGTGTGGCATTTTATTTTAAAATACTTCAATATGAACACTATAATGTAGTTGCATTAAAATACCCCATTCAGGGGATCTATCTTCCAGAGGTGATTAACCAACAGGTGAAGTACCACTTGCAAGTATGGAGGGTTTATTTAGCTGAAGATGTTTAGTTTAAAGTTGTGTTTTTTCTTGAAATTTGGGGACTCTGATTGCATTCTGTAAATATCACTCAATTAATAAAACTGTTTGGTGGGCCTTATACATTTCCCTGAATATCCTGTGAGTGTGATGTCTAGAACTCCTGTAAATTCTGGGACCCTGAGAATTGCCTACTTGAGCAGTAGCTGTTCTGTTCTATGGCATTTTCTTATAAAATACTGAATTCTAAATGGGTAGCAGTAGAAATCCAGAGCCACTAAAGAAAGAGTGAAATTTGGGTAGCGTTCCTTCCTTCTGTACTGTCTGTGACAAGCAAGCTCTGCCTAGTAATCAGAGAGAGGCCCACTGAGGACCCCAGGCTTCATGCCTGCAGGATTTCTTTCGAGATTTCATGCCTATCAAGTTCATCTTCAAAGAACACAATGCCCTTCTGATTTTTTATTATTATTTGAATGAGAGTCAACCACTGACTAATTGTGTCTGAGATATGTCAGGCCAAAGCCTGCCTTGGGGCAAGAGGTTGGACTAGAAGAGTGGGAACATGAGCAAGAATTGAGAGACCTCCTGTGGAAGCATCAGGGAAGAAGAAGGTAACACAAAATTTGCTGTCGCTGTTTTTTCTTTTATCTTCCTCTCTAAAGTGTTTGGAACACTGGGAGCCTTGGTGGTACCACTGGCCTAGAACACATGAAACTTCTCCCTAGGGCTGCATCAGGCAGCACTCAAGCACTGGTCTCGGTGAGACTCTCAGCTGCAGGGCTTAGCAGGCACTCAGGGGGGACCATCTCCTGCTTCTCATGTAAAGATTAGCACACGTGCAAAGATAAGAAACACTTCCAAGCAGTAAAAGGTTTTGAATACAAGAAAGCAGTAAACCAGAGGAGATCGGCAAGAAAAGAACAGACTGATGTGTTTAAAGGAATACAAGCCAGGTTTCACCAAGTCTTTATTGAGAACAAACTGGATGTTTATATGAGAATCTTAGTGTACAATAGTCGTAAATGGATAATAATTGTGTTTAACATTTGATCTCCATTTCATATGTGGATTCAGTTATTCTGTGTCATTTTGCCATTTTTACAAAATCTGGTGTTACATAATTAAACATTCTCTGCTTATTACAGAAAATTACCTGGAATGGTTGGCTTCTCCCTGCTTATGAAAGCAACAATTCTGGAGCCACTAGCTGAATACAGCTTCAAGGCATTTATTGCTGGGTTTTCGTTATGTCCCACATTCACCAATTTTAACTCTATTCAGAGAATGCCTCTTATGGTCTTAACCTGACTGAGAAGGAAATGATCAGTCACTTGAAATACTGTGTGAATTTTCTTAAATAAGGAGAGAAATCTTTAGATTGCCTTTGGAAAAGTTTCTCTGATACATATTAGTTCTCCTCCCTGTAATACCTGGAAAGTATTCTAGAACCCAGCAATGTTTCAACCCTCACTTGAATTGCCTACGATTCAGATGTGAACTGGTACTCCCACAATCTCAGATGTCTGGGTAAATTAACTGGTTCCACATCTGTGAAAATCCCAGGCCTCGCCCTTGATTTCTGCTGATTCTCAGAGGAGCTTATACTTCCATGGCTTCTGGGTCCATGTGTAATACAACCCATGTGTAATATTCAGCCTTTCGTCATTTTATACCTTCCCCCCCAAATTTTTTTCTCTAAACATTTCATGAACTGCAAATATTTGGGACTCATGGGTAAGAGTGCATGTGCGGGTCATGTCCTATAACTCAAGGTCTTACAAGGTCTAGTGTTTCTGTCTCCTGTTCCCTTCCCTCTCTTATTGTCCCTGGGAGCTCCATTATCATGGTTAGGCAAACTAACTTAGTTTCCCTTAGATCCTACCTCTAACCTTCCATCAAAGATCCTACAGAACAAAGTGTCCTCTGTTTAACAAGATCCACGCTCCTTAGAAGGTAGATAGACATATAAATAATAACAACAAACGTTCAGTTACGTGTATTTATTAGTTGATTAAAATCAAGTCTGAGTCTCTGCCTCTATTGAAAAGCAGCATAATATTTTAGAAAGGGAACTGAACCCACAGTTAGCCTATTGGGGTTTGAGAGCGGGCAGCACCACTCACTAGCCATGTGAAAGAGCCAGGAATCCATTTGGAGTTTCAGTTCATCATCTGAAGAGATTACCAATATTTTAACTCATTATGCTGATTAAAGAAAATAATTTATGCAATGCACTCTGAAACATTAGAGCAAGTGTTCTTGGGATATTTTAGCTTTATAATGACTGAGGAGTACTCCTGGCACATAGGGGAGGAGCCAGAAATGCTGAATGTCTTGCAATGTGGGAAAATTGTGCATAACACGGAATTCCCAAATTACTAATAGCATCTCCCATTGAGAAGCACAGCATTTGAGCGAAGTGTAACAAAAGGTATGTTACTTCTGACCTTCTGCCGTTCACACAAAATGCAGACGAATTTATAGATGGTATAGGTAAATCTTTAGAGATTTTCCTCATTCTGGATTATTTTGGCCCAATTTTTATTCCAAGGCGATAGTTTCTCTGGCATCGATAATGCTGCCAACATTTTAATTATAATCTTGAGCTTTCTCCTCTACGGAGTGCTTCCATTTGTATCTTTGTTTAATCTTTCAGTTGAAACTGTATTTTACTCCCAGAAGACAAAAAGAAGGAGGACAAATTAGGATTAAAGGCTAGGTGGGGTCTTACTCATGGTGAAGGTATGAGACAACAGGTGTTGGGTGCACTGAGCAGCCATTCAGGCCACAGTAGTTGTGTTCCCAAGGTCAGCACTGACTGCATAAATAAATACCTATTGTGCTAAAGGCAGGTCGGGTTTCAAGCATTTTTCTCATCCTTCCCTCTCAGCTTGCAATAAGCAAGGTAACCCTAAATAGGGTTCAGACCACAAAACTCCTAGGCTTCTAGACCCCCCAGGCCTTCAGAAGCAACACAGTTCTGATTCCCTGGCTCTGCATCTGTTCACGAAGTTGTCAAGAGGCCCAATATCTGTTGAGCAGACGCCCGATGTGTTGTCCAGGCCATGGTGAAGCATTGTGGTCATCCAGCTACAGTCTCCCTTTATCCTCAGGTGTAGACTTGAGGCTATAACTTTTACCACAGAGGTCGACTGGGGAGGATTGACATATATTATTGTCCTTGGGTCAGAAGCTGGATGAACATTTACATCCCTCTCACTGACTCTTCATCCTTGGGGTTCAATGAGCTGTTTTGAAACATGCTTGATGAAGTGATATTTTCTCATAGATATGTTATCATTTATATGAGGGGGAAGAAAAAAACCTGCTTCTACGGGCTTAAAGGGAACATGCTACGGATCAGGGTAAGAGGGCCTAGCTGGCTAGGAAGACATGAAACCTGTAAGCAAGTTGAAATTCTATCTCTAGTCAATAGGCTGATTTGTAAATTTTGTTCCTAGATCACATCTCTGATTACTTTAACAATGTCCCTTCTTCTTCTGAAACCTTCAATAACTGTATACCAATAGAAATATTTCAATTTCCTTAACCTTTCCTCTAATCTATAATTTGAGTTCAACTTACTTTTCTAGTCTTCTCTCTTACAACTCCCTTCACAAATCCTATACCTCAGGTCTCTTAAAAAAAAAAAATTCTTGTCCTTCTCTAAAAACAGGTTCTTCAGCTGGTTCAACTGCTAATTAACGAGCAGTATGACCCTGGTTAATTATTAACATCTCCAAGTCCCAGAGGCCTAGCTTATAAAATCCAGGAAGGAGACCCAGGCTGATGATTTTTTCACAAGTTACCCAGGTGGATCTAACACACATCAAAGTTTGTGAATGTTTGAACATAAAACCCCCTCCAACTCTGATTTTTCCACACATCCGTACACTGTAATTCTCTGCCTCCATGTGTTTGTTTAATAAAGTACATTTTCCTGGAATGTTTTACCTCCCCTCTGGTTAACCCCCGCACACCTGTACGACATGTGTGTGCGAACTCACGTGCATGCACGTGCACGCGCGCGTGCGCACACACACACACACACACACACACACACACACACACACACACAATCAGTCACGGTTCTTCAAGATTAGCTCTAACACCGCCTCCTCCAGAAAGTCATGTCTAAGGACTAAGCTTGCCTTTCTATGCTCCCTTTTTTCAAACACCATAGCACAATCAGTCTTAGTCCTTCGTGGGTTTTGTTTAACCACCACTGGTAGACCGTAAACTTCCTGAGCATAAATATTCCTTCTTGTTCATTTTTTATATTCCATATTACTCATGGGAGTAGCTTGCAAGAGTTGATTGAACTGGGTTAAATTGACTTGATGTGAATTAATTGAGAGACATCTTAGTGAAGGCGACAAGTCAGAGGGTCTTGGGAAGATTGCTGATTAGAGCTGAGGGGTTGTGTCTTTCTGACGATCATGGAACCTTTACTGGTCACACTTCCTCTCTGTCTCTATACACATGTGATTGTAAACTCAATATCTTAAGAAAAGCTCCAGCTGTTTTTTGTCCAAATCAAATTATTTTATATCTGCAATCTTGCAGCCAGAGTGGCTGAGCCAATATATTTAATGACTCACTCTAGACAGACGAAAGTCTGTTCTTGAGAAATGAGGAAGGGGAGCCATTAATCTTTTCTAAAATAAACAGAGTTGTAATGACTTTTTAATCTGAAGAGTAGAGATCCTGAGCTGGAACGCAGCACCCAAAGACACGCCGAATTCCCTGACAAGTGAAGAGTGCCCGCATGATAATTGATTGTGGGATCATTTTCCCTGTAGTTTCTGAAAAACGTTCACAGTATCACTAGTGTTTAGAGGGGCCTTATCAAAATAGCTGCCCAGCTTCGTGAGGGGGAAAAAGCTTGTCATCATCTGAGGGTTTGGAGGAACTTGCCTCCAGAACTGTGAGAAATAAGTTTTTTTTTTGTTTATAAGCCACTCAGTTTATGGTATTTTTGTTATATCAGCCAGAATGAACTAAGACACTAAGTGAATGTACGCAAACTTGTGAGTTCAGCATTGAGTAAGCTTTGGTCCACCATCTCAGATATTGAGATTCAGAGAGTGTAGTGACTGCAAAAGGTTGCCTACATAGCTAGTGGTACCCTGACTTCAAGGATCAGTCCACCGTACTGGAGGTTTCCAGCCATTTTCATGTTCTGACACAGAAGTTATTGTGGTTTTTAATATGCTGTTGTGGGGAGGGAAGAGCCGCTCAGAATCTGCCTGCATTCCCAAGGATTGAGGAGATGGGTTAATTTGGCACATTCCTATGAAGGCATACAAGTTGGGGACCATGATACTGTACCCCCACAGCACCTATTAATGACAATAAGAACCATGAATATGCCTTGTTGTCTATACTATACTAGTATTTCAGGGTAACCATGAGATGCCTACTAAGAACTGGGAATTTAGTGAAATGATGTTGACTTCTGCATTTTAAATGGTAAGATCAACACATATTAGACTGGAAGAAGGATATAGAATTCACTTGAAAAAGATAGCATGTTGCCCAGGTAACATTGTTGATTATAACTTGACTAAAAGCATAGAAGATATAAAGAAATAACAGAAGTTCAGAAAATGGTAGGATGAATATCAGCTGAAACTATTCAGGGACAGAGAGCCTTTGCTATCAGCATTTATTAATACTGTCCCCACAGTGAGATGGCTATGGCTGGCTGTCTCTGCCTGGTGCTCTTACTACATATTCATCCAAAGCTCCTTATCTTGATTCCTCATTATCTTGATTCCATATACATAAAGCATCCTTCTCATTTTGATTTTGCCTCCTATGTAAGTCTGTCTAAAGGGGAAAATGATCTAATTGTAGGGACTTTAAAATATTCTGGTCCTGGTATAGGGATGTCTCCTGATAAATCAGTATGACTTGGGATCCTATGAAGCTTCTTACCATAAGAAAATTCTCTGGAATAGGCCAAGAGGAGCTTTTCTGTCCAGGTGATGGCTATATATTTCATGTAAATTAATTTTTGACATCCTTGTGTCTCATACAAACTAATGTTTATTTTTATTGGTGTGGATAATTCTTACAGCCTAATCACCAGGCACTCCCTGTAATGAGATTCTGAGTCTCTGAGGGAGCAGGTGGATCATGACCTAAAGCAACCTAATTGAGAGCCTATAAATGTGACAACATGTTCAGCTCCAGGAGGCCCTTCTGAGACCACACTATTTCCATCTCTGTCTCTCAATTTCTTCACAACTTATGTCTCTTTTAGAAATAAGATATAATCTTGAAACATGTGTGGTTGTGCTGGGTAGTTTTGGTCTCCATGTTTAGATGTCTCTGAATTGTTTCTTTATTCAACACATCTGATCTACCCCAAATCTCTACAACCAGATGAAAAGACTATGTAAGAGTTTTTTCTTATTACATTGTACCTTGCCAACTCAACACGTGGTACTAGAAAATTGAGCTTATTTCTAATTTTAGCAATTCTGTGTCCTCTGGGGAAGTGCTTCTCAAACTTTAATGTACATGAGTCACTTGGCAGTCTGATTCTGATTCAATAGATCTGGGCATGAAATTTTGCATTTTTAAAAGTCCTACCTCAACTGCTGGTGGACTATACTTTCAGTAGCAAGGCTCTGGGGAACATGCATAGGTAAACCAGGTGGTCACTTAAATTGCTGGGCAGAAGGGGCAGAAATAAGGGTCCCAGTCCTCTGCAAAGTACCTATTCCCCAACATGTTGTTCTGCCATTGTGATTTTATGTCTTTGTCTCTAGAAAAGTTTTCTCATCATAGGAATCCTTTGTTAAAATGCAAATACTCTTTGATGAAATCATACCTTAAGTCTAGCAAATACCATAATCCCTAGAAATACCTAAGCAGGGATCCTTGCAGCCAGCTGGAAATAAAGATAGGAATTGGGCCACAAGGAAGGTTGTAGTATGTTCACTTCAGAAAGAGGTGCTGTTCAAAAGAAAAGAATATCTGATAGGAATGCTTTGAGTTGTAAGTAACATAAAACCCAATTAAGAGTGACTTCAGCAATAAAGACATTTATGTGTCTCACCTAATAAGAAATTTAGTTGCTCAGGGCTCTATCATATCATCAAGAATCCCGGCTTTGTCTGTCTTCTGTCCCCCAGAGTCTCCATTTTTGATTATTGGCTTTTTATTCTTGTACTTGTTGCCTCGGGTCTCCAAAATAGCTCCTAAAGTTTCAGGCATCACTTCCACTTTGAAAATGGAAGGAAAAGGAAGAAGCTTTGAAAGCCACATCTGTACCTTTTATAAGAAAAATGAAATTTGTAGCCGGTTTCAGCAGGTTTCAGGCTTTTTGCATCTGATTATCAGAACTGGATAACTTGCCTCCCTTAAACAAATCACTGGCAAAGTGGGAAGGGGTTACCCTTGGCTTAGAGCAATGGATGACACTCCCAAGGTTAGGGGAAGGGCCTGTCCTTCCCAATAACAAGGCGAACCCACCTATTACAAAATCAGGGAGTGAAATGCAGAGTGAATGGCATTGAGTAGACCATAAACAGTGCCTGCCCTGGGAAGAAACCAGTTTATACTTGTAGGGGAGGCAGCAGAATGCCAAAGCCCAGTTTCATCTATGCCTCAATTAGAGCCAGGTCCAGCCCTACCACCCACCTCCTGATAGCTCCCCGTGACTTATTCACTTTAGAATAGGAACAGTGATTTGATGTTTATTTTGATTTCAGGAAGGCCATGTGGGGGTTAGAATGTACAGTGTCTGCTTGGTCAATATTTGCTGATCAATCAAAAAAGAATGATGAAAAAGAAATTTGAGGTGTTGGGAGAGAGACATGGAGAAAGATGTTCAGAAGAAATGGGTCTAGTTCTTTGAATAAAACAAAGCTTCAAACAAAAGCATTATCTGTTTAAACCTCGAAATAGTCCTATGAGGTAAGGATTATTTTCCACATTTTACAGATCAGAACTCCGAGAGACTAAGAATCTTGCCCAAAGCCATACTGTTTGTAATGGGAAGATTAGGGATTCCAATGGCATAATTCTAAAGCTCTGAACTGTCACACTAAAATTTATACATTCAAATGAAGGTCTTGCTCAGAGTGGGTTTTGTACACTTGTTCAAGGGCTCTGCTTTGCTGAAAAAAAAAAAAAAAAAAAAAAGCCTTTTACATGCCTTCTTTTAGAGATGCCGTCAAATCACATACTGTCCCCCTGCCCCATGGTAGTCTTACTTTAGGGCAGTTACTTCCTAAAACCTCAAAGTTCCAGATTTACATCATCAAACATACAGCTCTAATTTAGAACACATTTTACTTCTCCTCTTACTTACCTTCATCTCTGCTCCAACAGCCTTTGTTATTATTCTCCTCTTACAAACTTATTACAGGTTTACTGAAAGAAACACAGAACTTTGGACCAGAAACAAAAATTCACCCTAGGGCTACATTAAAATATTCACCATTGTTTTGGCTTTCCTCAGTTTTCTAGTAATTTTCCTACACTGGATCCCTATTCACTCCAGATATAAAAAGCTTTCCACTATCTCATTGGGTATCTTGTCTGATGGGAATCCAACTTAGGCAATTACAGAATTCTAGTGCAGGGCATCTCATTTGGGCCAGCTTGTCTGCTGATTTGTTTCTGCCTCCATTGATTAAATTTCTTTTGAGTTGCCTCCAGCAATTAGGCATTCAGATCCTTGAGGCAAGGATCATAACTGTGAACCCCAAGAGAAACAGATGTCTGGGAAACATCCTATTCTATTAACTTCAAGCCCCGTGGTTCTGCCTGGTGGGGAAATTATTTGGCTTCTGTTAGCACCTTTGGTCTTCTTTGGCCTGAGTATACCTGTGTATACCTGGGCTGGACTATCTGACTCCTTTTCTGAGCCGTAATAAGTGCTTTGATAGGATGAGACTGTTCCATTCCTTGGTACATTTCTCACAAACAATGTCAAATGACAGTGCTAGATTTACACAGTCTTTTCAGGAGAAATTAAAAAGCAGATAATGTTTTTGCTGCTGTGCTAGTATGAGCTATAACAAAAGGAAAAAGGGAAGGATGGGTATGAGGGAGATAGAGAGAGGAAGGAAATCAACCCTCACTTTTGTGCTAGGAACAGGCCTAGACATTTGGCATATATTATGTTATTTCAATGTCCTGGAAAGGAGGCATTACTTTTTACATTTTACAGATGAGAATATTGAGGCTCAGAGAGGCTAAGAATTTTGGCCAAGGTCACACAGCTCATAAATCAAAAATCTTGGATTTCAATAATCTGAGTCCAAAATCTATTTCAAAAATAATTTGGTATTTTGGCCACCTAAGACACTGTTTTGGAAAAAGCATGGAAAATGGAGAGTCCATCCTGCTACTTCTGCTGTAGATTTCAAATTGCCTCAGTGTCTCCAGCAATAACGATCACCACTGTAAAACCAGTGCCCCAACGTGCTGTGGAAAGCTAAGACATGGCATTTTCAGTCTTTTGACCCCAAAGATTAGAACATAGGAATATAATTTCAGGAGGCACAGGCCTAAGATGAATGAAGATAGCCCTGGAAAGCCTTTTCTTATACTGAAGTCCCTCTAAATGAACTTCCCAGGTTCCAAACTCTAAGAATCCCTTTCCCTTAGCAGTTGAAGGATTCAGTCTCTGATCTGGCCAGAACTCTGGCCCAGCTTCAGGCCCCCTCCTTCCATCCCACAAGCCAAGAGCTAGAGCTCTGCTGAGCTGGGAGTCCCAAAGCTGGCAACAGAGGCAGCCCTGGCCTTTCTTGCTGTTCATCTTATATTTGGGAGACTCCTTCTCTCTTATATTACCTCCCTTTCAATTTCATCTTCTGACTGTGTGGTACACTCTTCAGGTCACCAGCAGCTGAAATCATTCAGCAGATCTGACACTAGAAATTACTCATTTGGGGAAAGCATTGATGCTAAAAACAATTACTGCTCTGATTCACCTTTCTCTACCCCCATCATATCTCTAGACTCATTAGTATGAGATATGTACTTGTAACACACACACACACACACACACACACATAAGGAAGATATATATTTCCTTATATTTATATCTTTATTGACAATACTAGGCAAGTAAGTACTCTGCCCTCTGAAAAAGCCCTTTGGCTATGAAGTTTCATTTGATATAATGAGGTTGGTGGTGGAAAGATCAGGTACAGAAATTACAGAAAATTCATTGTGACACTCCTCAAGTCGGCAGAACAAAGCCCCTCAAAGAAGCAGTGGGCGCGATGGTAAAAGCAGTTACTTTTCAGTTGAGGAAAACTAGGTCAGCATCCTAGCCCGCTACTGCCCATCTGAATGGCCATGGACAGGCTCCTCTCTGAGCATTAGCACCTTCACCTCTTAAATAAGAACTGCAATCTCACCTTGTCACTGTGTTTTGAGAATTTAATGGAATAACTATTGTACGGCAGCTACAATCGTTATTGTAATGATGAAAATTTCTTGCCAGGTCAATAGGGGTAGCAGGTCACTATTTTCCTGCACCTGTTGTTCTTTTCCATGTCCCCTATAAAATTCTAAAAAGAATAAACAATGAAGACTTGCCATTAGGTCCCATGGCAAGTGCCCAGTTTTCCTTTGGAAGAGAAAAGCCCTTCCTGTATAGTTGTCTGTCAGTATGGTATGGAATGATACTTGAGACAGAGTTGATGGCAAGGTAGGATCTCCTGGTGATTCAAAACCATTCACTGTTTATGCTACCAGGAAGCATTTTTTCCTATCCCAATCTCCTCCTTCCCATATTGTTCCTTTAAATGGCCGGTTAGGTGAGGTACAGCCCTGTGGGCAACAAACGAGCTGACAGTAGCATAACTGAGCTAGGTACCATCTGCACTTCCCAGCCCCAGCAGTCTCCTTGTGAGGATCTGACAAAATCCACTCCCACGATAAAGGGAGAAAAGAGGCTCCTGGCATAGACGCAAAGACCCTTCTGGAGATGGCAGACCTCACCAGGGGTACCCTGCTACCAACCTCCAGCACTCTTTTAGGGAATACTAATTCAATATCTGCTAAGCACTTCTAGGACATCTGGGCAGAAAATACATAATAAGTTCCTCCATAGTTCATCCACACAAGCCATATATAGCTGCCGGGAACCAACACAAGCCAGTTCTCTTGGCTAGGGCAGGGTTTACACAAGGGACCAGGGACACATGCAGATACAGACAGCACGCCTGGCTGGAAGTCCACATAGGACTGCTGTGCCTTCTGTTCTCACAGTGTGGGAAGTATGAGAAGCTCCAAATTTCCAGGTGAGAGAGGCTAGACCGTGTTTCAAGGAGAGAAACATCTGGCACCCACCTCCTGTCTCGTCCGCACTGTGGTTAGGACACATTTTCTACTGTTTTCTGAATTGAAACAAGGGAGGACCTCAAGCGCGAGACCAAGAATAAATGCTTCAGATGCATCCTTAAGACCACGTAGAAGCCTCTGAAAATAAACTTGTCTTATTCCGGAGAGGGACATAAAAAATATAAGGCACAAATGCCTCTTCGAGGACAAACATTTCCAAAATCAAATAGTGAACAGAGAACGTAAAACAGTAAGAGAAAAAAAATTCAGCCTCATCGTGTAGAAAATTTCCTCTAAATTACAACAAAACATACTAGTCTTAGTTTAGTTCTTTTAAGAACTGAAAATGGAAACAATCAGGCAATTCAAAATGAGAGTCATTCTGCCCAACAACTGGCCTAGACACGAAAAAATGTCAATGTCATGAATAAAATTGACTGGTGAATATTCTTGATTAAAAGAAACTAAAGAGACATGACAACCAAATGCAATGTTTGATTCTGTATTTATTCCCAGATTAAAAACAAAACTACAAAGGGCATTATTAGAATAATTGAGGAAATTTGAAAACAGAATGAATAATAGATAATAGTATTGCATTAGTGTTAAATTTCCTCAATGTGATTTTCTGTATAATGTGACTTTGTCAGAGAATGATCTTGTTCTTAGGGGGAATATGTTGAGATATTTAAGGGTAAAATAAATGTGAGGCCTGAAAAATAATAGCAATGTTGATGTTAATAATATGAGAGAGAGAGAGAGAGAGAGAGAGAGAGAGAGAGAGAGAGACTGGTAGAGAGAGACAGAGAGACAGAGAGAGAGAGACAGAGAGAGACAGAGACAGAGACAGAGAGAGAGAGACAGAGAGAAACAGAGAGAAACAGAGACAGAGAGACAGAGACAGAGAGAGAATATTAAGCAAATATGTAAAACATGAAGGTAAATGGGTGTTCATTGCATTTGTCTTGTAACTTTTCTTTAAATGGTTCAAATGTTTCCAAATAAGTAAGGAAAGGAAAGGGTAATTGCTATAGATGAAAATATACTTCTTAAGAGACGTAAACACATGTAATGCCCTGGTTTGTTCCCTGAATCCTAATGGGAACAAACCAATTATTAAAAAGATATTTTTGAGACAATCTGGGAAAATTGAACATGGATTAGGTATTAGATAATATTAAGGAATTTTTAGTTCTGTTGGGTGTGATAATGGTGTATTGTGGTTATTTGAAACAGAAACTTGATCTGTTAAAGAAAGTAAACCTACCATATTTTACAAGTAAAATGATCATTAGGATTTACTCCAACAGTCCAGAAAAGGTTTTAAAAAGATGAATGAGATGAAACAACAATGGCAGAGTGTAGATAATTGTTGAAGCTGTGTAATGAGTTGGAGTTCTTTATACTATTAGCATTTCAGCTTTGCGTCCAAAAATCTTCATAATAAAAATTGTTTTTAAAAATTAAAATGCACACAGAGGAATGATAGAGAATAAAATAATTATTTCTAAAGTATAGGGATAAATCATGTATGTAGATTTGTACATTGTAGCCTTTATATCTTACCTTTAGGAGTTTGAGATTTGACACATTCACACCCTGAGACACTACTGCTCATATCCCAGACCCAGAGATGATGCTGTGATAAGTAGTCACTTCCCATTTGCCATTTGACTTTTTAGCAGGTCAACAACAGTCTTCCAAGTTTAGTATTTTCTTAAATTCACTTTATGTTAGAATCTCTCTCTCTCCCTCATTCCCATTCCTTCCATCTCATCCAGTCCCAATAACAAAATAGATGAATATCACTCCCCATCATTTTCCAACAAAGATATTTTTTTTTTACTCCTGCCTAACTAAAACAGGATTGTAACACAGGGAGAAAGTTATGGACAGGCTAACAGTCAGTCTGTGGTTGGGCAAGGACTAGGACCTTGGACCTTAGACTCCCGCTCTAACCATTAGTCAACATGTCCTCTCTTGCCCATCCATAATGATGGTGGCTCTAGTCTCTATAGAAACCAATCTGCCTAAAATAGGAATTAAGTGAGGAACAAAACATTTAAAGCCAATTGGATCCATTCATATCCAAACAATGTCAATTTAAGGGCTATTACCCAAGTTGTTGGCTTTTTGAATGATTTCCCACCATGGGCTCAAGGAAGGGAAGTGTGTGTGTATTGGGGGGAGGGGGCACTATACAGTCTATTCCATCAAGAATCTTGCCTGCTGTTTTCCTCTTTCCCTTCTTCAAACATGTCTTTATGTCCTAGAGCCATAAGCTCTTAAAACAAACTTTTAGTCACGGCAGTTTTATGACCACAAGACTGAGACAAAAGTGAAAGTCTGAGAATCCCTTATAGGCAAAGAAAGTTTCCCAAAGAAGAAACGGGACTGAGACCAAATCCCTCACAGAAACCTGGCAACTTCACCATTATTTTCCATTTACAAGGTGAGGCTTTGAACAATCTCCATCCATCAAGTCTGCTCCCCCAGGGTCTCCAAGAAGGAAGTAGTGTTTGGAAGTAGAGCTAACATGGCACAAAACTGGGGAGCGGAATTGTCCAGCCTCTTGCAATGAGCACCTGCCTCACAGGGGTTGTGAGGATTCACTGGGAATATCTTCAAAGTGTATCAATATGAGTTCACTATAATTAATATTATTTCACTGTCATTATTATCACTTCTATATTAGACATAACTTTTGGCTTCCACACTAGAAAATACTCATCTACTTTGCTCCTAATTTTTTGTCCCTCATTTTGGAACAGCTTTTGACTTCCAAAATATCACTAAGTACAGGGAGCATTATTACCCATACCTATGGAGTAGCTCATAGTTTTTACTTGCTGTTTAATTTTCCCAGGTGGAAAAAGACAAGCAATGACATTCATTTCTCTTTTGATTTTTCTTTTTCCTTTTCTTCTTCCTTCTATTTAAGAAACACTCAATAAGAGCTTGGTGCCAGGCCTGGAGTCTGGTTGGATACAAGTGCCTTCAAGGAGCTCCAGGGTAGTGCAAGTGATGGACATGCAAACAGTTGAATAATAGCACTGCTAGGCTTGCTGGACTTAGAAAATAAAAATCAGGATGCTCAGTTAAATTTGAAATTCAGATAAATAATAAATAATTGATGTAACTATGTTTCAAATATCGCATGGGACCTACGTATAACAAAAATTATTCATTATTTATCTGAAATTTAAATGTAACTGGGCACCCTGTATTGTATCTGATAATCCTAATTTACACAACACAACACAATAGCTACTGTTAATGAATACAAAGGGCTGTGGGAGTACAAAAGCCTGATCAAACAACACCTCTTCCCTGCACAGAGGCAGCAACCTAAAGGAGGCCTTAAAATAAGGAACAAGGTTTGCCAGGTAGTGATACCAGGAAGGCCTTACATCTAGTGATCTGAAGGATAAACCAGGTCAGAATGTTTAGGAAATTATGAAAAGTTTATGAAAGCTGGAGCACAGGGGTCCATATGGATAAATGGCTTAAGTTCAACTAAAGAGGTTGGATATTATAAAATAGGTCATGGGGATCCTAAAAAAGATTTTATCCTGGGGAGTGACAGGTTCAGACTTGTTTTTAGGGTGAGAACTCTGGAGTAGAGAATGAATGATAGGAAGAGAAGAAAGTTGAGATGAGCAGTTTGGATTCAAGGAGAGTTCCTGATAAGGACTAAAACTAAGCCAATGGCTCTAGAGATATGAGGAGAAGCCAAATGTGAGAGATGATTATTCAGGTAGGCTTGTTAAAATCTGTCGATAGGCAAGGCAATTGGCCGAGACAAGCGTGCCTCTGCAATGCCTAGCTTGGGAGTTTGGGAGAATAATAATGCTATATTTGGCTATAAACAGTATGATGCATATACACAAGTTAATGCCAAGCCAGCAATTTAGCAGCAATTAACATTCAAGATATCCTAATTAGGAATCGACCCTTCAGGGGTAGTTAATTAGCTGTTGGGAATCCCAATCATGAACCAATACCTTTCAGAGGTAGTTACTTAGCGCCTTAACCAATTTGTCTGAATTTACCCCCCAGGGGTGTATTACTTAGTATAAGGGATAGGCGATGATTTAGGAGTAAGACTCTGGTGTGCCCAGCTTCAGCTCTTGAGTCTCACTGGTCCTATATCTTTTAACTATATGAAGAACTTGACCTTCTTACAAGGCTGACCCATTCTGCCTTTGAAATATCTTTGCATTTGTTTTTCATGCTTATAGATAATTATTAACACATCTGCCAAAATTTGATCCAAGACACACTTTTATTTCAACATAACATATTCTCTGGTAGTGAGATTGTTAATAAGGAATCCTATAGTGCTCTCCATACCTATTTATCACCACTGGATGCTATTATAGTATTAATGTGTATCAAAAGAATATTATATTTGTTGGATGACCAAATTGGCTTAAGTTCGTTCAAAACAGATGCCACTGGAAGCTGACTTTAGGTAAAACTGAGGAGTTTCCATTAAGAATCATGCGACTCAAATTGCACCCCCTTTTGTGGGCTTTAGATACTTGCTATTTGCTTCATGTCTCCTGTGGGAACTCACATTATTCAGCCATCAGTGAGCCAGATTTAATCGATGCAGTTCAGCTAAAGAAACATGATCACACATGATGACTTTCTCAAAAGTCTGGAAAGACTTTCAAAATAAATAAAAATACACCCAAGCATCCCATTGCAAATGTGAGCTTCAAATAGAAGATTTTATGTAAACCTTCCAGACGTTCAGACTCCGCTGTTATTTTTGAAAAGACATTCCAATAACAGATGCCCCTTCAATTGGGGAATGGTTTGATAGAAAGCAGCAGGCACTATTTAAAAGAAGAAAAAAATAGCTCTCTTGAGACACGTCAAAACAAATTAGCTGTGATGCTGAAATTATTTCCTGTTGGGTTTAATAAAGTTAACAAGATAAGTAAATATGAAAAACAGCATTAGGAAGCAGGAAATAATTTCCTCCAAAGCATGGAGCTCTTTCAGGCATTGATAACAATAAATACAGAATTTCATTTGTCTATTCTTATTCCATTTCTAGTTTTCAAAATTTCCTCTGAAATTTCTTTTGAGATGAAGTTATTTATGATATTTTGACTGTTTTGAAACCAAGTTAGAAATCTGCGACTCAAGCATTGTGTTGTTTTTCGTGTTCTGTTTCCACATTGAATGTAGTACTTTCAATAAATTGATAAAAAATAATTGAGGGACAGATTGAAAATGTTATTTAAATGGCATGTGGAGATTGTGCCTTTCACTTCACCAAATTTTCTTGGTCTCACTTAACATGAATAATTAAGACTTCACAGCAAGTTAAGGAAACATGGTTCCTTTCCCCATTAACAATCTAAAAATGAGCTTCTTCATTGATAGTATTCTTACTATTTCCAGTTATTATTTTCTTAAGGCACATGGGTCTTAAGTCATCAGACTGGTTTCTAGACCCAACTCTTTCACTATTACTTAATCATATCATCTCTCCTTAGTCTCGCCATCTGTAAAATCAAGGGGCAGACTCCTTGATAATAGCTATCACTCAATGAGCATTTAATAAGTGCTAGGCCCTCTACTAAGAACTTTACACACATCATCTAATTGATGTGACAATAATCTTTTAAGGCATTATCTCTATCTTACAAATGTGGAACTAGGCACAAAGGAGTTAAATAACTTTCCTAAGGTCACTCAGCAAGCAAAAGACTAAGCCAGCATTCAAATCCAGATCAACTCAAGTCCAAAGGCCACATCTGTTCCTAGCCACAGTGCCTCCTATTGTGAGTACCACCTCCAGATCTCTTCAAGATCAAATACTCCAAGGTCCTATGATTCTTTTATAGTAACTATTATTTGCAAGAAAAATACCTCAAGTAACAGGGAGTATAATAGTCCAATGGACAGATATGGAACACAGTTGTAGAAAAAGAAAATATTTTGCATCCTGGTTTGCACATAATGAATTTGATATGTTGGAAAGATGCCCAAGTGGCAAATGAAATTTAGACTAGAGCAAGGGACAAAAGTCAGAGCTGAAGATAAAGAACTCAATCTCCTGCAAGAAGGTAATGGCTGAAACTATGCAACTGAAAGAGTGCTAAGGGAGAAAGTATGGAAAGAGAAGAGGAGAGAGCAAAGAGCAGATCCCTGGGATCAACCACATGTAGGTGCAGGAGGAAAAAGAAGAACCAGAGAAAGATATGTAGAGAATGAATCAGAGAAACTCCAAGGTGTCATTTCTAAAGGCAAAGCTGAGAAGAGGTCCAAAGAAGGATGGCCCACAGTGCCAAGTGCCATTCCTCCTAAAGTCAAGAAGATTAAAAAACAATAAAAAGACACTGGATTAGACAAACCATTTGGTGATCCTCAAGAGATAGGTATGGTATGCCAGGGATTAAAACCTGAACACAGAGGACTATGAAGTGGGACTGGGAAGAACAGACATGGAGGCAACAATTATGGGTTTCTCTTTCTAAGAATCTGGTGTGTCAGACAAGAAGAGAAATGGAGGGATATAAAGGAAGGAGAGATCAAGAAAAGGTAATTTTGCATGGGACAGACTTCGGCATTTTTACAGACTACGTGAAAGGGGTCACAAGGTAGAGGGGATAATTGAGGAGATGAGGCCCTGAAGTGTGATGAGGAGGCCAGAATCAAAGTCAGCAAGTGGAGGGATAGTTGAAAAGCAACCACCCATAAACATCAGCTTGCAACCACCTTGAAACACTGCACCTCAGGCTGGGCTCCTGGGGCCTGTCAGCCCATCAGGTTCTATTTCTGGCCTCTGTCTAGTATAACTTCTTTATTACTATTATTTTATTGTTTTCATAAAATTATATATTTAAAACATACATGATGATTTGATATACATAGTGAAATGATTTCTCCAATCAAGCTAATTAACATAGCATCTCTTCATATAGTTACCTTTTCTGTGTGTGATGAAAACCCATGAAATTTACTCTCTTAGCAAATTTCCAGTATTCAGTACAGTAGTATGACTATAGATATTATGCTGTTTGTGAGATCTCTAGACTTATTCGCCCTACATAACTGCAACTTTGGACCCTTTGACCAGCATCTCCCCATTGGTGCTCTTGGTAACCACCATTCTACTCTCTGCTTCTGTGTATTCAACATTTTTTTAGATTCCATGCGTGAGGTCATGTAGTTTTTTTTTCTTTCTGTGTCTGGCCTATTTTATTTAGCATATAGCCTCTAGTTTCATCCATGTTCTTGCAAATGACAAGATCTCTCTCTCTTTTTAAGGTTGAATAGTATTTCATTGTATATGTGAATGTATTTCTCTAATTTCTTGAATCACAATTTATTTGTTTATCCATCAATGGACACTTAGGTTGTCTCTATATATCTTGGTCATTATGAATAATGCTTTAATGAATATGAGAGTGCAAATATTTCTTCCAGGTGTTGATTTTATTTCCTTTGGTATATATCCAAAAGAGAGTTTGCTGATAATATGATGTTTCTATTTTTAATTTGGAGGTGGGGGAATCTCCATATTATTTTCCATAGAGGCTGCACCAATTTACATTCCCACCAACAGTGCACAAAGGTTCCCTTTTCTCCACATCCTCACCAACACTTATCTCTTATCTTTTTGATAACAGTCATCCTAACAGACCTGAAGTGATATCTCATTGTGGTTTTGATATTCTTTTTCTTGCTGTTTAGTAACATCAAGCACCTTTTCATGTATCTGTTTTGGCCATATGTATGTCTTCTTTGGATAATTTCTATTCAGGTCCAAGTACCACTTTTTTAGAGAATCATAAAAATGCTATGATTTTCAGAACCAGAAGTAACTTTAGATATCAAGACCCACCTGATTTTGCAGTTAAGCGAACCAGGGCCAACAGCAATAAACCTAGCCAGCATCATAAGACTAGTTACTGACAGAACCAGGACAAATCCTTGGATACATTAACTGAGCCCAGACTTTTTTTCTTTCATATCATACTTTGTCCATATATATAAAACTTTTCCCAACTTTCTTTTAAATAATTACTCTATTAGGCTTTGTGACACATATGGAGAAAGAGATTACTATCTTATATTTGTCTGACCATGAGATTAATATTCCTATTTTGTCATATGCATAATGCTTAACAAACCTCATTATATTTTATTTCCTTGTCACCTAGCTAAGGCCTTAAGCCACAAATAAGAAGCTTATTCAAGAAACAACTAGCTATGCTAATATAGGACTAGCTGGATCATTGGTCTTACAATACCTGGATCTCCTTAAGGCCAGGAATTCTACTAACCTTCAACTGCCCACCTGCATGCAACTCTGCAACTCTGTTCACAATTGATCAATGCATAGTCTTATTTTATATGTGTTTCTGTTTAAAGACACCTTGTTCAATATATCTTTCTAACAATAATAAATATATACAGTATTTCCTTAGAATAAAACACTAGCCAAGAAGAGTTTTAAGGTTTTCCTGATCCTGGGTAGCAGATTCCCCCCAGGTCACAGTCTTTGTTCATTAAAATCATTTCCTGAGCTGCATTCTCATTATGTCCCAGCATTTGGGACCAGTGGCCCCAGACCAATGCTTTTATTACACACACACAACACAGAACACACACAGACAGCATATTTCAACTCAAGTCAAATTATCGGAGCTTGTGTCTCATTATCATCCTACAGATCATCTTGTCACATTTATTTCTGCTTCTCCAACTATAATTTATAGGATTCTGTGATTAAATTTGAAACTGACACATCAGATTTTCCTGAGAAGCAAGATGGACTTGCATTAGCCGGAGGTGGATGGTGAAGATTACTGTGGACTCAGTGAGGGACCAAAGTGTAGAAACGATGGTGAGCTCCAGAGTCAGCAGACCTGGCATAGCTTATCTCCATCATTTGCTATCTGAGACCTCAGCTTACATACTTAACTTCTCTGAGCTTCGCTCTGCTCCCTTCACTTTACTCCCCAAAATGGGAGTAAAAAGAATGCTGTGAAGACAAAATACATATTGCACGTAAATTCCCTGGCATGTAGTTAGGGTTCAACTGATGCCACTTTCAACTTGTTCCATTTTCAGGACCACTTCAGTGTCCACTCACCTGAGGCGAGTCACTGGGCCCACTGGGTTGCAAAATGGTATTAAGAACATCTTGCAGCACTGCATAGGAGGAAGTCTTTGCACTTAAATATTGAGTGAAAGCCTTGAAAGAAGATGCAACGATCTCGGGAGAAGAAGAGAAGTTGAGAGGTACCGACAGACCATCTTTAGCATCTTAGAAAGGTGAAGAAGAGATGATGATAAGGCACAGTGCTGGAGAAGAAAGGGCTGGAAGCAAAAGAAAGAAGCAAGCCTAGAGAGGCAACCAACCAAAGCAGAGAAAGCAAATGGACTATCTCACATGAGGCACGGTTCCTCCATGCCCAAGAGAAGTCTAGTGCCCCCCTCAGACTCACCTTGCAAGAAGGTTAGCACTGCAGAGAAAGCACCCAGCAGCCTTATCATGGATCCCCAGGCCCCAGGCAAAGAGCAAGAGCTGCTGTGAGGTTCCTTCCCAAGGCTGAGCTGCTGAACCCCGAGTATGAAGAGAGATAGGGCAAACAAAAAAGAGCATCTGGAGAAATGAGAATTCCCACTATCAGGCCTGGCTGTAATGAGGTTGTAAATTCCAACTGATTTGAATATAAGGACCCAAATATAAGTCAAAAGAACATGCCTCCTTCATGAGAGCTTTTGAACGAATAGTTGCATGGCACACAAATACTGCTTAGTGCCAGGTAGATTCTGAGGGCAGTTTTCAATGATGTCAGCATTCTGAAGGGATCCAGCCCATGGATTTGGAACCTCTGGTTCAGTGTAAGGTACAACTCCAAGAGAGAGAAGGAAAATCCCACACATCTATCTAGGCCCTCTCTTCTTCACAAAAGTTGAACTGGGGTTATCATGCTAACTCTTCTAAGGGGAAGGACCATCTCCTCCCTCTTCCTCTGTGCCCCAGAATGGCAGAATCTGACCCTTGTAATTATCTTCTTACTTCACTTGGTTTCATCTTATTCATTCCCTGCCCCCCCCCTTTTGCCAGATTCCTCTTTCTGATGAGTCAAGGATTAAAAATGCTTGGAATCCTTGCTAAGTAAATAGTATTCATCCACAGTGATACTAGTCAATGGCAAACTGCCTTTGCTCTATGATAAGGAGGTGTCAGCACACAATTTGCAAGTTGAATGCTCAGGACTGACATGACCAGGACAAGGAGCAGGACTCTGGTTCTGTATGGGCATCAAACTTGTGCTCTTGGTCTTGCTTATGCAACTAGCTGAGCTGACTTGCATAGAAAGGAAGGAGAGAATGGAAGAAAAGGGGAAGAGGGGGAAAACAAATGGGCTGGTTTCAAGAACCTTCTACTCATGATATTGGGATGATCATGCCCTTTTTACAGATCCAGAGAAATCAAGTCATTTGCCAAGTGTGCAAGTGTTAGAAAAGCTAGAATTTAAACTCTTATATTCATAGTAGGAGCCTATTGTCCTTTCCACTGCATCAGGCCACTAATGGAAGTGAGAAGACAATTGACTAAAATTTATTCCTCCTGCCTCAGGGCCTTTAGGAGGTGGTCTGGCCCAGACATAATGGAAGTTGCAATGGGCCTCAGACAGTATTTGCTTCTTCCCCCTCTGCCTGGAGTCAGGCTTCCTCAGACAGACAGGGATCTGTTGTGTTTCAGGTATTTGTTTTTAGGCTCTGTGGAAGAGGCATTTCCCCTGGAGTCGTGGATACAATGGCCTCTTGCTACCCCTGAAAATCCCACTGGGGTTGGAGGGGCAGCCATGAAAGGACTTTTTCACTTTCTTTAGCAGGTTCTAACCATCTCCGGTGTTCATGTTAGCTCAGGAATCTGCAGTGCTCTCTCTGCCATGCAGGCTTTCCATATTTCTGTTTCTTGCCTTTTCATAATGTTAGGTACCTCTGTGAATGCTTTTTAAAAATTATGAGTCTTTACTCCTAAACATTCCATTTGTGTTTGAGACCAACACGTTATACACAGTGTGACCAAAATTCAGAGAAATAAGGAGACTTCTTCAAGGTCACACAGCCAGTGAATGACAGATGAGGGCAAGAACCAAGGCGCCTGACTATTAGTCATTCATCAGATATTCTTTGAGTGATGGTTACCCCCTGTAGGCACCATTCTGGGTGCTGGGTGCCCAAAGTTTTATTAGAAACATGCTGTGCTGCTTTCTCTGGCACTTCCCTGCCTCTCTCTTCTGGATATTTTCCATTCCCAGCCCCAGAGTCTAACCCCAAGTCAGCCGGGGCCACTCACCACGGCATTCCTAAAGACTTAAAGAAGTGCCTTTGTGTGCAGCCCTTTCCTCCAAGACCCTGGAATGCACGTTACAGGACTTGCTGATTTATAGTCACGTTGCCCTTCAAAGAATTCCCTGGTCTGCGTTAAGTCAACAGATACGAGAAAAGGCTTGTTAAAAGTTCTGTCACGGGAGCCAGTTGTTCCTTGTGTTAGCGGGATGCTTTCTTTAACCCCGGGCCACTCAGGCCTACAACAGCACAGCCGGGTGCTACAACAAACTGGGGTCTGTGGGCAAGACTTGGAAACTTCCAGCAATATAAATTTATTTGATGCCATATCCAACCTTGCCACTCCCTCCAACAGCTTCATTCCTCTCTTCTCCTATTTACTACTTTTTTTTATGATGCTGAACTGTCTTCAAGGTTTCCGTGATCACATTGGCCTGTTTTCTATTTTTACACTCTTGTCATTCTGCTTGTCAACTGAGCACTGTGGCCACATTCTGTCTGTGCATGCTTACCTTTTTGGAAAGGAATTCATTCACTCATTCATTCATTCACCCAGTTCTGGGAGCTGGGATATAGCAAGAGACAAAGATCCTGCCCCAGTGGGTGCTGCCAGGGCGCAGTGCCCAGATCTCCAGTTCAGGACCACTCTGCTTAGTCCCCAGCTGCCAGGTGCGTTACTGGCTGATGACCCACTACTGAGTCCTCCCAGGAATTGCCCTTGGCTAAAGGGAGCTGTGTCATTCAAAGTAGCACCCCTTCACTCCTGCAGCCTGCAACCAGTGACTGGCTGCTGTGGGAATGCAAAGTCCCCACACCCTTTGTCTCAATTCAGGACATCCCTGAAGCACTACTCCAGGTTTGGAACCCCCTTGAGATCTGTGGCAACTGCAGCTCCACTCTCTGCCCAGTCCTCAGGATTCAGAGGACTGAATCCCTTATGGCTGCTGCTCCTGGGAGCAAACCCCTGCCCACCTCCACCCCCACACAAATCTCCATCTCAGAGTTTTTCCCAGGGAACTCATCCTATAACACCCGTCATTATGAAGTTTATGTACTGGAGGAGGGAAATCGAAAATAATAAATAGTAACAAAGTCTGTGAAAAGCAGCATGGCTACAGGAAAAGAATAGAGTGGGGTCAGGAGATCAGCTATATGGAATGGAGAGACAATTAATTTTCATTCTTAAAGGAATAGGCCTCTCTAAGAATGTGATATTTTAGCAAAGACTTGAAATTAAAAGTTAAATGTCCAAAAGTTTCTGAATCCAAAATTGCTGCTGAATCAGTCAGGTTTCTCCAGAGAAACAGAACCAAGAGAATGTGTGTGTGTGTGCGTGTGTGTGTGTGTGTGTGTGTGCATACATATACATACACATACACACATATACTAAGAGATTTGTTCAAAAAACTGACTCCATTTGGATTTGTTTGCTGCTTTCTCATGACTAGATTCAGATGAGTTTATGCGTTTGAGGCAGGAATATTGCAGATGTGATGCTGTGGTCTTCTTATTCCATCCCACAACATGACATATAATCTCAGTTTATCCTATCGCTGGTGATGTAAACTTTGATCTCTTGAGTAATATGGTGTCTACCAGGGTTCTCCCCTATAAAGTTACTCCTTTTTTTCCTTTGTGATTAATAAGTGTTTTGTGGAAAGATATTTTGAGACTATGTAAGTATCCCATTCTTCATCCAACTTTCATCCCTAGTTTTAGTATCTATTGATACTTTTTGCCTAAAATAATTATTGCTATGGGTCTCAAACTGTGCTTTTCTAATTCCATGATTCCTTCAACATTTATTAGCTAGCGTTATAGTATAGGAAAGAGTATTCTCTTCTCATTATGTGTTCATTTACTTATTTCTATCCAGGATAGACTAATGGATGCCTATTTTACTCAGTGGGATATAATCTGATACTATAATTATTTTGATACTTAAATCAGCCCGGATTGGGCCAGCTGGTGCCCTTCGAGCTCTCTTCCATGTCCTTTGGATATATCTCCATTATTCTTTGATTACTTGCTTATCTTCTGGAATAACGACATATTCTAAACTCACCTTACATTTTTCCCATTCTAGTCCTAGAATCAACCTTTTCTCCAAAGAATGCTGTTTCTTTTACGTAGAGAATGGTGTTTAGAAATCGGTATCTGGACTTTAGGTAGGCTCATTGTTATGAGGGTTTCACTACCCCCAAGCTCACTCAGGGACAGAGCTAGGAAATATATGTATTTATGTATGTGCGTGTGTGGATATGCATATGCATACTTATGAAAACATAGATGTCTGTTCACACATACACAGAAATGCACATCAATATTTATGTCTTTATCTAGCTCTAGATATCGAAAACTCTAAGTTTACACCAAAGATTCCAATTCTAATCCTATACTACATGGTTCATTCTAGCTTTTTCTCTTTTTATATTCTTTACTCCCTTCTCTTACAATGAGAAACCTGATTCTCATTATCCCATTATATTGACTTACTTTCTCCGTCTTCCTTGTCCTCTGCTTTTAATAAATCTCCCAAGCCCATTGAGATGTCATTTTCCTTACACTGCTGGAACCCCACCAGGCCAATGATCTATTTAAAACACTTAATTGTAATGATAAAAATATAGATTGTGAATCAATAGCCCGAACACATTTCTTTTGTAGAAAATGCTACAAATATTATGGTACAACAGATACTTTTGAAGGTGTTTCTTCCAGCAGTTTTGATGGATTGGCTAGGGTGAAAGTTAGTCTGTGGCTATGAAAGAGTATTTTCTCTAAGAAAAATTAACTACTTTATGGATTTAAGTCTGTGAGTTTTACAAAAAATATATAACATGAACCACTATTTATAGCTCCTGGTATGACTCCAAAGAGAAAGGTAGACCCCGTCTCTTTCAGATTTTCACTTTGAAGAAACAATAAAACTGATATCATGGGCTTTATTAAGAGGCTCACATTTTCCCCAAGGCCCAAAGTTAGAAAGAGTGCATGGTTTGACGGGCCACCTAACACTACAATTCAACAGTTAAAAAATTACTTAAGAAAATGTTGTTTAATTTGTTGCTAGTCCTTGTTAGGAAAGACATCTTTATGGGACTGTCAACTATAATTTCTGAAATGGTTCATACTGGAAGATCTTGGCCTGCCAGGTATTATTCCTTTTTCTCTTCTGGCCTGCGTAATCATGGTGGTAAATGATTTATTCTTAAAACTGCCCTGGAATCATTGCTGTGCTTATGTGTTTAACAAAGTCAGCTTTCTGGGAGAAAGAGCCCTATTTGCAATATTTGCTCATTTATGTGATGTAAATATTTCCACCATAGCCAGTGTCAAGCCACCAACAAGATATCACTCGCCTAGATGGAAGAAAGAGATGTACACCACTGGCTTTTATGAACTTACATGAGCAACTCCAGGCTGGATCCCTATGTATACCCATAAAACAATCAGACCCACCCACCCACTTAAGCATTGTCTTCAATCTGCCACTGTCTTAAAAAGATAAGTCTGCACTCTGTGGAGATAATGGTTGAGGAAATATACGAGAGTCCTTGCTTGAGAGTGTTCACATGCTTAGAGATGACTGCCCTGTACCCATGACCAACAGAGGGCTTTTTGCTGGAAGCAAGTGGGATGGGAAGAGAACAGGTGAAAGGAAATGTTGTTTTGTAAGCAAATTGTTTTCAAGTCAAAACCGACCTTTGTGGTAAAGCGTCTGAGACTGGCCACCTCCTAAGTCTTCACGATTCTCTTCTTTCTGGAGAGAAGTGCAAATTCCAAGGAAGTTCCAGCTGGGTTCCTGTTAGCCAGGTTTGTAGGTCTAAGGATTAAAGGTGCCAAGCGGGGAACACAGCCTACACTAAGACATAGAGCACCTCTGCCCCCCACTGGCTGCTGGTATGTATTGCAACTCAGGGATGGCCACGGAAGCATTGCCTTTCCCTAACTGCATGTGAGTCCTCCTCAGGAGTTGACTGACTGCTATCTCTTTTGCTGTATTGTCAAAATTTTCTATCTGGTGCTATCTATATCTCATCGACTTTCTTTAATTTTTTAAACTCTCCATCTGTTTATCTTCTGAAGTGGCAGATATTTCTACTGTCTCTATATTACCTATAGATTTTATTTTCATTTGATCAGAAAATGAGCCAGGAGAAGGCCTGAAGTTGTCACACATATGGTTGGTTTTGATTTCTCTTATACCGGTCCTTTTGGTGACAAATACCAGAAATGCTTCTATGTTAATATGAAGCCCTTCAGCTACCTATTGTAGATCGACACCTGAAGCCCATCTATCTTGTGGTCCCTCTGGTATAGCAAAAGCATCAGCCACAATTAAACAACAAAACAGGAACAGGCCAGACCTTAAATCTCCACAGGGTGCCAGGGCAGTTGAAACTTCGGGCCAGTGGGCCACAAAGTGCAGTCTATAATCAGGATTCTCCTCCTATTGAGTGCGCTTGAGTATCTGATTCCATCCATTCATTTTGGTATTTCTATGGTATCCCTCACCATGGAACTTTGGTAATCTGACTCATGAATTAGACAAGACTAAAGCAAGCTGGGAGAAAGGCAGAGTGCTTGTGAGTGAGGAGCACACCTTGCAGTGGGTTTGCTTGAATGGATTTAGCAATCTCCACTAATTTCCAACCTTGTGCCGAAAATAAAACAGCAGTTATACATTGCAGGTATTCTCCAAAGGAGATTTTTTTTCAGTACTCTGTATTAAATTAAATTTGATTTTAGATCAAAACCTGAATCAAATTGTTAATGCGCTTTACAAAGGGAGACATATCACTATTGCTAGCTTAGTCTTCCCTCGCCATTTTATATTATAACCCAAGTACTACTACTGCTTCTTACTGAAATGTTTGACTCTCTCTGTATTACTTTCAAAGACAAAACTCAGCATTTCTTATCCTAAAAAACAGCTTTCTGCTCTTGTTTTCATGGCCAGCAGAGGGACCCCAAGGTAAGGCTCAGACAGAATGTGAGACTAGGCTACTTTATTGCAGTGAAAGACCCATGAACCCTCTGGAGAAGTGACGTTTCACCCTCAGGGTTTCCCAGCACACATACAAAAGGCTTGAGAAATAGAGCTAACGTCTCCTGGGACCACAGGTACAATCATCTTTATTTGGGGCTGAGAAGAGCTTTGCAACCACATCCATCCCCGGCAGGGAAAGAGAAAGCAGTTTAGTGCTTCTTTTAAGAATCATGAAAAGTAAAGGAGAAAAGTGGCAGAATCCTGGAGCTAAGCCATTATTCATCATTGACACCATGAATCCCTGGAGCTGAAGAGAGATACTCAGAGATCAGGGACTGACTCAAGTTCATTATGCTCTCTTGATTGATAAATTTTATAAAAGTCCTGTTCTTCACCAACATTATTTTGTAATTGCCACATTTTTCTCCTGTTTTGTTTCCTCCCTATTCAATAGGTAATGTCCACATTGTGTAGAAAATAATCTCTTTGTCTTAATAAAATGAATATTACCATCATACGAACTACCCTGTGAACTTTGAATGTCAGTATCTAATGATCAGAAAACTACAGAGATTCTTGGCATGTGGCAATGATATCCTCAATCAGTGTCTATGTGGTTTTGCTAAACATTAACTTCAGGATCAGTTTTACTCCTTAATATTAGCTAAGACTGGTCAAAAAATACAAAGTTGTGGTATACCTATCATGTAAAGAGAGTATACAGGGCAATGCAAGGGCCACAATTAAACATAAAATATGGTCCCTCAGTACAAGCTGACTGCCTCCTTAAGAATGTGAGGAGAATCCAAAATAAGTAATAAAGAAGTATCAAGTAATCTATTTAATGATAATAATGGTAATAATAATAGCTAGTATACTGAGTACTTACTCTGTTGCAGGCACTGTGCAAAATGCTTTATATACATTATCTCATTAAGTCCTCAAAACAACTTTATGAGGTAGGTGCTATTATTCTTCTCAAGAAAAGGAAACTGAGGCACACAAAATAACTCACCAGGATTTCATTCCAGACTGTCCCATACCAAAGACCATATCCTTAAATATCCAGCAATCTCTTCTTCCTCATTACAGCAGCAGCAGTTCAGCGTGGGCTGGGCTGGAGGAGGCCTTCTTGGAAGAAGGAACCTCAAGAGTATGGATCAGGGAAAAGAGAAGGAGGAGAGGGAATGAGAGCACACATAGGCAGAGAAGTGCAAATGCGCAAGATGCGCTGGGGTTCCAAAAGTAAACCTGCTGCCTACTGCAGATTCTTTGTGCACGGACACAAGTGGGTGGGAAACTGTGCTCAGCAGGGGGAAGCAGATTAAAGCAAGCTGTGGAAGGACCTCTTTGAATCACACCTTTACAAACTGAGGTCGAAGAAGATAGAATTGGAGCCAGGACAGACAGTTAGTAGATCACTTCAGCAATTCCCATGTGAGGTGACAAAGTAAGTGCTTGAGCTGTGGGCTGGAAATGCCAACCAGACAGGAGATGTTTCCAGTGCAGTCTGGCTAAATTATGGCCCCAGGCCCTTTTTATTCTAATTCCTATCAGAAAATATCAACCACTAATATAGTTTGCAACTTGGGCCCAGTCACCTAAAGATGATAACTATCTGTGACAGGTACTTTGCCATGTCTTTTTCATATACTTTTCATTCTCACAACATATGAGTTTAGGAATTATCATCATTATTGTGTTACCGATGAAGAAACTGAGGCTCAGAGAGCAAGTGACTTACTAAGCACCTCCCAAATAAGAAATGACCATGACAAAGCTCAAACTCAGATCATCTCACACCACGTCATTCACAAATGCACTCTACAAATACTGACTGAGCAGTCACCATGCATCAAGCACTGTGCTAGACATTGAGTGCACAGAGATAAATAACTCATACCTCCTGCTTTAGGGTGTGAATAAAACAATAGAATTGATAATGATATGTGTCAATACCTGTCTCAAGTTTCAACATTCATAATTGGCATAAATGTGTATAAAATACATGAGAGCACTTTTCAAAAGTAAAAAGGTTAACTTAAATGTACTTTATTTCATCTCTCATTTCATGCATAAGGGTAGCTGAAAAGGGTCAGCTGCCCTTCCTACAGAGTGGGGCCAAAAACTGATGAGTCTGATTTCTACAGTTTGCCAAGAAAGTCACTCTCACCAATTTAATTGCTTCTCTTTATGTAAAGGAGGCAAACCCTGAATGATACCGGCCTGCCACCTGCTGGAGCTGAGCAGAACTAACCTGAAGTTCCAGGGAAGCATAACCACCACTGTGAGCTGTCAAACTAGACTGTTCTCCCCTTCAGACCTTAAAGTGTGAGTTGACATCCTGAAACTTCTCCCAGCTACCCCTTTTAATAGGTTGAGCTTAGTGAAATGGAACTCTGAGGAAGCTTTCAGGAAAGAAAGTCATAAAGGATTTGCAAGCAGTGGAATCGGGTAGACCAAAGCACATATTTAACTTGGCCATTTACTAGCTGTGTCGCTTTGAATATGTTATTCAACTTCTCTAAATCTTAGTTTTATTGTCTTTAAAGTAAGATTACTAGCAATCAAATATATGTTAACCGAACCAATGAAGGGAATGCACAAGTACATTTTTGTTGGTTGGATTATTAAAAAAATATATGTAAAGCACCTATTGTAGCATACGATACCAAGACAAAACATAAATGATAACTATGAGGTATTATCAATAGAGTGGAGGTATTATCAATAGAGGAAGGCTGGCTATCAGTTTGGCTATATACACTTTGGTAGGACTTGCCATCCATTTGTATGTGTCTACAAGACACGCTCAGAGATTTTAAAACCAAACCTTGGAAGAATTTTTGGAGGAATAATCCATGAATTGTTGCATTGAATCCTTATAACACCCCTATAAATCAGATACTATCATTCCCTCATTCTGCAGACAAAATAAGACTTGGCAAGTTTAAGTGTAGCAGACATCAGGGGTTGTCTACCCAATTCCCACCCTCTTTCCTTGTTGGCAGAATTCAATTTTATTCAGATGTCCACTTCTCCCCAGGTAGCTCTGCCTTGTATGCAGATTTGGGAGACCAGTCACAGAAACTCCACTTTCCTTCCTGAAATTGGCTTAGGTGGGAACAAGTGACCAGCTTATGTTCAATAGTTCATAAGATGAGTTCTGCTGGGGAGCTTTTAGGAAATAATTATAATATTTAATTAATAAAAAGGTATACATGGGAAGAAAAAGTTCTTTTTCTATCATCGGATGTTATATATGGATGTGACAAAGGGAACCAAGAAAAGTAGCTAAGGACAATACCGATACATTGAAGATGGCAGAGTAGAAAGATGGAAGGAACCTGGGTTCTTCATGATGATGTTATTGAGCCATTACTTTAACCAACTTTAAAGCTGTAACTTAGACTTCTTAATATATGAGATAATAAGTTATTTTTTTGTCTAAGCCTTTGAAGCTTGGTTTCCTGTTACTTGCAATCAAAAGCTTTTTAAAGTGTTCATTAAGTAAGTTGGTAAAGGTCACAATCCAGCAAACAGCAGATCCAGCTCTTAAACTCCTCATCCTCGGTCCAGCCCCCTAGCTAATGACAGGCCTGGAAGCACAGTGGTGGAACCCTGAGCAGCATGAGGACCTTGGGTGCCTCTGGAGAATCACTGAATAGAAAGGGAGGAGACAGAGAAAGCTGGACTGGATCATCTGGGGTGACCCTTGTAGCAGCTCATTCCATTAATCAGTGCTTTCCAGATCTGAGAAACCCATCATCTTAGGAATTTCTTATTTTCTCTTTTCCTCTCTACTTCATCCTCCCTCATTGCTTATACAAACTTTCTTGCCATATCTCTGAGTTTTTAAGAGTTAATTTTCCTAAATTACTTTTGTCCCAGAGTTCTAGAACAATTATGGTTACATAGGCTTTTCTTTTTGACAGACCACTATAGATCTGTCTGACTAAAGTCATGACAACCTATTTTTAGAAATAATTTTTTAACAGAAAGTTCTGGAGCCATATGTGATTATCTTTTTGCCTTTGAAAATGAATTCAGAGCAGCTTGAGTTTGATTCATTAAGTTAATGGGGTTAATCTTTTAAGTATAATTTTTATAATGTTTTCAAATGCTAGAAAGTCATTTATGCATTGCCTCAGCTCCATCTTCCAGCTCAGTTCATCTTGAGTGAATAATAATTGATCTTATTACCCCCTACATCCCACACCCACCTCAGATCTTAGATGACTTGATACTATCTGGAAAAGGAGTTTAGGGAAAGTTTTGTTTTTATTTTTCCATAAAAATAGCTCTGCACTACACAGCCATAATGAAATAACTCGTATTACACTAACTCTGATTTCAAAAATAACTATAAATGTTGGACAAAGTACATAAAGCAATTGTGTAAAGGCATTGAAGACAGCAAATACAGACAAGAAAAGGAAAGGAAAGCTCATGACATGAGTTCTACGTTTGTCTCAGATATTTTCCTGAAGACATTTACAAATTGCAGAATGGAGCTATATGAAACAACACTCCTACTGGGCTAAAAAGTCGTAAGTCAAAGTTTGGAGTAGTTTGGAGTTTGCTACGTGGGGACCAAAATCCTAGAGAAGGGAGAACAATAGAGAAGGAGACTAAAATTCTACATACATGTTCCCTAAGTTGAATTTTTGAGCTAAGTATGCACAGGGTTAAAAAAGGAGGGAGGGGGGCAGAAGGCAGCTGGATAGCTAAAGAGTTAATCAGAAAGTCCAGTAGTACTAGGGCAGAAGTCATAATCACAGCCTTACTAAGGTGGCGTTAGCTTGGTAAATATCCCAGGCTTTGAACTGAAACTTAAGAAGGATCATGCCTTAAGAGTAACAGCTGTGCTCGAGGAATAAGGATCAATCCATAGGAGCATGGGAAATTGAAATAGACTAGCCTAAAATAAAGCATAAAATAAAGTTTTCATACGATTTCAACTATCTGCCTGCCAGAAGGAAACTTAACCTTGGAACAAGAGAACATCATCTCTATAATTTTTCATATATGACATCTGGCATTTGACCAAAAATTACAATGCATGTAAAAAATATAATAAAAAATGAAAAGGACCCAATTACTGAAATCCAAGTGAAAAATATGTTTAATAGAAAAAGATTTATAGGTGATTCAGATTTTGGCATTAACTGACACAGAGTTTAAAATAACTGTAATTAATATGTTCAAAAAAATGTAGAAAATAGTAGTCAAAATAGAAGAAAAGTTGGAGAATTTCATCAGAGAAGTTAATCTATTTTTAAAAAGAAGCAAACAATTAATAAATTTTAAAATCACCAAAAACATTACTTATGTAGAATAAATCTAATGAAAGATGTACAAGACCTCTACACTGAAAATTACAGAAAATCACTGAGAGAAGTAAATGAAGACCTAAATAAATGAAAGGATATACTATGAACATGGAATTGAAAGATGTAACACTTTTAAGATATCAATTCTCTCCCAACTTATCTATAGATTCAAGACAATCCCAATAAAAATCCCAGCATCTTTTTTTTACATATGAATATGTCTATTTATTTCCTTTTCTTTTTATAATTCAACAGTAAATCATATATATTTTGCATTGTATGCTCACTGCCCATAGTTAGATTTCTTTCTGTCACCACATATTTGACTCCTTTTACCCCATTTACCTCCCCACTCCCCTCTCCTCTCTAGTAACCACCAGTCTATTGTCCATGTCCATGAGTCTCTGTTTGTTTGTCATGTTTGTTGCTTTTAGGTTTATATCCCACACATAAATGATATCATATGGTTTTCAACTTTTTCTGTCTGGCTTATTTCACTTAATATGATTATCTCAAGGTCCATCCATGTTTTCGCAAATGGCAGTATTTCATCTCTTCTTATAGTTGAGTAATATTCCACTGCATATATGTACCACATCTTCTTTATCCAATCCTCTACTGTAGGACACTTCGGTTGCTTCCATGTCCTGGCCACAGAGAATATTGCTGCTATAAACATTAGTATGCAAATATCTTTTCAGATATATGTTTTTAAGTCTTTGGGGTAAATACCCAGTAGAGAGTTTGTCCTATATGGCCTCTATTATGTTAAGGTACTTTGCTTTTATAACAATTTTGTTAAGTGTTTTGATTATAAATGGATGCTGTATCTTGTCGAAGGCTTTTTCTGCATCTATTGATATGATCATATGATTCTTACTTTTTAATTTGTTTACACAGTGTATCACATTAATTGATTTGCATATGTTGAAACATCCCTGTGCCCCTGGAATGAAGCTCACTCGATAATGGTGTATTATCTTTTTAATATGTTGCTGTATTTGGTTCGCTAGTATCTTATTTAGGATTTTTATATCTGTGTTTATGAGAGATATTGGTCTGTAGCTGCCTTTTTTGTGTGCTATCTTTACCAGGTTTGGTATCAGGGTAATATTGGCCTCATAAAATGAGTTAGGAAGTATTGCCTCCTCTCTGACTTTTTGAAAAAAATTGAGGAGAATAGGTATTAAATCTTCTTTGAATGTTTGGTAGAATTCACTGGTGAAGCCATCTAGTCCTGGCCTTTCACTTTTTGATAGATTTTTTATGATAATTTCAATTTCCATACTCTTTTTTTTATTAGTGGAAATTGACAAACTATTTGTAAAACTTATATGGAAATTCAAAGGACCTAGAATAACTAAGGCAATCTTGGAGAAGAAAAACTAAATCAGATATCAGAGGTAGAGCAATTAAAACAGCATGGAATTAGTACAAGAATAGACAGTACATCATGGAATAAAATAGAGTTTAGAAATAGAACCACACTTATACAATCAATCACTCAATTTATGACAAAGATGCAAAAATATTTTGATGAAAGAAAGATGGTCTTTTCAATAAATGGTACTGGCTCAAATAGAAAAAAAGAACCTTAGCCCTCACTTTACACCATACATACAAAAAAAAAAATGCATGATGGATCATTTGCCTGATGGTAAAAAGTAAAACAATAAAACTTCTAGAAGAAAACATAGGAACTATCTTTAAGACCTCAGGGTCTTAAACAGGACACAAGGAAACACTGATAAATTTAGTTTAATTAAATCAAGAAATTTTATTCCACAAATGACACTACTAAGAGAATGATAAAAGCAAATCTTAGAGTTGTATACACACATACACCCTAACAAAGGACTTATATCTAGAATTTATATATATATATATATGTATGTCTATTAATTGATAAGAAAATGACAACATAATTTTTAAAATTGGGCAAGAATTCTGAGCAGGCACATCACAATATCAAAATGGTCAATAAGCAAATGAAAAAGTGCTCAGCATCATTACTCAAGAAGAAATGGAAATTAAAACCACATCTTGATACCATATGTTACTTATAGTTCAGACACGCCAGTGTTTCTCCTTGAAAAAGCAATTGCAAAACCACAGCTCTGAACACCAGAAAGTGAATTAGAATAGGTGTCAAAAATTATAAACAGCCTAGTTTAATTCAAAGAGTGAGGTTTCTGTTAAAGATTTTCATCTTGCAGTGAAATGGATTTCAATTCCCCATTGTATTTATGTAAGTTACTCTTGCCAGCCTAGTACCAAAAAAAATGAAATGCTATAACAGAAACCTCACTCTTGAAATTAAACATGACTGTTTACAGTTATTGAAATCTATCCAAATTCACTTCTTGGTATTCAAAACTGTGGTTTTACAATTACTTTTTCATGAGGAAACATTGGAGAAACAAGGTTACACAATCTTTCTAAATAATCTCTTCAAAATATGGGATTTAGTCCCAATAGATGTTCTAACATTGCAGGAATGTGTCTACTTAGTGAACAATGAGAAAATTTATTTAGTACTGAGCAATAACAAAATCTAGTACATGGAAATGTATAGCACAGTAAAAATGCATACAATTTGCACTCTCTAGGAATAAAACATTGGATTGGGTGGGCTATAGAGAGAAGTATTTTGAGGCTACATCCACTTGGTTTCCCCCAGCTCTGGCCCCTCGGTACCCACTGCTTTTGTCTTCCATGTCGCTGGTTGTCAAAACTGCAATCTTTATGAAGTCTCACAATCTGATTATTTTAAAAGGAGACTTTTTCTGTTACCATATGGTTGAAGGCTACTTCCTAAGCCTATTAATGTTGTTTAAGGGAAGATTCAGGAAACTGAGAAACTGAAGAACCAGTGGAAGCATGAGTTAATTAGTTGAGCATCATTTAGCAAGCCCTTGTTCTTTCTACCTAACTGTAAAATAGCTTATTAATATCTTCTCTCCCCTGTCACATGCTACATGGAAGAATCTTGACAGCATTACGCTAAGTGAAATAAGCCAGTCACAAAAAGACAAATACTGCCTTAATCCACTTATATGAGGTTTCAAAAGTAGTCAAATTCTCAGAAACAGAAAGCAGAATGGTGGCTGCCAAGGGCTGAGGGGAAGGGGAAATGAGACTTAGTATTTAACGAATATACTCTAGAAATCTGTTGCACAACAGTATGAATATACTTAACACTATTGAACTGTACACTTAAAAATGGTTAAGATTTTCATGTTATGTTACAGGTTTTTTTCTACAATTAAAAAAATGTGATAAAAAAATAATAATATCTACTCCCTGGGGTCTCCAGACCACAAGTGATTGTTCCTTCCTTTAAAGCACTCAAGGTTCTTAGCTTAAAGTTCACAGATCCCCTGAGATGTTTATGGATAAAATTCAGGGATCCATAAAACTTGAGTGGTAAAAAATTACATCTTTATTTTCACTAACCTCTAACTGAGTGTAACATTTTCCTGGGTCACAAATTACAATGATATTAGATATAAGATAACTTTGTCACCAACAGAAATCACAGATATTTTCACATCATATAATTCTTGTGTATATCTCCAAATCCTGCTTATGCTCAGACTACTTCAAAATTACTGTAGTTATCAAAGCTACCACTAAGTCTTGCTATGTAAAGTGTTAATACCAAAGCTTATATAATGTTATATAACATTTTGAAACATTTTTACTATATTACTGAATAATTAGTTTCCTTTGAGACTTTATGCTTTTTATTTTATGCATTTATTCTGATAAAGAGTCCACAGGTTTTACCAGACTGTCGAAGAAGATCCCAACACACACACACACACACACACACACACACACACACACACACACAAAAGATTTTGACCCTCATCCTAGCCTATTACTGACTTATTCTATCATGTGCATCCTATAATATGCCATGTAAATAGCTAGACATTTCATCTAGGCTGGAAGCCCCAGTCCTCATAGAGCCTGGCTGAATGTTTTGCATATAGTCAATGCTCAAAGTGTTTTTGTTTTTGTCTGATTCAGTGCTTAGGCCTGGTATTAGACTGCCTCAGTTCAAAATCTAGCTCTTAGAACTTGGGTAAGTCACTTAACCTCTCCAAGCCTCAATTTCCTCATCTGTAAATGAAGCTGTTAATACTACCTATCTAATGAGGCTCTTGAGAGAATTAAATGAAAAAAATACACATAAAGAGAGTAGCAGCATCTCCCACATAGTAAACCCTTAATACAAATTATCTGTTAATTATGAACATATTACTATCCACATGAGTTTTAAGTGAAATACCAAAGGTAGGATAGCAGGCAGGGATCATGAAAATTAAAGAGAAGTGAAAGGATGGGAGAAAGACAAGGGGTTGGGTTGGCTCCTTCAGAGAATATTCTTAGGGAGTCAAATAGGACAACAAAGCCCTTATAAGGCTGACTCACCCATAGTGGTAGACAGATATGTGTGTTTAAAAGTGTAATAAATGATTCTTGCCCCTCATATTGCCCAGCTTTCAAAGTGGTGGGTACTTGGCTTCTATACCATTCCTGGAAGGTCCTTGTGATAATAAACCAATACTGACTTCCACTCACAGAGCAAGAGGCAGCATGGAGCAGGAGAGAAAGCACTGGCCTGGGTCAGCACACCTCTTTGGGCTTGGTTTTCTCCTTTGTAAATCATAGTGTTGGACTGACTATCTCTAAGTCCCTTTTACTCTAACCTCTGAAATGCTCTCAAGGAATCTGTGATTGCTTGAGAGGATGCTTAGTATGTTGTATTCAGAGAGCCAGGTCTTAGAGTAACTAACCACTGCCACTTGACTTACAGGCACTAACCTTGAAGGGCAAATACAATTGACCAAGGGACAGGAAAGGTTCTGAGCGCAGAGGACTTATTCTGAAAAGTAGTCCAGGGAGGTCATGTAAGCCTCGTGAGCCAGCAGAAAAGGAAAATGGGACATAAGGAGATGAAAGATGGACAGGGGGCGCTAGAGACAAATGTATACTCCATTTATACCTATTCATGCACAGAAAATTGGATTTTTTTAAAAAAGAAAATACTTCTCTTTTCTGATTATTGAGGGCCTAGGAGTGCAGTAGGTCTGAGAATAGGCAGCTCATTTATAAAGCATGCTGGGATCGAGAATAATGACACCAGGCATTGGGCAAAGCATTCAATCAGAGTCCAATACATACTTCTTGATCAGTAAGTAGTCAATGAATGACCTTCTCTAATAGCCATTCTAACTCAGCTAGTTGGCTTTTCACTAAGGGAAAAATATAAGAATTCTATTTTGGATCCCTATTTGTGCATGGTAAGTAAGCACAGACTTTAATACACAGGAGTCTGTCTCACACAAATAGAGTTGTATGATCAGTTGCTTAAGCACTTAGACTGATTTCCTCCTTTAGAATCCACTATTGCCAAAAGGAGATTCAGAAATCATCATAGCCACTTCTTGTTTCCATCAAATATTATTAATAACCTGATATTGAAATTCACTTTTATCATATCTCAGTTTATCAAACAAACAGCTGAAATCTTTTTCAATATGTTCTTTGTATCTTGAACTAAAACAAAGAGCATATTTTAAGAAAATGACAACTATGTTCTTATACCCACAGAATTTCAGCTTGTTTGTTTAACTGGATGAAGGAAAACTTTAGCCTATTGTCTAACTGGAGATTCAGAGATTAATTCAGATTTAGCTTCTGAAAATTATTGTTTTGCCTCCTTAAACCTAGTCATACCAAAAATTTCATGCTGAAAATTGAAATCTTCTCTCCCAAACTACTTCTCCATTTAAATTTCAATAAAATTTCTTTTCCTAAGGGAAAGAGGGAGAAATGTCAGAATATAAGGTCTAGAAGTTCAAATCCTATAAATAGGTGAAATATTCCATCAAAATAAATGTGCCTAAAGGCTGATATATCACTGCATGAGTAACTCCTATATCAAATTTCTCACAAATAGGACAAATTAAGCCAAAGAAGGATTCAGGCATTATTTCACTAAAAAACATGTAGATTGAGTCAATATGATACCAAAAAGATGGTCACTTTCGGGGCCCAAAGCCTATCAAACCAACTGCTTAGCATAATGTAGACCAAACAAAGTACATGATGGTTTGACTAAATTTTTAATTTTCTGCTTTGTAAGCTTAATATAAATCTATTTGCTCCAACATAATTTTAAGGTGGGAAGAAAATAGACTTTTAAAAATTGTGTCTTACGAAAGGATTGTAAAATCGAAAAAAAAGGATTGCTAGTTATCACTCAGCATTTCAAAACTGTTATCTGGCACAACCACATGTGAAAACATCCTTTTGGACAGCCTGTAAAGGAAATCCCCAAATCCCTGATGTCATTAAGTTGTTCAAAATGTCTTCATGAAATGGGAGTGCCGCCTCAACCAGCCAAACAATATTCCAAACTTCCGTATTTTTCTTACTACAAATAAAAGACAATTATTTTCTCTGATGATTATTGGTTTAGTTAGCAACTCTCTGGGTCTGTTTGTAAAATGAGGGTGGTTAAGGTAGCTTTTTGCCCTAATATGGTTTTATGACTCTCTGAATGTGGGGACATTTTCTCAAGACATATGACAGGAAGAATTCAAAGGTTAAGATTTTTTCTGAGAGGGAAAAAGAGATCAGTCACAGAACTAGAGAGAGAAGAGATAGATGACACCAGAGAAAAGCCAGACTGGCTTCCAGCAGGAGAGATAGATGGTCGAGTTCCACTTCTCTCTTTAAAGCAGTGATCCTCAACCTTTTTGGCACCAGGGACCAGTGCTCCTATGAGAATCGAATGCCTGATGATCTGAGGTGGAGCTGAGGTGGTGATGCTAGCGCTGGGGAGTAGCTGCAAATATAGATGAACCTTTGCTCGCTAGTCTGCCGCTCACCTCCCACTGTGCAGCCCGGTTCCTAACAGGCCACCGATCCGATTCGGATTGGTACCACTCCATGGCCTGAGAGTCGGGATGCCCTGCTTTAAGAGGTCAGATCTGGATCCTGTGGCCAACTTCATTAACCCTTCATCTCCCTGCTTTGTCTTTCTTTGGGGAAAAAATCATTTCAAAGCTCCTGGACTTATTAACTCCTGCACATAGAGGCCTGGATTGTGAATCCAGATGCCTAAGCTTTGTTCAGGCTCTGTGGGAGGCAGACTCAACCTGGAAAATGGTACATTAGCATAAAAATAAAAAGGCAAGAGTTCTGAGTGATTTACTGGGCAAATAATTCATTTCCGTTAAATAAACATTGATTGAGCATCTACCATGCGTGGAGCAGAAGAACATGAGCCCTGGTCTCGTGACAGCAATTCCACCTTTCTTTCTACTGCCTAGGCTAAGGTGACAAGGTCCTACTGTCACCCCCAAAA
>CM053501.1:75752968-75848279 GCA_028627145.1 Eidolon dupreanum
TATTGGGGTAATATTGGTTAATACAATTATATAATTTTGGGGTATACATTCAGTAATACTTTGAGCAGCCACTGCTTCTTTATGCCCCAACTGTGTTGGTCTCATAGAAGTATCCAAACAAGATGAGAAATGATGTGAGATGGGAGGGGATAAGGGTGAGAGAGGAGCTTCTGGGACCGGTGGGAAAGAACACCTGTCACTAAGAAGCAACTCTAGTTCCAAAGGGACATAAGCTAAAGCAGCCTGTAGATTGATACAAAAGGAAGGTGATGACCGAAGGGTGAGTTGCCTCTTGGGTGATATAACAATGATGGCAATAATGAAAACGATGGTAATGATGATGATGACTTTCCGGCTTCTCTGGGCTCTTCAGAGTTCCATATTCTTCAGTGTAGCTGTGTTTCCTTTCCTTCTCCTCTGCCCTCTGTCAAATCATGATCCATCATTACTATTGGAAATAAGGAATATGGCTGGACTGGTCACCTAAACAGCCTTTCCTTAAAATCACCCAAGATTCTATAAAACAACACTGTCCAATAGAAATAAAATGCAAGCAACATTATTTTTTCTAATAGGCAAGGCATATTCAAAAGTAAGTACAAAGAAAATATTTTAACTTTAATAATATATTGTATTTAACCTAGTATGTCTAAAATATTATAATAATATATAATTAATTTAAAATTATTAGGGAGATATTTTACATTATTAGTTTAACACTAAGTCTTTAAAATCCGGTATATATTTTACACTTCTAGTACATCTCAATTAGGATTAGCCACATTTCAAATTCTCAATAGTCATATGTATTAGCTGGTAGCTACCATAGTGGACAGTGCAGCTCTAGAAGCTCTGAAATGATCACTTATTAGGATCCAATTAAAGTTTCCAAAAAAAAGTCTTTACAAGAGTATAAATCTTATTTATGAGGACCCTACCCTTATAACCTAACCACCTCCCAAAGGCCCTCACTGGCAAATATCACATTGGGGATTAGGTTTCAACATTTGAATTAGGGGTGGTCGGGAGGGGGAGAGCACACATTCAGTCTATAGCAAGCACTGTGGAAATTATTATTTTTTAAAATCTGAATTATTTAAGTCAGTATTAATTAAAATTATAACTGAAATTACACATTAATTTCATGAATTTTAATGAAAAGTTTCAATAAAGTTGTTGACCAAAGTACTATGTGAATGTGAAGTGCTGGTTAGTTATTAGCCTTTAAGTGGATTTTAGAATGAGAAGGTTAGAAAAAAAATTATGTGCCAATTACCATAAAATTAACTTTAATCTACAATTATGTATCATCAAGTCTAGTTAGTGAAGGGGAAAAAGAGAAATATTATAATATTGAAAGTTTTGTTTTAATAGGTTCAGAAACTTTTGACTTTGTAAACTTTTATTTGGTATAAGAATTTATAGATTTGGGAAAGTTTCTGGTAGAGAACTGCATTTGTTTACTTGAAGTCATAACCATGTTCGTTCTAAGAGATTCTTTTTTCTCATGAGTCTTATGAATAATTAACCTACTAATTAATTTATTTTGTCTACATTTAATTAACTCAACTAGGAAAAAAGACTATACATATCCTTCTAAAATCAGAAACAAACCAAAAAGCATTTTTCAGGAAATAGATAACAGACTTCAACATATTTCTTTAAAACCAGTGCATAATCTCAATTTTCCACAATTAGCACTTTACATACAGTATTGAATTTTAATTCTCACAACAACCTTATAAGATAACTATTTTTATCCTCATTTATAACTGAGGTTAAGTAATCTGCTCAGTATCACAGAGCTAGAAGTGTGCTCAAGCTAAAAACTTAGGCCGTCTGACACCCAAGCCCCTAAGAACTGTCTACACTGCCGCCATTATTGCTCTCACTTGAGAGCATTGTAGGGGAAACTCTGGTTTCACCAGAATAAAATGTAGAACTACCTAAAATCTTTCTGTGAGTTCACCCTTTGTTCATAGCACAATCAGGATATCATTGTGGCAACACATGGCAACACACCCGAAATTCTCAAAGATATGGTTTATTATTTACATGGGAAAATTTCAAGGTCACTAGAAATTCTTACCAGAAATTTCTTAATATGAAATTACCCCAATGGTTAATTGGGTTCTAATATAACATTGTCAATGAGAAAGTCATCAGCTTGGGCAAAGAAAGCCCTTCAACGACGTCCTTCATTCACTAAATATTTATTGAGCATCTACTTTGTACTAGACTGTGCTAGACTGCAGGGACACGGAGTAGACAAAGCAGACGACAGCCTTACTCTTAGGAAGTTTACCCTCTAGTGGAGAAGTGTCTAAATTTAGGTTTCCCCGAAAGCAGACCCTGGGACAATGATTCCAATGCAAATAGCTTATTAAGAAGTTCAAGAGATACCAGTAAGAATGAGGGAAAAGATACATAGGGAGGGAGGAAACGGTAGCCAAAAAAAGTATGTTAGTATACCAGTTATCACAGGTGGCAGTGGAGCTTATTTCTGAAAGGGAAACTTTGGGAAATTGCATACAACAGCATGCAATTTACATCAAAGGACAAGGCAGTTGGGATCTATAGACCAGCTCCCAAGAGTCACTGATTGAGGGCATCTGTGGGTTGAGGAGGAGGGATGATTAGTTCCCTGGCACTTCTGACCTGTCCCCAAAGCTGACAAAGTGGCCTTCTGCGTTTTGGATAAATGCCCTCGAACCAAAATACAGGTACAGATATATGAAAGTTCGCTGAAGCACATTGAAAAGTCTAGGGATTGACAGTACAGGCTACAGGGAGACAGGTAATGAAGACATAATGAAGCACAAGTTAATTACAGATAGCCACAATTGTAAGAAGGGAAAAATGAGGACATTTTATTAACTGTAATTGAGGTTGGGCCGGAAGGCAACTGCTACTCTAGATGGAACATGGAAGTGGGAGAGATCCTCTCTGAGCCAAGCCCTGGGTGGTGAGAAGCAGCTCATCATGGGAAGCCTCAAGAGAACAGAGATTAGATCAACCTTAAGCAAAGTGTGGGCCACAGTTGGTACCAGTCCAGGAACTGCTTGCCACCAGTTCCAGACAACATAAGTACAAAAATTGAGGTTATCGTATTTTTCATCCAAGGCTGGGAATCAGTGCATTTAGACGGCCAACTTAAATAATCCATGAACTTTCTACTGCATGGCGAGTCAGTGCCCTTAACCCCAAAGTTGTTCAAGGGTCAACTGTAATTCTAAATATTACCACTTAGAAATGGTTATTATAGCTATTTGACATTGCCACAACCTCCAAGTCTGTGGTGAAATACTTGTGTCATTAAACATAGTGTAACCAGCTTGGGTGTTATCAAACATGGAAAGTCATGCATGGTAGGATAGTGCTAACTATGTGGTATTTTAAGGTCAATGTGTCAACTATAATCTAAAAGTGTATAAAAATTTTAAACAAGTACTATTTGAAAAGTAAGCACTTATTTATTTTTAAAACTTGCTATTTTCAATCATTTTAATTTTTAACAAATGTATTTTAAAATTTAGGATAATGCTATTATAGAAACAAAATTTGTATTGCTTATTCTTTCAGGTTAATTGAGATATAATTTACATGTAGTAATAATATTCACCCTTTTGAGGTGTTTAGTTCTATGAGTTTGACAAATGAATATAGAAAGTATAACTATCACTACAGTCAAGATATAGAGTATTTCTATCACTCCAGATGTTCTCTCCAATTCCTTTGTAGTCCATTTCCTCCCCTAGAAAGCAGTCCTCTGATTTCTCTCTGTATTTTTTGCCAGAATGCCTTATAATGGAATTATACAGTATGTAGCCTTTTGTGTTTGGCTTCTTTCACTCAGAATAATGTATTTAAGACTCATGCATTTATTGCATACGTCAGTACTTTTTCCTTTTTATTGTCAAATAGTATTCCATCATATAGATATGACACAGTTTCTTCATTCATTCCCTAGTTGATGAACATTTGGGTTGTTTTCAGGTTTTGATGATAATAAAGCTGCTATAAACATTCACGTACAGGTATTTGTGAAAGCAGATGTTTTCATTGCTCTTAAGTAAATGTCAGTGAGTTGGATTGCTGGACCATATTTATGTTTAACTTTATAAGAAACTGTCATACTGTTTTCTAAAATGACTGTGTCATTTTGATTCCCAATAGCAATGTGTCAGTTTCTGGTGTCTTCACCAGCATGCAGTGTGTTTTAGTTTTTTTAAGCCATTCCAATAGGTGTTTAGTGATATTTCATTGTAGTTTTAACTTATATTTTCATAATGAATAATAATGCTAAACATCTTTTTTTTGTATACTTATTTGCCATCTGCATCTCTGCTTTGGTGGCATGTCTGTTCAAATCTTTGCCTTTTTAAAAATTTTTTTAAATTTTATTTTATTGTTAGTTTCCAGTATACAGTACCTTTGTTAGACATTTATATAGTTTATAAAACAATACTCATAATTCCCCTTTCTCTAGTTCTCAACCTAGCTATTACGTTAATGCTAACTGTATTCCCTATGCCATGCTCCCCATCACTAAGACCACCTATCAACTACTAATTTGTACTTCTTTAACCCTTCACCCCCTTCTCCTAGCCCCCTAACTCCCTTCACTCTCTTCTCCTAGCCCCCTAACTCCCTTCCCCTCTGCCCATCACCAGATTGTTCTCTATATTTGTGAGTCTGTTTTTAATTAGTTTGGTTTCTTTGTTCCTTAGATTCTGCATATAAGTGAAATCATATGGTATTTGTCTTTCTCTATTAGACTTATTTTACTCAGCATAATAACTTTTAGGGCTATCCATGTCGTTGAGAATGGTAGGATTTCATTTTTTAATAGCTGAATAATATTCCGTTGTATATATAAATCATCATTTCTTTATCCAATCGTCTGTTGATGGGCATTTAGGTTGCTTCCATATCTTGGCAATTGTAAACAGAGCTGCAGTGAACATAGGGGTGCATAGATCTTTATGGATTATTATTTTGGTTTTCTTTGGATAAATACCCAGAAGTGCAATTGCTGGGTCAAAAGTATATCTATTTTTAATTTTTTAAGAAAACTCTTGACTGTTTTTTATAATGGCTGTACCAATTTGCAATCCCACCAACAGTGTATGAGGGTTCCCTTTTCTCAACATCCTGGCAACACTTAAGGTTCTTTGATTTACTGATGATAGCCATTTTGACAGGTGTGAGGTGATATCTCACTATGGTTTTAATTTGTGTTTCTCTGATGATTATCGACCTTGAACATCTTTTCATATGTCTATTGGCCATCTATATTTCCTCTTTGGAAAAGTATCTGCTCAGGTCTTCTGCTCATTTTTTAATTGGATTGTTTGGTTCTTTCTGTGTTGAGTTATATGAGTTCTTCATATATTTTGGATATTAACCCCTTATCAGATATATCATAAACAAATATCTTCTCCCATTCAGTTGGTTGTCTTTTTGTTTTGTTGATGGTTTCCTTTGCTGCGCAAAACCTTTTTAGTTTGATGTAGTCCCTTTTGTTGTTGTTGTTGTTGTTGTTGTTGTTGTCATTGGTTTTATTTCCTTTGCCTGAGAAGATATGTTAAAAAAAAAATTACTAGTAACAAAATCAGGGAGATTTCTGCCTATGTTTTCTTCTAGAAGTGTTAGGGTTTCAAGTCTTGCATTTAAGTCTTTAATCCATTTTGAGTCTATTCTTGTACATGGTGTATCTGACATGTATCTGTCCAATTTTCCCAACACTTTATTGAACAGACTGTTTTTACCCCATTGTACATTATTTCCTCCTTTGTCATATATTAAATGAGAGTATAGGTGTGGATTTATTTCTGGGCTCTCTATTCTGTTCCATTGATCAATATATCTGTTCTTATGCCAATGCCATGCTGATTTGATTATTGTAGCCATGGCTATTCAGGGTCTTTTATGGTTCCATATATATTTTAAGATTATTTGCTCTAGCTCTCTGAAAAAAAATGCCACTGGTATTTCGATAAGGATTGCATTGAATCTATAAATTGCTTTGGGTAGTATGGCCATTTTAACAACGTTGATTCTTCCTACCCATGAGCACAGTATATGCTTTTATTTATTTGTTTCTTCTTCAATTTCTTTTTTTAATGACTTACAGTTTTCTGAGAACAGGTCTTTTACCTCGTTACTCTCCCAGGCAAGGCTGTTCAGGGAACTGGCCGCACCTTCTCCCCTCCCCTTTCTCTTACAGGAAGCTCTGGCTACGGGAGGCAGCTTCTTTGTTTCTCCCAGTCCACTGCCCGACACCCTGGGGTTCTGACCTGTGGTAGCTCTTATGCGCAGATCCCACACTCAGCTGTGCCGGTATGTTCTTTGTTGAATTTTAGATGCTCAGCTTATTGTTGTTTCAAGGAGAGAGATCTGGGGACATCTCTCACTCTACCGTGTTTCTCCAGACTCTCAGTGTATGATCTTTTTAATGTATTGCTGAATTCAGTTTGCTAATATTTTGTTGAGGATTTTTGCATCAATGTTCATAAGAGATATTGGCTTATAGTTTTCTTCTTTTGTAATGTCTTTATCTGGTTTTAGAATCAAGGTAATGGTAGCCTCATAAAAGGAGTTAGGGTGCCTTCCCTCTTCTTGAATTTTTTGGAATAGTTTGAGAAGATAGGTGTTAATTTTTCTTTGAATGTTTGGTATGAACATTCACCTATGAAATCATCTGATCCAGGACTTTGTTTTTTGGGAGGTTTTTGATTACTGATTCGATTTCATTGGTGGTAATTAGTCGGTTCAGATTTTCTGTTTCTTCTTGATTAGGTCTTGAGAGAGTGTATGTTTCTAGGAATGCACCCATTTTTTCCAAATTGTCCAATTTGTTGTCATGTAATTGCTCATAGTATTTTCTTATGATCCTTTGTATTTCTGTGGAGTCCATAGTTATTTCTCCTCTGTCACTTCTAATTTTATTTATTTGAGTCTTCTCTCTTTTTTCCTTGATGAGTCTGGTTAAGGGTTTGTCCATTTTGTTTATCCTTTCAAAGAACCAGCTCTTGGTTTCATTAAGCTTTTTTGTATTGTTTTTCTAAACCCTATTTCATTTATTTCTGCTCTGATCTTTATTATTTTCTCCCTTCTACTCACTTTGGGCTTTGTTTGCTGTTCTTTTTCTAGTTCTTTTAAGTGTAAGGTTAGATTGTTTATTTGAGCTTTTTCTTGTTTCTTGAGGTAGGCCTGTATTGCTATGAATTTCCCTCGTAGGACTGCTTTCACTGTGTCCCATAGATTTTGAGTCATTGTGTTTTCATTTCCATTTGTCTGTAGGTACTTTTTGATTCTTCCTTGATCTCATTGTTTGCCCATTCATTATTTAGTAGCATGTTATTTAGCCTCCATGTGTTTGTGTATTTTCCTATTTTTTTTCTTATAGTTGATTTCTAGTTTCATAACATTGTGATTAGAGAAGATGGTTGATATGATTTTAATCTTCTTAAATTTATTGAGAAGCTTGTTTATTTTTTTTATTACTAAGTTTTGAGAATTATTGTGTATTCTGGATATAAGTCCTTTATTGATATGTTTACAAAATTTCCTCCCTGTTTCTGGTTTGTCTTTTCATTTTTTTACCAGCATCTCTCAAAGAACAAATGTTTTAAAATATGATAAAATATAGTTATAGTGCCTACTGTAATTGAGAAAATGAATTTTTAATTTCATTTAATTTTAATTAAAAATAGCTATCTGTGGCTAGCCTACTAATGCCTAAATGTATTTTTAATGAACAATGTGTATATTTTTTATAATTCTTTTTTTATTATATGTTTTGATTACATCTATTGACATATAAATTTATGTCTGCTGAATCTAACAAAAATTGGGGCTTGCATTCTTTAAAACTTATTTTTTCTTTTAATTTTTCTATTATTAATTTTTATCAGATTTTATTATGGATGTCTTTGAAATTTAAAAACCTGGTTCTTTGCCATAGTCTGAGAAGCTCTGAGCTAGCCAGATGTCATAACATGGACAAAGGTCCTCTCTCTCTGTTAGAGTATTCTCGTTGTATTCTCATTCCCTTACCAGAGAGAAAACCTCTCTGAAACGGTGGCATTTGAACTGGGGAGAGGCCATTTCAAATGGAGGAACAGAATAGCAAAATTTTGGGAGATTGGGAAAGGGCATGGCATGTTCAAAGAACAGAAAGGAGACCAGTATGGCTGAATGTGAGAATGGAGGAAGGGTGGTGAGAGAAGAGCTGGAGAGGAAGCCAAGAGCTGAGTTTTGCAGTCACACAGACCTTCTACTCCTTTTCTCTCCTACGTTATAGATAAGAGTTAATGAACCCCAGGCACCCGATATTGTGAACAAGTGTGTGAATATGTATAAATTAAGGCCTTACTCAACATGCTCTTGAAGAAAAAAACAAATGTTATCTTATGCTTGGCTTTGGTTATATAGAAAAAGTATCTTGTTTTCAGCCCAAGAAGTGGGCTGAACAACAAGAACTCTCACAAGAAGTTAAGGGGTAAAGTTCCCATGCCACAGATTAAGACTGAGTTTCAAAAAGGTATGTAACTTGCCCAAATCACATAGCTAATTAAAAAAAAAAACTTAGTTCATGTTTCTTCTACTCTGTTTGATTGCTTTTCTTCCAAATGAGCCCAAAACACACCTTTTACAAACATGAAATTGTCTGTATTTTAATTCGATTTTGGTAATAATGTAAATGGGCACAGAAATGTAACAATTATAGAGACTTTGCATTAATTTGAGAGTTTCTCCTCTAATTAGTTACTTGAGGCTGCTGTAACAAATTAATACAAATTTGGTTGCCGAACACACCCAAATTTATTCTCTCACAGTTCTAGAGACCAGAATTTCAAAATCAAAGTATCAACAGTGCTATACTCTCCCAAGGATCTAGGGAACAAGTCGTTCCTTGCCTCTTCCAGCTTCTAGTGGCTCCATGTGTACCTTGGCTTGTGGCTGCACTACTCTAATCTCTACTCACATGGCCTGCCCTTCTTCTTGTATATCTCTTATAAGGACATTTGTCCTTGGATTTAGGATCTACTCAGATAATCCAGGTTGATTTGAACTCAAGATCCTTAATTTATTTACATATGTAAAGACCCCTTTTCCAAATAAGGTCATATTGACAGGTTCTGAGGATTAGGATGTGGGCACATCTTTTTCAGGAACCACCACTGAACTCACTACACCCTCCCTGGGCTTCAGCATGGAAAGTCTCCCTAGGTGCTCAGCTGGCCACTCATCAGGCTCAGCTCATTTGTTTCTCTCTTCCCAGGGATCGCTGACCTACACTACACTGCCTGCTGTGTAAAAACCATTGCTTCAGATATTTTGCCAAATTTTCTAGTTGTTTACGCAGAAGGATAAATTCGGTCCCTATTACTCCAGTATGGCCAGAAGCAGAAGTTCATCCAAGTGTTTAGGTTCATTGAGTGTGGAGAACTTTTCATATCTTGCATAATAATCCTTCCATAGCAATTGATGAATTAATGAACAAATGAATGAAAAGTAAGTCAATCTAAATCCTTTATTTCTCTCTTATTTAGGACCAAGTAACTAAAATTCCTTTACCCCTGTCAGTTGGATGAGTTTGAGCCACTTCTCCTTAGCTGCATATCTGCTAGAAGTAAGTTATTTTCTTCCCCAATTCACTCTTAGTCCCCTCAGTTTGGCTTTCATGGTTAATGCAAACCACTGGCATTGGGAAATTTAAGAGATTTACCTATGGAGTACATTTTAGGTAACAATTTATAAGAAGTAGGTTCTGCCTGTGTTTTATATAAGAAGAACATAGTACACTTTGTGGGAAGGGGCTAATATGGGGAAGGTAAATGATTACACATTTGTCACAGGAAACTGAGGCTAGACAATGTGTTGATGGAAAATAAATGATGGAGCATTGAGAAAATAGGAGAGGCAAGAGGCTTGTGTATCAAAGAATACAACTTATAAATTACATCAGTTCATATCAAAACAAATGTAGCCATATATGAAGAAAAATAATTCCTGCTTTCATTTCCACATTTACACTAATTTAACTAATTAAGTTAAAAAAGGAAATGGTTATTACCATTATCAACAGTATTTATTAGAGCATCTGTTATATGGCTGTTTGACTTACCCAAAAATCTGATTTTATCTTGAATGTAGAGCTTTGTTAGTTTGTTTTGAATTTATTAGATTTTAATTATAAATATAAAATAATAGACACTTGTTATAATAAGCCTAAAAAATACGGAGGTGGAAAAGAAAACAAGTTAGAAATCTCCTACTTTAATTGCAATCCTGAGGTAACCAATATTAACAGTTTGGTGTGTATCTTTCTATATCTTCCTTGGCGTTCCTATGGTGTTCCTTGGTGTTCCTAAATATGTAAACATATTTACATATATATTAAGTGGTTGCTAGTTTTATAAAAATGTAATTTTTATATATAAAAGTTATTTTATATATAAACTTATTTTATATATTTTATGTGTACAGAGTATAAATATAATTATATAGAGATATAATTTTTATATATAATTTATTTTATATATAAAAGTAAAAATATGTAATTTGTATTTTTTTATTTAACAGTAAATTGGAGACATCTCACCAGACAAATATATACAGTTTTACATCAGATTTTTTTTATCTAGAGTATGAATTTACTACCATTTATCCAACTGCTCCTCAAATGATGTACATTCCGGTGATTTTCAGGTTTTTTGCTACCATATATAATACTGCACTAAACACACTTGTGATTGCAGCCTGTTTTAATTTTATCACCATGGATATCTGAGACTTGAAATATAACCTTTCTAATGCCACTTCCTTTCCTCCCATTCTCCTTGTCATTTGGAGAATGGAACTGAAGGGAGACTGAAGATGAGCTGTGAAAGCCAGTAACTACTCCTTACAGCACATGGCTAGCAGCCTCCTGCTACAATATTTACGTCCTATTCCATTGAGGTGGCACTCTCTGCTCACATGACCCAAATGCAGTTCGCGCTCCCCCAAGAACACAGCTGAATTCTAACTGCATTGGCAGCTTTGCACATGCTCTGTCTGGCCCTGTGAATCCTCACTCACCCATTGAGATTTCTTTTGATTTAAAGCAACATTCCAGCTGCCGAAGCTCCGTGACCTCCAGAGTTTTCCTGGCCCAAATTTAAGGCAGGCGGCCCCCAAGAATACTGTTTTTCAGGGTTTGAGTTTTTTTGTATATTTGGTCAGGGGCGGAGGGTATGTAATACTTACACACAAATATAGCTGACGAATGAGGCTGTGAGAAGTAACTCTTTTCCTGGCAGGTATTGTAGGAAAAACATTTACCTATTTCTATCATTTGCCTCAACAACAAGCTGCAGCTCTAATGCACATTTAATTCCCAAACAGAGGTCTTGGCAAGTGATGCTGTATCTGACTGTTGTGTTGACTGTAATGTGTGAGATGGTTTTTTCTCCTCTCTAGAGACCTGGATGCTTTTTGCCATTCTGATGGTAAATTATGAGACAGGCAACCATGGATTTCAGCACTCCATCTGTGTTTGATCAGCAAAAAGGTAAAAATGCTGCTTTAATATATCCTTTGGCTTTTTTGCATCTTTATTCCAACAGTAGTGATTTGCAGTTTTAAGGGGAGAGGAAGGATGTGTGTGTGTGTGTGTGTGTGTGTGTGTGTGTGTGTGTGTGTGTTGTGGAAAGAGGATTTCACATAGAAAACAAACCTGTTCTAAATAAGCTTGTGATCTGTTTGTCTTGTTAAAGTGCTCTTGCCTACAAATTTTTAAAAATTAGGTTTCAAGCACACCAGCTATTTCAGGTAGTATCATCTTTATTCTCATTTGTTTTTTTTTTCAAATCTCTGAAAAATATATTAAAGTAAAATAAAAAGAACAAATTATGTATCTCTTTTCAATCTGTTAACCCAATATTTTATTGCTATAGTTTCATAATATCTCTTGATTTCCTTCACAAATAGATTTGCCCAGATTTGCACTGTAGTTGATATATTATTTCATCTGAGGTTGTGTGATGACTTATCACTATTTATTATTTGCAATGACAGCATATATCTTTCTTACTCATAATTTTCAGAGTAGAGGTAATTTTCCATATGAAAAGATTGTTGTGAAATTGACTCAGAAAAACGTATTCAGCCATGCAGTCTATGTGTGTACATTATGCATATGAAGTGTGTATATATACATATACATAATACCTATATGTAATTATGCATTTTTTCTGTGTACATACAGGAAATTCTCATTCTGTAAGTGTAATAAATATTTTTAGCATATATTTTTAAATATCTGATATCTAAGTCACTTTCTGCAATCTCTGAATATTCTAAGAATATCTCAAGGTCCTTCGGTCATTTACTTGTTTTGGCTAAAACATAAAAATGGTGGTTTATGAAAGCCTCATTAAGAAAATTCACTGCTTCTTTCTTTTTTCCTTTTCTTGCTCTAGACCATAGCGTGTTTACTTCCCTTTAAGCTATGTCTGGTTTCTTGAGTGAATTATTTTAGCTCAGTATTTTCTCAATTAATAGATTTTTATTTAGATTTCTGAGTAACTATATGTATGTGTGTATTACATATGGTTTGATCTCCAGGTCTTAACTCATTTTGAATAGTGAGTGAGTGAGTGTGTGTGTGTGTGTGTGTGTGTGTGTGTACCTTCAGAATGTGCTGGTTCACACTGCGTTTGGGTACGGACACTGTAGAGAATGTGATTGTTACAGCTGTGCCCACCCTTATCCTCTCCCCTTTGTACATTTTGTAACACTGATGGCAATCAGAGAAAGTGAAAATATGCCTGGATCCAAAGGCCTCATAGCAGCTTAAAAAATGATATTGTTGAGCTATGCGATCCAAAGAGGAACACAATTGGTTTATTTTATAAGACTAATTTGAAGGAGCTGGAACTGACTGCAGAGAACTAGCCCTATGTAATGAATTAAGTGGTTCTGTGTGTAACTCCTAACAAGACTGAGCCCAAACATAGTTAAAATGTTAATATACAATATTTATTCTTATAGTATCTCTCAAGTGAGCAATTCACAGCAGTTCTTCCACTCTAGGCTTGATTCTCTCCCAAGTAAGTTAACCCTTTGCCTGCCATCTCTGCCTCTATTTCTCAATCTTTTCTTTCAAAAAGTGGTGGCAATAGCAGGAGCCATATAAGTTGGAATGGCAGATGAACTAACTCTTAGCTGTGTGACCCTTAGCAAGTTACCTAACCTCTCTGAGCTCTAATTTCCTCAGCAATAAAATGAAAGAAACGGTGCTTATCTAGCAGAGTTGTTGTGAGAATCTAAAAACACCTGCCACAGTGCCTGATGTGCAATGTACTTTCAAATTGTGGCTGTTTATGTTATTATTGCTGTGATAAATATTACCACCCTGAGTTCCTCTAGGACAAAAGACTATTCACCTCTCTTATCTCCAGCTTGAATTTAGTAGTCCTCAGGACAAATGAGGGCTTAGTTAATGCCAGTTGACTAGATTATATTAATATTTTTTGAATTCCAGGGTACCATTTAGAGCAACTCCTAGAATAATTTTTGGTAAATGATATCCGAATACCTCTATTATCTCATTAATCCTTCCAATTTCTTAAAAGTATGAAAGATCATGATAGGTTTAGACCATTATACAGATTTAAAATACAATATTGTTGGTCAAACCATGATGAAATGGTTTTCTTTTGAAAAGTTGAGTGTGGGGCTTTTTTTAGTGTGAATTCTGAGTATCTGGGGAACCAAAACTTTAGTAGCCACTGGATTTTCTTGTAGATATTGACAAAAGACATTACATCTGAAAAGACATTAAAAGTCATGTAATCCACTGATTCTCAAACTTGGCCTCACATCAGAATCACCTGGGCAGTTTCTGAAAATGCCGATGCCTGAGTCTCACCCCTCGAGATTTCCATTTAATTGGTGTGGGTAATGGGCTGACAAAAACTCCTCAGGAAGTTCTAATGCACAGCAAAGATTGAGAACCACTCATCTAATCCATCCCTCTAACATCTCACGTAGGAAAAGTAAAGCACAGAGAGGTTAGAAGGTGGGCCTTTTTTAAATAATAATAACACACAGCTAATTAGTAAGAGAGGGCGGGGCTGAGACTCAGGAGTTGTCTATCTAGACAACAGAACTACAGGGTGCTTCCTTTTATGGGCGATCTCTGGCCCTAGCAGCTACTCTGGGTTGGGCATAGGATTCAAGCAGATTTGGCTCATGGTTGCCCAGAGAATGGTTAGTGTTGTGCACTTGAAAAATATGATACATAATGACCTTCAGGGATCAGACAAGGTGAGTCTGATAAGCCTAAATCCCTCTGCAAATCCAATTACATTTTTCTATATTTCTCTTTAGTAGCGGTAACAAGACATCTCTATGCCAGGAGCTTGGGAATAGATGGTCCTTTGCTCAAGTCCTTCCTGTCTATCCTCTTCCCAGTTGCATGAACTTGGACAAACTGATTGATCTCCTCATTTGTAAAATGTGGATAATATAATATAGTCACAGTGTTGCTGGGAGGCATAAAGATTAGGTTTTCTGACTGGTCAAGGGGATTAGGGCCCCGTCTCTGACTTGCTTTGTGAAATTGTGAGAGATTTCCACTCCTGCATGGTGCTTTTTTGCTTTCACCATAGCAACATCTCTTCTGGTCCCACGTGCTCTTCCTGGCTTTCTTCCCTCTCAAAGCCCACACACAGGAAAGGACCTGTAGTAAAACTGTTTACTACAGAACTCGGAGGTTCCTCCTGAAGCTGAGATATTATGTAACTGGAGATATTTGCACTTTAAGCTTTGTCTCCAATTGTGGAAGGACAAGCTTTACTGTGCCTGAGGAGGAACCTCAGGCCTCAGAGAGAAAATGGGAGTGAGAAGTGTGATCCAAAGGGCCTCATTCACCCCTGGCCTGGCCTAGGCTCTGTGAGAAATGTGCTTGCTGCACAGTGTATTTGCAAGCACCTGTGAGGGCTTTGGCCCACTCTCACAGGTTTTTCTCTGGTAGAGTTGTTGAGGGAATAAGAGGAGGGGCTCAGCCCTCCAGCCCAGATTAATACAGACCATTATTGTCCTAGATGCTGTAACAAATTACCACAAGCTGGGTGGCTTAAAATAACAGATGTGTATTATCTCATAGGTCTGGAGGCCAGAAGTATGAAATCAAGATGTCAGTAGTGGGTGCACTGCTTCTGCAGGCTCTGGGGAAGAAGCCTTCCTTGCCTCTTCCAGTTTCTGGCTGCTTGTGGCCTCATCACCCCAGTCTTGTCTCTGTCTTCACATGGCCTTCTCTGTGTGCCTCTCTTCTATCTCTCAAAACTCTCTCTGCTCTCAGAATGATATATGTGATTACATTTAGGGCCCACCCAAATAATCCAAGATAAATTAATATTCTCAAGATCCTTAACCACATCTTTGACATATAAGGTGATATTCACTCTTTAGCTGTATAAAGTAATATTCACAGGTTCTGGGGATTAGGGCATGGATATATCTTCAGGGCCACTGTTTAGCCCGCTACATGGCATGAAAAGAGGTCAAATCTCAAGTCCCTTCTCAGAAAATATGTAGCCTCATGACTTGGTTTTGGTAAAAATCCATTCTCATTTAAGCTGGAAGGAAATTTGGCATTTGGGACCTGGAGTGGAAATGGCATCTATTTGGTGCAGACTCTGTGCAGGCACTTTGCATAGATTACATCATGATAAGACCTAATGTTTATTGAGCACTAAGCAGAGCCAGGCTTAATGTACATAGACTAACTCATTTAATCCTCACATCGGCCCCACTATTATTCCTCCCTTTGACCAATGAGGAAATTCAAAAAGTTTATGACTACTCAAGGTTACTGCAAGACAAGATGGCAAACCTGAGATTCAAGCCTAAACCTGCTTGACTTCAAAACCTGTATTCTTCCTACTACAGTACTCTTTCTTGATCAACCATAAATTTTAGTGAAGAAATAAGACATCAACAAAAATTCAAATTATTGAAAGATATTTTCATTAGTAGGCTGTTACCCAATTGTGTTGTGGACTTAGCAGGGCTGATGTGTTGGTTTTAATTTCCAACTTTTCATCTAAAATGGGAATGCTAACCAAGTAGAACTTAGAGTACACAGATTTGCACTTTGCCGAAAAAGCAAAATTCTGGTGTGCCAACCAGACACCTACAGAGGAAAAATAAGCAGATTTTGAAAGGGGTTTGGGAAGAGAGCAGAGAAAAGGCAAGAAAAGGAAAAAGGAAAGAGATGATTTGGGCTCAGTGAATTATTTTAGGTTCATGGACCTTCCTGGGAATAAAACGCAGGAACACTGAGGAGAATTCTGTGATTGATTTTCAGATCAATGGTCCAAATAGAGGAAGATTAGCTGGCAAATGACCAGTCCACAAGTTTAGAAGCAGATTATCTGTTGCTTGAGGGAAAATGCTCAGCCTTCTCCCTCTCTTGGTCAGAAATAAGTAGCAGAAGGGAAAAGAGAGATGGGAGAAGAATTCTTTTTCCAATGTTCTTGCCCACTCAAGGCTACACCTAGGCAAACATGTTGCTGGATGCCAACCCCTCCCCTTTGTCTGCCTCCTTTGTCCTCCCTTTCCAACACACAGGAATCTCCCTCCCATCAATCAACTCCTGGGAAAAACTGTGACAGACCAGTCCAGTCCTGGCCTCTCTGGCGGGCCTAGCTAGAGTTAAACCCTGGACTGATCTTATCCAGTCTTGCCGAAGTATGCATCTTAAGAAGGAGGTTCTGGATGTGGTATCGAGAAGGAATAAGGGCCAGATCTCTAGAATTAACCCAGAATTAACCCTGATGTCCCACAATGTAGCCAGATCAACTTCAGAAGGCAAACCCTTAATTCAGCCCCTTGTCCAAAAGTCAGCTGGGTAACCACACTGAGTTTTTCCTATCATCTCTGTTCATAAACTCCACATTTGTTTAACAATTATTAAGCAACTATGTTGGATAATTGATATCTATGGGTTTTCTCTTTGATGTAATCATTTTTGGATGGAAAGGTATTTTAAATAAAAGCCACTAAATTTGCACCTGTTTTTACTACCAAGCAAGTATGAAACAAACATCTCATTCATCCCCAAATATGGGACAAAGTGAGAAGGTAAGAGTCTGTATGCACTAAGGTACAAGTCTGTAAAAGATGGGTATGAGCTAGACACTGTCTTGCAGAAAGACCTCGCCAACCAGGAGTAACATGTTTAGCACACTTGTAACTCTCAAGAAGCCTGTCGATCATTCAATCCAAAATGTTTGCTGATACTGAGAATTCACTTGTATCATAAATAAGCTATATCTCAGATTTTCTGATTTACCTCTTACAATCATGGTGGTTTTACTCTAATATTAACTTTAAACTTGTAAATAGGCTTGTGTGCTTAGTAAGGGCCCTCAGTTTTCTCTTTGTAAAACTTGAACATAGCACTTGCGCCAGGATGAGGCTAATCTTATTTTATTGTATATAGTGGGGGAAGAAGCAAAGGAAAGATGTTCCATTCTACAGGGGAAATATCTCCATTTCTAAATGTGTCCTCAGAATTTTGAAATATACATACATAATATTTAATAATGCTCTAATTATTTTTTAACGTTTTGTTTGAAAAGTACTTAAAACTTAAAGAAATGTTGTAAGAAGTGTATAAAAAATACTTATATATCTTTTACCTAGATTCACCTAGCATTAACGTTTTACCCCATATTTGCCTTATTGTTTGTTCCTTCTTTTTTTCCTGTGTACTTCTCTTTTTTCTGCCTCTGTGTGTGTGTGTGTGTGTGTGTGTGTGTGTACTTTAATCTATCTGCATTCCAATTTTGTCTATTGACCCAGTAAATGTCTTTTATAGCATTTTCCCCCCAGTACAGGATCCAGTCTAAGATTAGGTATTACATTTCATCATCATGTCTCCTTTAATTCTAGGACATTTCCACATTTTCTTTGTCTTTTATGACATTGACACTTTTGAAAATTACACTCTTTTTTTTAATACTGAGTTCCTCCTTTCAAGTTTGTCTAATGCTTCCTCATGATTAGATTTAGATTATATATTCCCAGCCAGGATACCACACAGGTGATGCATCCATCTCAGGTTAGCATAGTATTGTTTAAATCCTTTTAAATGGTAATGTGAGGTTAAAGGTGTTAACACTATTAGATATTGACCAGTTCTTACAGAGTTTTTAAAATACTGGGGTTCTTTTTCCTCACTATAAAATTAATAGCACCTTCTTCAAAATATTCAAATGATACTACAATGATTTCAGTATAGAAAGTGTTATGTATTCTCTTAACTAGCAAAAGGCTCTATTCCTGAGAGCCTCTTAGCTCCACCCAGCCTGTGCCTAGCCTCTCGGCTGCCAAGATAGACCCATGGCAGCTCACCTTCCACACCAGAGCTGGGGAGTAGCTTCCTAAAAGAAATAGAGCATTCAAGCCAAGAATATTAACCAGCATCAATAATCAGAAGAGCAATAAGTCTGGTTTATTAAGCAGCCTATGTGCCAGACACTGTGCTGAACTCTTCATTTCAATTATCTGACTTGATTCTCAACATAGCCTATGAGATACATTTGATTTTCACTTCATCTGAGCTTATATGACTTGCCCAAGGCTATCCAGGTCAAGGGGCAAGGCTGCCATTTTAACTCTTGCTCCTGACTCCTGAGCACTGCTCACATTCCCCTTCACCACCAACTTTATACTTTCTGGATTCTGATAGCCCACCCCAATAACCCCATCATGACCCCTGGCACAAGAAGAAAAAGAAAAGCAATGGTGGCTATATTTACTCAGGCTAGGCCAGCTCCCCTGGGCTGGGCTTTCATTTGCAATGAGCTCTGGCTAGAGGGCTGAGCTCAGTGACAGCTGACCTCTGCTAGGGTAGGGGCAGATCCAATCTCCATGGTAGCCATTCTATGGTGGGAAAAACGGCATTAGAATCTGAGGAGGTAAAGGAGGAGGTTAAAAGGGTAGGATTACACTGGAAAGTGACCTGTGGAAGTGATGTGACGAGGGCTGGAGATTTGCAAAGCCAGAGCTTGGGTTCCATCACAGAAACTTCTGAAGGCAGATGCTTTATCATTTTCCTGTTCTGTCCGTTTGTTCTGTGCATCAACAGATTGATGTTTTTCCAAGAGACAGTTCAAAGAGCCCCAACCCTGTAAACAAGGTCACACATAAACAGCAGCTGATACAAAAGGAAAAGAATTAGTTTAACCTTGACATTTTGTGCTTTGATCTTGAGTAAACTTGAAATAATTCATTTGCTCTCTAACTCACTACAGTAAATCAGAACACAGTCTGTTGTTTTAAAAAAAAAAAAATTTATTTTTAAGAACCTTGAGAGGGACACCTGAAATTCATCTGAATAGACACTTTTATCCTTCTGGTTACTTAGTACTATTCAAAAATCGTATCCTAGAGTTTGGGCCACAACTTGATTGACTCAACATGGGCCCCTGAACAGAGAGAGGAGTCAAAATGGATTTGTATGAGTCTGGTTTCAGGTGTCACATCAGAAACCAATTTAAGGACTGATTCTGAAGGTGTTTTGCCTTAGAACAGTACTATTGGCAGAATTAAAAGAAACCTCAGTGAATATGTAATCCAACTCTCTCACTTTTTATATGTGAAAACTGTAACACAGAGGGATCAGTGGTAATATGGTGCAGTGAACTGTTAATGGCCACTGGAGCCAAACTGCACAGTTAAAGTCCCAGTGCTGCCACTTATGTGTGACCCAGCTGTTAAACACCTGTATACCTCACTTTCCTAGCTTATAAAATAAGAAGCTGCCACTACAAAGGATTGCTTGTAAAGACTGAATTAATGAATACATACAAAGCACCTACAACCATGCCCAGCCCAGAGTAATCACTTAGCAAGTGCTAGTGATACTTTTAATAGATTTCCCTGAGGTCATATGGATGAGCAGGATTTCCAGGTCAAGAGATCATCCACCCCTCAAGCTGTCTCCCTCTCTGTAATGAATTCACAGCCTAGTACTCCTTTTTTTTACTTAGAAATTTGAAGGGGCGGAATTTGCCTGAGCAGGAAAACCACATCAGAAGGAAAATAATTTTCCACAAAAACACATATGCCTTAGAGCACTTCTATTTTCCTTTTCCACTGTTTGGTGTTTATCCTCTAAGACTTGCCTTCTAGTAAAACACTTCCCTTTCCTTAAAATCAGCCTGCCTGTTAGCTTGCACTCACTGTGCTGGTGGCACCGGGAAGGTTTCTAGATTCACTGTGCTATTCTAGAAATATCTAGTTTTGAGACAGAACCTCACTTTTTAAATTATTAGTTTCATGTTTTACTATTGGATAAACCTCTCTATGTGTTTTTTTAAAAAATGTCATCAGATATTCTTACCCATTTTTTTGTTCCCTCTTTTTGTTTGTTTTTTGATTTTGGAATGATAATACATTCAAACACTTTCAAGGTATAAAACAATGTACAATAAAAAATTTCTCCCTTTACCCCCCAACCCCTGCAGCCATCCAATTCCTCATTCCCTGTAGGCAAAAGACTGTAAGTAGTTTCTCATGCTTCCTTCCACAGAGGTCAGTTCCAAGTATAGATGATCAAATACATATATATATTCATTTTTCTTCTTTAAAGCATAAAGTTATCTATTCTTTTTACAACTGAAAGTATTTTCCCAAGCCCTACCCCCAAAGAACCGTTGGAACTTTTATTGAAATGACATTAAATTTACAAACGAATCTGTGTAATAATTGAAACTGGTTATACTATTTATTTAGTTGTCCTATCTGAGAACTTGGCATATATCTTTACAAATGCAATTCTTTTGTTATATCCCTCAGTAAAGTTCTGTAGTTTTCCTCATTATGATTCTGAATATTTATTCTTGAGTATTTTATATTTTCACTGTAATGAACTGTTTTCAGTGTAAAGAGGAGTTATTTTCCTCCTTATATTATTTAATAAGAACTATCTAGTTTATATTTTAAATTGACTAACTTAATTAGATCTTCTTAATCCTAATTATTCTGTGGTTAATTCTCCTATGTCATCCTGGTCAGATGGACTGGTTTCAAATCCTGCTCTGCTACTTAATAGCTATGCAACATTAGGAAAATGAGTAAACCTCTCTGTACTTCAATTTCCTTATCTGTAAGTGGATAAGGTACCACTTACTCTATAAAATTGTTGAAACAACAAATAGCCTAATTCAAATGAACCAGTCAGTGCATGGAACATAAGTCATTTGTACAAGTTAACTATTATTAAATTATAATAATTTTGCTTTTCCTTTATGATTATTTCATTTCTTTGTGCTTCATCTTATTTCATCAGATAAAATTTATTTCTTTCTCTTTTGCTCCACTATTAGCTGTGATATTTGCAATTGATTCAAAATAAATGTACTTAATTATATTAAAAATATTTTTCCCTACATATTAAGCATATTTTTAGCAACAGATATCAAATTTTATCAAACATCTTGTTATTATTTACTCATGTAATCATGTATTTCCCCTTCACTCTATTGGTGTGATATATTTTATTAATAGATATCCTAGAATCGAAACATCTTTATAATCTGATCATATTTAATTTAAAACTTAGACTTTTGTGTTCACTAGTTGAACATTTTTATAGGTTCCTCTGTGTGTGTCTTCACAGCTTATGCTAGCCTCAGAAAATAAATTAGAAAAATTTCACTCTTTTTTAATGCTCTTTAAAAGACATTTTAAAGAATTCATTCAACTTCACTTCAGAATCTTTATGCTATTACCATTAGCTTTAATTCTCCCTAGTGTATAACCAACTCTTCACAGATGTGTTTTAAATTTTGGATTAATATGCAAAGTTTATTTTTGCTACAAATGATTATAAACTCTAGCACAATGATGTATGTCAGGCAGAAAGCTCAAGAGACACTTGGGAAACAGAGTGAAGAGTGGGATATGGGCTGCTGTGAGGGTGAGAGAAGGGAATGTGGAATGTCTGCCCAGCACCCGGCAAGGGTCATGAGTTCAAAAGCTTCGCCCCTGAGTGAACAGGTAACTGTAGACAGCAGCGCACATGAGTCAGAGGGCGGAATTGGAGGCCTGACAGCCTGCAGCCCTATGTGAGTTTCACTACTTACTAACTGTGTGACTTTGGGTTAAGTCACTTTTATGCCCTATGCATAAAATGGGAATAATTGTAGTACCTACCTTACAAAGTGAGAATTAAATGAGCTGATTTAGAAAAAGGGCTTAGCATATTGCCTGATGCTTAGTAAGCACAATGTAAGTGTTGACCATCATGCGACTGTTATTCAGACAGTGACACGGTGCTAAAGAGACCCCCGCAAACAGTGCAATAATGCTTCCATAGCCGCGGGGAGACATCACTGTGCTGTTGATGTGATTGTGTGGCAATTTTTGCTAACTTTAGGGTTGTTCTGAGCTTTTTACTTCCTTCTGATGTGCTACTAAAAATTCTAGACTTCAAAACTGTGCAGGAAACACACACACACACAAAAAGAACCTTGACTGTGGACTAATCACAAGATTCTGTGGAATGTGACTGAGGCACACTTTGGCCACATCCCCAAGTTCATGTGTGCAGTATTGTAGAGAGGATAATCTTGGGGTCCCTGCTGCCCACACCACAGCTTCTGTGAATACACAGTAGAAAGAGCCACCTCCAAAGCATTAACAATGATTTAGTATATACTGAGGCTGTCATTACAGCTTTGCAAGGAAAGAGACAAAATCCAATGACTGACTATTTCAAATAAAATTGTGTCATAAGTTTAAAAATTCTATATTCATTGCAGTTAAATGTTAACAAATAAATTTCCACAGAGATGACCTTTCTAACTATAAAAACAATGAAATATGTTTTTTAAATGCAATATCCATAGATTTTGACTATGGAAACACTGAAAGTGTATTTTTCAAAAACCAATTAAAACAAACTTAAGTGGAGAACAGGGAAAAGTAACTATGGCATAGATGACAGATAAAGAGTTAGTGTACTTACTGTATATAAAGCTCCTTCAAATCAATTAGATAAAGACAAATGCCTTGACATAATGATATAAAGGACACCAATAAAAAATTAATAAATGGCCATAAACATATGAAAAAAGTTATTTCTTTGGAACAATAGAATAAATGGTCATTAGAAACAATATACTATTCTCCTTTAACATTATTAATTTTTTTAAAAAAGAATAATGCACAGTGTCATTAAGGATGGAGTGAAATTTGGACTTTCAAGCACTGCTGGGAGAGAGTGTGTTACTTCAGCCTCTCTGGAGGGCAATTTGACAGTCAAATCCATTGACTCCAAGTTCACTTCTAGGAATATATCCAAAGAAAATAATCAAAGATACACAAAAGAACATATATGTAAGAATGTTATATAGTATTACTTAAAATAGCAACAAAATTTATAATTCCCCAAAAAGAGAAACAATTTAAATGTCCAATAATATGATAATTTATTCAATTAGTTGTGCTAAAATCAGTGGATTTAATGCCACATTTTTATAAAGAGTATTTTCAAATCTTATTTTATGACATGGGAAAACATTTATGGTTTAATAATAAGTGAAAAAGAGCAAAAATCAAAATTATATACACAACGTGATCTTATTTTTGGAAAGAATGAATTACATATAACTCCAGCACAATGCTCAGAACTGTTAGTCATTGGCTATTACATGTTAAAATATCTCCAGACCTTTAGATCAGAAAGAATTGCTCAGGGGTATATGACTACACACTCTGAAGCAACTCAGACTTTTCAAGCTTCCAGGCTTCCCCTCCTGCCAGCGCTTCTCCCCATGCCTGCATTATGTTCCGCAGGCAGGTGGAGGACAGAGGTGGATGGGAAGGAAGCAAGCTCAAGTAAGTCAAGTACATACAACACACCAGCTTCTTAATGCTGATTATCTTCGAGTATATATTTTCTTCTTATCTGTATTCTCATAATTTTTATAATCCAAAAGGGTATATAAAATAACATATAAGATAACAGATCAATTAAATGAAAATATTTGGGGATAGCACTTGGTGTGTCAGTTTTTTTAAGCTCCAAGGTGATTCTAACCAGTGTACAACCAGTGTTGAGATCCAGGGATAGAGCCAATCTCTCATTTTACAAATTAGTCAGCTGAATCCAGAGTGGTTCACAGTAATACACGTTGTTAACATGTTCATTGTTCAAAAAGAGAGTTCTTTATGAAATTCAGATTTAAGTCAAATTTATTAGTTACTGAGAAGTTATTTCTGTTGTCACTCTTTTAGACCTCACAAAATTACATGCTCACAGCTCTGATAATATGATTTAAATCAGCTTTACTTAAACCATATATCTATAATATATGAGAGTTGAGGGAAGCTGTTCACTTACTTCAACTATACTTAAAATGCTAGTGATATGCCTTATAAAATTGTTCAAAGCAGTAGAAGACTCCTTCTTCCATCACTTTTTCTAACTCTCTTCCCAAAGATTATGAGGAATGAACTTTTATTTTGTACATCTACCCCTCTTCAATTTGCCATTTAGAAAAAAAAAAAAAAACATGCTAATTAAATCAGCAAACACACAAGCTTCTACTATCTAAAGAATCTTTTCTATAATAAAAGCAAAGCCATACTTCTAAAGTTCTAGTGCAGTCACATGAAGGGTGATAATTCACCAGGTTGGGTTTTATTCTCTGCCTTTATAAAGCAGCAATAAAATCAAGGCAGGTACCAGTAACAACTCCAGTGTTGTGAGAAATAATTCTATTTTAATTGCCTTCAAGCATCTTTAGGAGCCCATGAGACAGCCATCCAGGAGCTGCTGTCAATCCGTGACTGTGGATAGGAAGCACGTGTGGATACTTTACAGGGTCAGTGCAATTTTAAGGAAAATTTAAAGAAAGAAGAGATCTTGTCCAATCTGGGAATGAATTATTGACAAAGAGGGAGAAAGCCGAGTCAAGACAGTGAGAAAGTCCGTGGAAGGCCAGTTGAAAGAATGTGGCTGCACTGGCTTTAGGAATGATGCAAAGCTAAGAGACTACAGAGAGATAATACTTGTTTAATCTGACACTTGGACCAGCTACCCAAATTACATTCATTTTCTGAAACTATTCTCAGGAGATCAAGGCACTAGGGACAGTTTTACAAATGGCCAGAGTAGGAGGCGACTAGGAGGATGCCATTTAAAGAACCCAAGGAAGACTCCCTTTTCCAAATCACTCCCAGCCCAGGAGTCATTGTTCATCAGTGATAGGTAACTCATTTTTTCGTTCTCACATACATGAGAAAGACACACAGAACATCAAGCATGAAAGGAACTTTAAAGGTCAACCTTCTACTCAGTGCAGGTTATCTCTTCAAGAGTATCCTGAAATATGTTTGGTCACAACTTGCTGAAATAAGGGTAATGATGAGGAGCACTTTAGCTCACAAGGTAGTTCCTTCTAGTTCTGAACAGCTCTAGCTATTCAAAAGTTTTACTTATTCCAATTTCTATCCACCAGAATTGGTTCTGCCCTCAGGCTATAAGGAAAACAAGTCTAAACTATCTTCCAATGTCTTTAGTATTTAAAAACAGCTGTCATGTCCAACTGAGTCTCCTCTTCATCAAACAAAACAAATCCTGTTTCTTCACCTATTCCTCACCTTCAGGACTCCTCAGTTAAAATGGCCTGGGGTAAACACCCGCCATTTCTGAAAAGAAAAAGAGGTGGGAGGAGTCATACATTTGATCCAGAAGAAAGTAAGGGAGATCAGAGGAAAGGTGATCGAAATAACAGCACTTGACTTACTTTTCAATTTCCAAGGGCCAACCAGGCTCGCACAATCTTTCATAAAATTTATTTAAGATTTATACCTTCCTAATTACCAAGAACTTCTTGATACAATATATTAACATCAAGGAGATTTCCACAAGACTCAAATGGATGAGAAAACCCATCGAACATACAAACTAAATCAATTCATTGATCTATTTATTTCATACATACTAAAGGCTCTATGCATTAAAGATTGAGATCTTACTTTTTCAGATTAATATTAAAATAAAAGCACATTCCATGGAAGGCATCTAGAGAGGCATCATTACTGAAGTTCAGCATAGACATGCTTCTTGAAACAGCAAATTCCATTTCCCAGCTCCCTCTGCCTCCCACCCCTTCTATCCAGTAGAAATGCTAACTGGAATGGCATTCACAGGTCAGAAGAATCACCCTGAGGAACAGAACAATGCTGAGATTTAAAGAAATGCAACCTGTTGCATCATAAATCTGGATATGGAGAAGGTCTGATTCTGGCCAGATATTTACTCTTGAGATAATAATGTTGCAAGACTTCCTCCCCACAGAGTGAAATCCCTTCTTTTCTACTTCCATTGCTTTGAGTATTTGGTTTTTCAGCTTATACATACAGAAAGCTTGGAGCTATTTTTTTCTTTAAAATGTTAGAAAGAAACTTTTTTTCCTTCTCCTTTGTGACTGGCACTTTATGAAATACTGTTAAAGTCTCAATCAATACATCCTGTAGGACTAGAAGAGAAATAGCGAAATGTTTTAGCTCACAAAATCTCTGCAGCCTGCTAAGCAAGGCCAAGTATCTCATTAAGGAGAAAGAAGACAGAGGTTCCTATCTATGTCAAAGAAGTAATCTTGATAACAATAATTGACACAGTTTGAATATTTACTGTGTCAGGCATTGCTCTAAGCACTTTAAGTAGATTAACTCATTTAGCTCTCCTAATAGCCCTAGAGGTAAATACTGTTCTTATCTCTTTTGACAAATGGGAATAGAGAAGTTAAGCAACTTGCCCAAGGTCACACCGCAAGCAAGTAAGTGACTATCAGGATTTAAACCCTGGAGGTTGGGTTTATGCTATTTTCATTTTTCTATATTGTCTCCATGTGTGATATATATAATGAGTCACATGAAAGTAATTTTGTTTTAATTCCAGCCAACTGTATCAATGACCTTAAACTTCTTTCTGCATGGCCAAAGTGTTCCAGACTGGCTCTTAAATCTACCCAGCAGAACTGGCACCATAGTGGTCCAGGGTCCAGATCAAGGCCCACAGACATTCCTTATCACCAGTGGGTGGCAATATTGTCACATGGAGCCATCTGAGTGCAGTCCTGGCATCCTCCCTGAAAGTGGAAAGGCCTCACCAACTTACAGATAGGTCATTCCAGGCAGCCCTCAAAATGCATTTTTCTACCATCCCCAAAGCACTCAGGGTAATCCTCCCAGTGAAGAGATGGATCTAATTAGGAGAATGCCCAGGAAACTATTCATTCAAGTGATTCTCCCTCTCTCCTACAATAATATCCCTGGTATATCACAGTTGTAAATTACACACTTGTTTTCCCACTAGGACATGGCTTTCTTAGGGACAGAGACTCTACAACCTTTGAACCTGCAGTTTCACTCATCTATGATAAAGGTTGAGTAAACGGATGAATGATTACACTGCAGTTCTTCAGAAGTCATCGACTCTACTCCAAGGAACAATCTAAGAAAGATCTGCAGACTCCTCTGTAGTTGACCAAAAATGAATCCAGACTCTACTAGTGACTCTAGGGTGGGTTCAGCCACCCAAGGATCCTCAGAATAGAATGAAACAAAGGAAGCCTCTCAAGACCATCCTGGCCTGGACTCTTGAAATTACAAAACTGAATCTGTCCTTACAGGGATCTAGCTCTTCCACAAAAGTCACAGCTTAAGGAGAACAAATGTCAAGCTGACCTCTGGGTAATGTCAACGAAGGGAGCCCAGTAATTGGTGCACTCAAGGGCTTCCCCAAGGAACTCCCCAATAACCCAAGGCAGAGCCACTGTGTGAAGCTCTAGAAAAGGGGCCCACATTTGTGCAAATTCTGAGAATCTTTGAATAAGATCATGTAATCAAAAACATTTCTAGCAACTTGTCATATATCTGAAAACCTAATGTTAAAGAGCTAGGCCCTGGGGATAAGTTAGATAATTTATGATACATTCTGAAACCTGTTAAGGTTTTTAACAACAAAAAATGAGAAAGATAACATCTATCCTTCCAATTTTTAGGTAAAAATTAATAAAAATTTAAAATCGTAGCTGTTTGTTTTTTAATTATTTTTTTATATTGGGGTGACATGGATTAACAAAATATACTAAGGTATTTATAAAAGTCAGAATTAGAAAAATACATACATTTTTTTCTTTTTTATATAACTGTCAAATATCAAGGACCTGTTTTCTGTTACAGACACACTAGGCTCTAACTATCAGTAACAGCACATTAATGTGAAGATAGTAGACACGCCCTTTTTCAATATTTAAGAAAAACCTTGGTTTATTTCAATGATTAGAAAAAATATAAATTCATTATAGAGAATTTAGAAAATATAAGAAAGTTCTGAAGGGTATCCAAGAGATTATCTCTATTGACTTTTTTGATGCATGACCTTCTAGTCTTTATATATTTCACATATATACATACGCATCACTTTTTTTTTAAATAAAATATAATCTACATCTGTTCACATGCTTTTTTCTTCCTAATCTTTATGTCTCTTTTCCACTTTCTCTACTTTCAGTTTCTCTTCCTCTGTGTGAACTCTGGAATTTCTTTTTATGTACCAATACACAAGTCTATCTGTTTAACTTTCACACAGTTAGAGAGGCCAAAGCCATTCAAACCATGCACTTTCTCTAAGCTGAATGGAAAGAAAGATAATACAAATAGATAATAAATGATACTAGTTAGACAGATGAGATAGATTGATAGGTAGATAGATGATAGATGATAGATAGATAGATAGATAGATAGATAGATAGATAGATAGACAGACAGATAGACAGACAGTAGATAAGGAGAGAAGGAAGAATTTACATATTTGTTGATGTAGATCTCCTGCATGTCTTAAATGGTTTTGTGACCATTGGTAGAAAATCTTTCTTGTCTTTGTTTTAGATTCCATAAAGACCATAAGTCATTCTTCTCCTTGTACCTGTTATTTCTGCATCACCCTTACTAAGATCTACAAAAATTCTTTGGACTGTCTAAAGTTTTGACCTAGTTATTTGCACTGACTGCAATTTAAATTTACTGTTTCTACAAAACCTCTCCGGAAGCCCCTTCATTTCCTATTTCCTAATGGTTCTGTGGTTTTGTATGATATTTCAGGGCTAGAAGGAACTCTGAAGTACATTCTGTTTTGCCTCACACATCTTCCTTTCCCCCTACCCTGTGCTTCACTCTGTGTCTGAATTCCTTCTGCAGTATATTTTGTTGGTGGCCATCTAGCCAAGATTGACCATCTTCAATGACAGCAAGCTCCGCCTCTTGAGGTGACCCATAAGGATCTACAAAACAGAAGTGAGAGTCTAGAAATAATCACATGCATCTCTGGTCAACTGATTTTCAAGACCATTCAGTGGGGAAGAACTTCCTTTCAGCAAATAGTTCTGGAACAACTGGACAGCCACATGCAAAACAGTGAAGTCGGACCCTTCCCTTAACATCATACACAAAAAATAACTCAAAATGGATCAAAGATCTAAACATAATACCTAAAAGTATAAAACTTTTAGAAGAAGACATAGGGAGAGAGCTTTATGACATTCAATTTGGCAATGATTTCTTGGATATGGTGACAAAAGCATAAACAACAAAAGAAAAAATAGATAAATCGAACTACATCAAAGTTAACGCATCATACATCAAAAGACACTATCAACAAAGTGACAAAGCAACCAACAGAATGGGAGAAAATATGTGCAAATCACATATCCGATAAGAGATTAATAACATCCAGAATATATAAATAATTCTTACAACTTAAAAACAACAATAAAAAAAACAAACTATCGAATCAAAAAAAATGAGCAAAGGACTTAGATATTTCTCCAAAGACAATGTACAAATGGGCAAAAAGCACATGAAAAGATGCTCAACATCACTACTTATAAGGAAATACAAATTAAAACCATAAAATATCACTTCATATCTATTAATCTAACTATTATTAAAATAAACAAACACGAGAAACAAAAACAAGAAATAACAAGTGTTAGTAAAGACATGGGAAATTAGAACACTTGTGTACTGTTTGTGGGAATATAAAATGGCACAGGCTCTATAGAAAACAGTATAGTAGTTCTTAAAAAATTAAAAATTAAATTATCATATGATCCAGTAATTTCACTTCTAAGTATATACCCAAAAGAATTGAAAGCAGAGTCTGGAAGAGATATTTGTATGCCCACGTTTGTGGCAGCATTGTTCACAATAGCCAAAAAGTGGAAAGAACCCAAGTGTCTTATAAATGTATGAATAGATAAACAAAATATGATACCTACATACAATGAGGTATTATTCAACTTTTAAAAAGAAGGAAATTCTGGCACATGCTACAATGTGGATGCCATCGAGGACATTATGCTAAGTGAAATAAGCCAGTCACCAAAGTACAAATACTGTTGATTCTGCTAATATGAAGTACCTAGAGTCATCAAATTCACAGAGACAGAAAGTGAAATGTTGGTTCTCAGGGGTCGAAGGGGAAGGGAATGGGGGAGTTTTTGACTAATAGATACAGAGTTTGAGTTTTGGAAGATAAAGAGTTCTGGAGATGGACATGGCATTAATGGTGGCACAACTATATAAATGTACATTATGCCCCTAAACTGTACATTAAAAATAGTTATAATGGCAAATTTTGTTATGTATATTTACCAAAATTATTCTAAAAATTAAAAAAAAAAACTCTTCAGATATCTGAAAGTTACATTATCACGACCCCACAGAATACTCTCCAGAATAAACACATCTGTTTCTGTCCACTGTTCATAATGTGACACAAAGTCCAGTCATACTCCATTCTGGTCACTCACCACTGAATGTTCTCCAGCCACTTATAACCCATTTAGTCTATGGGCCATAGACCTCAACAAGTTAAGAATGGAAAAGTCCTGTTACTTCCCTCAATCTGGTTACTAGATTACTATTAATGCAGCTTACTATTTTATTGTTATAGCACTAGCTGTCCAGTTAGAACCTTATGTTCTTTTCTAATGTGTCACCACTAAAATCTTTTATTGGTTAGAACTCTTTTAGTCATTAAAACAAAAACACATAAAATTTATGCAAACTGACTTAAACAAAAAAGGAATTTGTTGGCAAATGCAAATGTTCCAGAGATGGTGCTGGCATAAGGTGTGGTTTGATTCCGGAGTTGAAATTCTATCACCAGGTCTCAATTATTTCCTTCTCATAATCCACCTCTGCTCTTGTATTGTCTTTATTCTTAGGCTCTCCACCCGTAATATGCCGCCTATAGCTCTCAGTTTCCTGGATAGTGAAACAAAGTGAAAATATTATTCCCAGAAATCACAAAATATCACTGCCTTTCACGGGCTATTGCTGAGGCGCACCCTGAACCACTCTCTGTGGCCAGGGTAATACTTGTGCCAAATGGCTTAGTTCTAGATCACATCTGCTCCTGAGCAGAGATGTCATCAACTCCACTAAATCAGTCCATGTATTGAAAGTATAGAGGGGTTAGTCCCTGGAGAAAAATCAGGTTAAGGTCACCAACAGGGTGAGTGGATGCTGAGCAACAAAAACAATAGGTCCAATCATTCTTCAATTAGTTCAATTTTACATTATGAACTAAGGTACTTAGGTACCCTGCATTTATCTCTAGCAAATACAATCTTATTAGGATCCTTCTGGCAAGTTATTTTGGGCTCCTAATTCTATCAGGCAATGCTGTTTTTGTTTCTCTGAGTTGTGAGTGCTCAACATGTTTTTATACGTTATATAAACACATAATGTAAGATATAAATAAACAGGCTATAAACACAGAGCTCCTCAGCTCGCCACCAGGATCTCCTTTTCAAGGTCACACCACCGCTTCTTTGGGTGTGATCATACAACCAGATAACCAGATACCAGGCCCATCTTTGTCCCCAAGTCTGGGCCCTATTGCTTGTGCCTAAAATTATCATGAGCAATTTTAACAAATTGTCTAGACTTATGGGAGGGTTTCTAACAGACAGTTAATGCATTATGCAATGTATAGATTCTTTATTTAGCCATCATCAAAGAAAGACTTTTTTTCTACATGTCGCCGATTTCTAATGATCTCAAAACTCACAAGAAAAAAAAGTAACAGTAACAATAGCAAAGTATACACAAGATTTACTACATGCCATACCCTGTTCTAAAAGCTCAGATGGTTAAATATTATTCTTCGCAACAACCTTATGAGATAGGTGGTTGTCATAATCATCATCAAGAAAAGAAGACAAGGAAACTAAGGCTCAGAGAGGTAATTGGCCCAAATTCACACAGCTGGTTAATAAAAACCAAGATTTGAACCCAAGTAGTGTGGCTCCAGAGTCCATGTACATATTACAGTGGAGGCATTTGACCTTGACACCCCTCACCGCCCACTTCCAGCCCCCAGGCAAATATACAGGTGAGTCAGCTTTAACAACAACAACAATAACAACAACAACAAAACTACAAAACTACTGTGGATGAATTAGGAAGCAACCACTCACTTTCGTTGTAATAAATGAATCATTTTCAATAACTAGCTCCTCCTGGGAAAGGAGAACTGGTTAAAAAATCATTAGTGACTTCCCAGAAATAGTGGGACAAAGAAACTAAGCCAAAGTGTTAAGACCACAGCCAACTAAAGATCAAGTAGAACTCTGAAGTATCTTTGGCATAATGTCCACATTAGTAGAAAAACTCAATTTAAAAAATTTTTCTTACGTACGTGTGTTTCCCTGAACAGTGGTAATACATGGGAGAAATCATATAAGTAGACAGGCTCTACACATCATCTCACTAAGGGTCTCCCTGTGAGCAGAACTTGCTTCCCAAGCCTTTCAGTGCTCCTCTAGGGTCACTTGACCCACAGTTCTCTTGTCACCTTTGGCAGTCCTGGTGGTTCAATTGTGCACAAAAGTATAATACAGGTGGATATCAAATTCAAAGGAACTGCATATAGCCCTGTTCCTTCTGAAAACACCATATCATAAACCCCAGAAGGTTCAAATGGAGGAGCTTTTGTGAAGGGACTATGTACAGAGATGACATAGAGCTGAAAGCAATGTTTATTCCCAAAGGGAATCCAAGGTGAGCTGGTTCTGGAGAGGAGGAACCTCCTGATGGGAGGAAAGCAGCTCCTATTGGACACCGCACTAAGGGAAGGCAGGAAGAAATGTCCAATCTCTCTCTCTTCTCCTCATCAGTCTCCTGCCAGTGCCTCCATGGGCAAGCTAGAGCAGGAGAGGGACTGGGTGATGCAATCAGCAAAGGTTGGCTTTCAGGGTACAGAGCAAGGCAAGAAACAGATGGAGAATACATCTAAAGGACAAAGAATAAGGTGTACAATGTCTCTTTCAAAGGTAGGTAAACTGAATCATTGAAAAGGAAAGTAACACATTTCAGATAAAAAAGGGAAACTTGAAATGAAGATGAGGACCCCACTTCCCTACCTGGTCTCACTAATTTTGAGTAGCCTGACACCTGAAGGGAATTATAAACTCTCAGGAGACATCTATTCCTTCAGGCTCCTCCCAAATATGTGGTGGTGTTACAACATAGCCCACATTGGTCCACCTTTCTTCAGAAGTGGTGAGGGTGCATGCGATCAGGGTGACTCAGCCTTCTGCCTGGATTCACCAGAGAGGTTTTTATGAATCACTTGTGTGGGTGACGTTTTGGGTATTATTCTTTCAGTGAATTTGCTCCACACACTAAGTGTGTCTCTGTTTGGTTCATGAAGGTGATTCATCTGAGGAAGTTGACCTGACCATGGTTTATCAGGCAGCATCTAATGGAGATGTCAATGCTTTGACTGCAGTGATTCGAGAAGACCCCTCCATCCTAGAATGCTGTGACAGTGAAGGTAAGCAATTTACACATTTTGAAGCCTGCAGAATGTTCTGCTCTATGCTTTTAGAGAGGGCCTTCAGAGGTGAGCAATGTTAATAAAATTATATCTAACAGGCCATTTTGATACTAGAAGGACAGGAGTAGCCAAGGCTGTGTGCAGGTCCCTCAATATTCCTTTAAATGAGGGTTTTGGACACAGAGTTTCAAATTATTGTACATCATCTCTTATAATGAAGCCAGTTAGTTTGAGTTTGTTTCCAAGGTCTTTGTATGAATGACTGAAATATTTAGGCCAAGAAAAGCGGTACAGCAAGAAGAGACTCTTTGGGTAGCAATGGACGTTGGGACAGTGTGACTGTCAAAGGCAGAGAGGAAGGCTTCCTGCCTCTGCGGAAATGTAGTAGATGTACTTTTTCCTCTCTCTTTCTACTAAGTATAACTAAAAACTCCAGACATCATTTATAAAATAAATATAAGAATACCCTGGAAGGTAGAGATAAAATGATAGACTGGCTAGAAAGTTAGCACCCAAGGAATGATACAGTGGTGGGTTTCTTGGAACTATAGAAGTCAGCAACCCAGAAATACAACAAGCACAGACCAAGAAAACCCCAACAGAAGACTCCTTTCTCTAGCCAAAGAACCAGGAAAGGAACAGCCTGACAAGACAAAACTTCTAAACAACAATGACTCTACTACAGCCCAAACACCACACACATACACACACAAAATCCTATGGTCCCAGCCCCATTCATTCCAGCAACGACCCAAGTGGGGATCCTGGACTTCCACCTCCACCATCACCCTATCTGTTGTGCTACTGTTGAAGAGACCATCTCCAAAACTAGGACTTTCCCCATCATTCTGCATTAATGAAGAGTCTTCTCCCTCAGATGTCAATGAAGGGAACCTGGCCTTCTACTCCCATCTGGCAATAATAAGGTGGCACCCGCTCACTTCCCCTTTGGATTAGTGTCAGAGGAAGCCAAATAAAATAAAGGGTTTAAATAAGATTAGGCAACTCATGACACAATATCCCAAATGTCCAAATTTTAGTAGAAAGCCACTTGTCATGTACTAAGGAAGATCTCAAGTGAATAAAAAAGACAATCAATATATGTCAATACTGAGCTGAGATAACAGATGTTAGAATTATCTGACAAAGAATTTCAAGTAGCCATGAAAAAAATGCTTCAATAAGGAATTACAAACATGCTTGAAAAATGAAAAATTGGAAAGCCTTAGCAGAGAAATGACAGATATGGAAGAACCAAATGGAAAACTTTGGAATTGAAAAATACAATAATCACAATTTAAAACTCAGTGGATGAGCTCAGCAGCAGAATTGAGCCAATCTAAACAACTAAAAGAAAATAGGCTTAAAAAACAAAGAAGAACAGAGCCTAGGGACCTATAGGACTATAACAAAAGATCTGTCATTGGCTTATCCATTCCGGTATTTCTGGGAAGTCATTAATGATTTTTATTCAGTTAACCTGTACCAAAAGAAGCTTTGGATTCTCTTATCATGATGTCAAAGTGTTTTGTAAAATAGAGTGGTTTTTTCCTAATGTATGCATGGTAGTGTTTGTTAGCTTCTTTGTTTTCAAAGCAGACTTACTTGTACATTTGTTTTGAGGCTAGAAGTGAAAATGAGGAGAGTCAGAGGTTAAACACCCTTGTGTGATAAGGGCAAGAGCCAGACGGACTGAATTCAATCCTGACTTATACTGACTATGAACAGAAAAGAAGATACAACATATCGAAATTTGTGGGGCATGGCCAAAGCAATGCTAAGAGGAAAATTTATAGCACAAAATACATTCATTGGAAAAGAAGAAAAGTATCAGTCAGTAATCTAAATTCTCACTTCAAGTATCTACAAAATGAAGAGCAAAATAAACCCAAAGCAAAGAAAAGAAAAAAGATAATAAAAGGTAGAAACCCATGAAATTGAAAACGGAAAAACAATAGAAAAATCAATGAAACAAGGAACTGATTATTTAAAAAGATAAATAAAATTGACAAACTTCTAGCAGTAGTACTGACAAGGAGAAAAATAAGACACAAATTACCACTATTATAAATGAAGCCAAAGATATCACTACAGACACTGCAGACACCTAAAGCATAATAAGGAAATACAGCAAGCAACTCTACACACGTAAATTTGACTATTTAGATGAAATGGATTAATTCCTCAAAAAAGATAAACTACCACAATTCAGTCAATAGGAAATAGGTAATTTGAATAGTCCTATATGATTGAGAAAATTAAATTCCTCTTTTTAAAATTTTCAGACAAAGAAATCATCAGGCCCAGATGGTTTCATTAAAGACTCCTACAGACTTTTAAATAATAATTTGTATCAATTATATATAATTTCTTCCAGAAAAGATAAGAGGAGGAAACTTTTCTCAGTTACGTTTATGAAGCTAATATTATCCTGATATCAAAACTAGAAAAAGATAATATAAAAAATAAACCTGCAGACCAATACTCCTCATGAATATAGATAAAGACATCCTTGGCAAAATATTAGCAAATAGAATTCATTAATATGTATAAAAAGAATTATACACCATGACCATGTCTGGTTTTTTCTAAGGATATATAAGTCTGGTTCAATATTTGAAAATCCATCAATGTAATCCATCATATTAACTGACTAAAGAAGAAAAATCACATGATCATATCAATTGATACAGAAAGAAGATTTGCCAAAATTGAACACATATTCACTAAAAACTCTTAGAAAAATAGGAATAGAGGGTAACTTCCTCAATTTGATAAAGCGTATCTACAAAACCCTTAGCACTAACATTTTACTTAACGGTGAAAAACTTAATGCTCTTTGCTCTTAAGATCAGAAGATGTTCACTCTCATTCGTATTCAGCATAGTGCTGGAAGTTCTAGCCAATGCATAAAAGCAAGAAACAGAAATAAAAAGCATATATATCAAAAAAGGAAAAAATAAAACTATTCCTTTTTGTATAGCTCGATTGTCTAAATAGAAAATTCTAAGGAACCTACCAGGAAATTCCAACTGAGTGAGTTTGGCAAGGACACAGGATATAAGGTCAATATTCAAAAACAAATTATATTTATATATGCTAGAAGTGAACACATGAACACTAACATTAAAACACAATACCATTTAAAATCACTAAATAAAAAATACTTGGGTGTGAGTTTAACAAAATATCTACAGGACTTGTATACTGAAAACTATAAAATGCTGATGAAAAAAAATCAGAAAAGAGCTCAATAAATAGATATATTATGTTCAAGGATTAGAAGACTCAATATAGTAAATATGAAAGCCTCTGCCAATTCATATACAAGTTTAATGCAATTTCTATCAAACTCCAGCAAGACTTTTTGTATAAATATAGACAAGATTATCTGAATGCAAAAAAAAAAAAAAAATAGAATAAACAGTTCTGAAAACAAGAATGAAGTTGGGAATCAGTCTATCCAATTTCAAGACTTATTATATAGCTACAGAAATCCCTGGCATTGCTGAGGGATAGACACATAGATAAATGGAAAAGAAAAGAACTCAGAAAGACTCATAAATATACTCTACTGATCTTTGACAAAGGTGCAAATGTAATTCAGTGGAAGAAAGCCTCTTCAGTAAATGGTGCTTGAACAATTTGACACCCATAAGCAAAAAGGACAAAAAGAGAGAAAGAAAGAAGGAGGAGGAGGAGGAGGGGGTGGGGGAGAGTAAGGAGAAGTAAAGAGGAAGGAACAGTACCACTATTTAAGACAGCAGTTCACTGCTGCTTTTACCCAGTGTAGATGCCTGAAAGTATTAGAAAGATTTGGAAAGAACTGGATTGCTGGCTGTAATTTTTAGAGATAAAATGTATACATTTATCAATTTTTATTCAGGAAATAAAACACATGAAAAACTAAATGTCTTGACCTATATTAATTCCAAATACAGAGAAGTATTTCAGAAAAAGTGGCCCCTTTCAGCAAGAATTTGTGCAACCCAAGGCTAGGCTACCATCACTGCCCTTTATCACATGCCACCTTCAATGAAAGTGTGCTGGACCTGTCTGCCTGGCTGGAGTTGCTTTCCAAAGGCACTTTCAGATTCTGTATTGTTTAAGCCAAGTCAGAATAAACCAGCCTGTTACTTCCCAAATTATGCTTATTCCCAAGGTAGTAATAAGCAACTTTTATAATCTACACAATATGTTTTAATCAACGAATTACTGCAAAATTACAGAAAGTTGAATAGAGCCAGAAATATACATAGTTTATGTAAATGTAACAACAATCACCTTTATTTCTCCAGTCCCATACAGTTCAACAGCTGGGTTTGTGTTGAGGGCAGTTCATTTACTGGCAAAGAGCATAATAAATGAATAAGCAAATAAAGTCTCCTCATAAATTGCACAAGTCAAACACTTTTTTAAAGGCTGTTGAAATGTCTTATTTCAGGGTGTACACCCTTGATGCATGCGGTTTCTGGACGTCAAGTGGACACAGTGAAGCTGCTGTTGAAGATGGGGGCCAATATTAACACTCAGGACGCCTATGGCCGCACGAGTCTTTGCCTGGCAACCTACCTGGTACTGACTGTGTCCGTCATGGGCACTAGGAGTTGGGGGGAAGGGTAAATGTGTCATTATGAGGTCCTACTTTCAGAAGACTATTCTTGGATTTATGCAACTGGACAGTAGCAGTATAACTTGAAGCTTTGCTGTGATCATCTTTGACATTTTTATCACCACTTAGAGTTGGTTTCATGGATTTAAATCATTTTGGATCTTCCTAACAATCCTCTAATATAAAGATGGCATCACCATTAGAGTAATAATACTCTTTTCCAAGTTAACTGGATCAGAATTTCCCTTGGGGCATTTCTGGACACATTTGGTACTCCTAAAAACTCCCTCCATTAATACTCAAAGTAGCTCTCAAAGCTACTGGTAGTATCTATGGGTAGGATTAGTTGAATGGAAGGTTGAGGGTGAGGAATGTGGGAAACTGGGAAGGATAGCGAATAACGGAGAAATACCAGGCTCTTAAGGGGCAACACCAAGCATAGAACTCAGCCCACAGTCAGTGTTCAATTTAAAAATTATATAGAGCCAGTCCTCATTGTAAGAGATTTTGGTTCAGCATTTCTCAACATTAGAGCAAGTTCGGTAGGCCTTAGTGAAGATCTTCAAACCCCTCTCCTCTCAAATCTTCTCCAGACTCCTTCTGGAAGACTCCAGTCCATGTCAAACAAATCCTTAGTGTCACATGAGGGTCATCATTCTCCTTCCCCTCCAAGGAGACTCCTGGAAACCTACGCCATAACTAGCCTGCTGTCAAAGTAGCTCCTTGCACTTGCTGTTGCTGCTGCCCATTGATGGCAGTGAATTCACCATGGGCCAGCCCCATGATGTCCCAAAGCTGCCTTGCTGAACTAGAACACTTCCCTTCTGAGCGCCACCACTTCCTGCCATACTCTAGCATGGACTGCAATGAGCTGTGGCCCAGTTATCACAGAGATTCTCTTTAGACACTACTTCTTCATTTTCTATTTGCAAGCTTTTTTTCTCAAGGACTCATATACAAATCTAGGAAGAATTTTTCAAAGTGTTGGAGTGATTGTTTCATAAGCAGTTTCCGAGAGTACACTCTAGACATCCTGAGTCAGATGCTGGGGAGCAGATGGGGGTAATGGAGAAGGCAAGGGGTCCTGCCTGTTAAACCTCCCTGAGCAAGTTTGAAAACCACTGGTCTATGAGTACTTGGTGAAGTTCAATATCACAGGGAGACAAAGGACTGCCCTTCCAGGTCCCCTTCCTTTTAACACATGCCTTAATAACTATTCCTGCTATGGAGTTTTTTGTTTGTTTGTTTGGTTTGGTTTTAGTGTCTTTGAACTGAGGAAAAGAGAAAATTTGTATTGGGAGATCAAGGAAAGGAGCAGAGATGGTTTCTAAAGTTGACTGCTACTAGCATTTAGAATAGAATAAAACTAAGTTACACTTCTTTCCAAATTCTAAAATTCAGATTTTCAAATTTCTTAGGTTAGACAGCTACTTAAGGGTCTGGGAAGAAATACTCCCCTAGATTGCAGTGTATAGTGAGCCTAGAGAGGTGCCACCTTTGCAGACAACTCTTTATAGGAATTAATTCTAAGGAGCTACGGGAGGGAAGTGTGTATGCATAACAGCATGTGCATCACGCTCTTAATGATGCCCCCACCTTGTGTGACAACCCAAGGCAGGACCCCCCCCCCCCGCTCTCTGAGGCTCCCTGGGAAGGGTTTAGGGGTGGGGGAATGGGGAGTCCTGAGGATTGCACTATGAAGCCCACCACTCCCTTCTGGCATTGTTTGAATTCAGGTATTAAAGAGCAACTTGGCAAAGGGGGCATTTAGAAATTATGTCCCAGTCACAGCTCCAAACTCAGTATACAAACTTCTGTAGATGTGTGACCTTAGACAAGTCACTTGACCTCTTTCCACTCTTCCCTCATTTGTCAAATGTCAAAAATAATACCTTAGTTTATCATAACTGAAATAGAAATTCATGCAGAATCACCCAGCACATAGTAGGTATAAAAGGTATTTGTTGGTTCTGAATAGTGACCATGGGTTTCAGATGTATTCAATAGTTTTCTGAAGAAAAAAAGAAAGCCAATGTACACATAGTTCCAGGAAATGTTGCAAAATGATAAAAATTTTCCAGACCCTCCTCCATGAGATTTGTTTTTCAGAAACTGTAAAGTTTTGGCAACTCTAAAATTTGGCAAGTCTGAATTTCCTCTAGTGTGCCTTTCTTTCAGGTCTCTTGGTCATGTTTTTCCTTCTTAATGAGAGAACTTGATGACTTTGACATTTGCAACTAAAACCAGATTTACTACATTAGTAAACTATGAGTCAGTCAAGACTGAAAAATATTTCCTTCTACTTACAATTTAGATATTATTGGTTAACTCTACAAAACCATATTCAATATTATAACCTATGAATTTTACTGTGCTTTTGTTGGAAAATTTTTCCAGACGTTTCAGAACCAAAAAATTCTTTCATCATTATCTTTCTTTTCCTCCATGCATTTAAAAACATTTTGATTTTTATTGTTTCCAATATTGTGAAGGGAAACCTTCAGTCATCTTTCTCATCTCACTAAGTGATTTGGAGACTTAACCATACATGAATGGAGGAAGGCCAAAGAGAATGTTATCATATTGGTCTTCTACTAATGACTAATAATAGTCATCTACGTATAAATCTCTCTCTCTTTTTTTTTTTTTTTTTTTTGAGTAACCCAAGTGGTTATGAATAATGAATGTAGGAGACATTCTCCTTGGCAGATGAGCCAAACTTGATCATCAGGAGGACTGGGTCAGTTACTTAAAGAACTATTGAACAGAAAGGGAGACCAGCCTGCAATTATATTTGCTCTTCAGAATGAGAGAGACAGTGGAGAAATGACCCAGCTATAAGTGCTAACCAAGGAGAGGACAAGCATGAAATGTGGCAATATCAGTCTCAATCTGGAGAATTAGTAGACAGCAAGGAGTTCACATGAAGTTTCTTGGGGAATTCATGAGTGGGTAAAACAAAGCAATGGTGAGCCCTTATAAGGTGCTGGTGATATTCCCATATTCAGCATCAGAAAAATCAATCAACAAGGTGGCAGGGTCTCAGTCATTGAAGTAGGCCTCAGGTTAGGATTCTAAGCGTTAGGAAAAGGACTGACTAGAATGAGCAAGATATTGTCCTTGTGGTTACTAGAAAGGGAATGTGGAAAGGAGAACTAAGGCCTGTTTATCAGATATACATAAAATGAGGCATAGAGTGGAGGCTGGGGCTCAAGAACGATACACGAGCCCAAATTTTGGAATTAGAGCATAGCATCCAGGTCCAGCCATTGACAAGCATGATTCAAAGCTAAGCACATAGAATGAGAGACTAGAACTGATTAATCACCCTCTATCACATTCCCTGGGAACTGAGAATACCCATGAGTAGCCCTAGAAATGGGAAGGGAGAGACAGAAGAGAGAGTCAAGGAATTCTACATCTGAATTCTACATTCCTCCAGAAAACTTGGGAATCCACCCCTCAAGACCTTCAGCCCTCTGTCTAAATTAGAATTGTGCTTTAATCACTTAAGTCAAGTAAAATACATTTTTAGCCAAACCAAAGAAGAAAGGGCGGGGAGGGGGGGAACTAGAGAAAATTTGTTGGACAATGTGATGTGAGATTGTGTTATATAACAACGCGGTCGTTCTCATATTTCAGGGTTGGCTGGAAGGCTGTGTGAGTCTGCTCAGAAATGGCGCCAAACACAATATCCCAGATAAGAATGGCCGTCTGCCACTGCACGCTGCCACTGCTGAACCCGATGTGAGGCAAGTAGCCAGGTGTACTGGACACTCAGGCTGGGAAGGACCCCACTTGGATTAGAAGGTCATCTAATCCAACCCTCTGGGGCAAATAAAAACAAAATCCCTCCTTTTTTTTTTTAAGTTGGAGCAGACAGGACTACTTCTTAATAAATCAAAATTTAAAATATCCTGGAATAATCCTAAACTCTAATGGATCAAACCCTTTTCTCCTAGTCTGATTTAAGAAGAAAGGCTACTTGTCATCATCTGAATTCATATATTCATCGAATTAATCAATTATTAACTTGATAACTACTTAGTGGGTGCTTATCATAGGCAAAGCACTGTTCTAGGCCCAAGTAACTCCACAGTAAGCAGGACAGTGACTCTGACCTCCGACTCTGACCTGCGGAGTTAAGTGGCACACTCCTAAACAAATAAGTAGGAAAATTTAAAATAGTGATGAGTACTATGAAGAAAATCAAACAAGGTAAAAAAGTACTGACCGTGCAGAAAGTTTAATGTCTGAACTCAGAGTCATGCCAACATTTATGGGTTGAAATGAGGCAAAGGACCAGCAGAGAGAATGAGACAGGAGACTAGCAGGTTAGAAGGAAACCCAGGAGTGTGTGCTGCTGGGAACCATGTGAAGAAACATACTCAACTAAATTGGATGATTGAGAAGATCATATTTTTTTAAGACAATTGAGCAACAGAGGAAAAAATTTTACACAGACCAAGCGTAGCTTCCCCAATCCTGTGTGTTTAAATGGCTTTGGTCTCTAATCTCTTGAAAGCCCCTCCAAGCAGCTGGTAATAGCATTTCCAGCTGTGGAATCAACAACATTCTGGGTGCTTCCCCAGCTTCAGCTGCACAGAACATGACTCTGACAGGAATTGAGCATTCTCAAGAGCTTGGCCACAGTCCAACATCACAAGGGACACATAGTGGGTGCCTCATCCTCTCTGCTCTGTGTCCAGAACTAAAATTAAAGCTCTGTGGGAGTTGAGGAGACCAAGGCCTCTTCCAGGTTGAGAGATAACAGGATTTTTTCATTTCAATATGTTTTACACTAAAATAAAAGGGCTTGGAAAATTCCAAGACTATTCCTAACCAAGCCTTGCCTCTTGTTATCATTGGATTAAAACCAGGAATAACAGAAAACTAGGATCTACTCAAAGCCCAACAAAACAAGGAAGTTTAGAAAAGAAATAGCAATCTCAGAGCTAACAATCAATAGACATCATAAGGGGATGAGTTATTTTGATGAATTAGGGGAAAAAAAGAAAGTGACAATTCTAGACAACCCACAGAAATATTTAGTCATAAAATCATACTGTTTTTCAAAGAGTAATCTTTAGAAAATGTTTAGTGTATCTTTTAAGACTATTCTGCCTTGATTTACAATACTTCATAGCTCTTACCTGCCTCACTCAAAGTGGTCTTTTCAAAATCTATGTGACTTGGAAGATAAATACCTACTTTAATGGTAATTATAGCTGTTATACTAAATAAAACCCAAAGCTTCAATGTTTTAACACAATACAAGTTTACTCAATGTAGTTGTTCCTGGATAGAAGGGTGGCTCCCCTCCACATGGTGATTCATGGACCCAAGCTTCTTCTATCTCTGGCTCTCTCATCCCCTAGGATCACAGAATCCTCTTTGCTCAGCCTGCACATAGAGAAAGAGGGGAATAGAGAAACCTCACTTATTTCTTTAAAACCTCAGCATGCAAATGACACAATTCACTTCGGCTCATGTTCCATTAGTAAAGGACTAGTCATTTACCAAGAATCCACCTACCAACAATGACTCCAATACAGTAAAGAGGGACATGAATTTTGGTGAAAAGCTGTCTCTGCCATCAAGCCATTGTACCTCAAGGATGAACTAAGCCTTGTCAGTCAAAATCACACTCAAGGTCAATTTGGTCTGTAGATTAACCTCATTATCTGAAATCACTGCAATAATAAATAAAAAACCAATCCAACTATATTTCCTCTATGTGGATCTGTTAGTCTACTTCATATTATGCCTAGCAATGACACTAGACTCTCTAGGATCTACATTAAGTTACTGTAACTGAGATTACACAGAGTTATGGCTTTCCCTTCTCTAGAAATTATACCTAATGACTTGGCCACTACCTTCAGAAGAGCTGAAGTCAGAAAAATAAACATCCTTCTGTGTGCTGATCATATAGTTTTGTTGTCCTAAATGGAAGATAAAATCCTGTTTTAGCTATGGTAATGCCAGCTATGATAACTAATAAAATCCAGAGTTTAAGATTAACTACTCCAAAACCAAAATCATCATTTCTGGTCAGTGTTCTCCAAAAATGAATTGGGTTAGACCTTAATAACCTGCATACCAAATCAACTGGTTTTATTACCTAGAGAACATTCTAAACTAGCTTACCTTGAAGGAGTTCCTATGGAATTACATTGCTTAAAATTAGATATTTTATCATTATTTTACTGAGAAATTTTATTGCCATACAGAGCTTGATAACATCTGTATTAAATGTTTCAAGCAGAAACTAACCACACTGTGCTCCATAGCAGAGAAGTTGGGCTTCACACACCCATTTGGGTGTCAGCATGAACTCAGAATTGCTTTCTGAGGGGGGGGTGGAAATCTCTGGCTTGTGAGTATTTACTAATCCTATAATCATAATGCAGAAGGGAGTGACCATCCATTAGGCCATTCAGACCTGTTTGACTGCTTAACTTTCCAAAGTGAATGCAACTTCAGGCCATCTTGGCCGGCCACTAAAGCATATAGGTCTGCACTTACAACAGTGATGATGAGGAAACAGCACTGACTACTTACCATGTCCTGGGTGCTTTTCTTGTACTGTCTCATCTAATCTATACCACACATCTATGCAGTAGGTTATATCTGTATCCTCATTTTATGGATGAGGAAACTGAGGCACCAAGGAAATAATTAATTTCATAGTGCATGTATGAAGATAAGTAACTTGCCAGTGTGTCTGCTGTGCTCCCAGGATTCGCTGTTGTAGACCCTGTAGAACTTACTTTAATGGCCACATTTTGTCATTAACCCTCAGCCTACGTTGAGAGGCCCTATAAGAAACAGCCTTACAAAACTTCTCATCATCTCATTTTCAGGAAATATTTTTTTCATTATAGCATCCAAAAATCCTTTATGAGAATTTACAAGAAAAAAGACTACTGGAAAAGGAATTGCTGCGCTTCTCCCAATAAGTTATTTTTTATTTATGCTTTGTGGACACTGTGACGTATGATCATGTTTTTCTCTTTGTTGTGTGGAAATCTCAGTCTTCAAAGTCCAATTGTGTCCCACCTCTGGCATACATGTAGAACCATAATTACATCATCTTTGCCATGCCCTTCTTTTCTCTTTGCCTAGTTTCATCACTTGTAATCTTGTTTTACTATATGTATCTGAAAACCACCTAAAATCCTTTTGAGATTGAGGAAAGAAATGGCCAGAAGTGCCAGCTAAGGAGTCAGACTGACTGAGTTTGAATCCAGCTCCATCTCTTACCGACCACATTATCCAGGGCAAGTTAACATGCCAAGGCTCAGATTGCTTTCTTTTCTGAAAAATAGGGATAATACAGTACTTGCCTCATAGGTAAGTAGGCAGGAAAAAAAAATGAGAAAATGTGAAGAATACACTGAACACTGTCAATTATTAGTGTTCAGTAAGTGGTGGTGATGATGAGGGTGATATTAATGATAATGATCATAATCATGATGATGGAAGATAAATGGAAATAAAGAAATACTATGCATCTAGTGCTAAAGAATGAATTCCCACAACTGCCACCCCACCAGCTCATACCCTCAACTTCTTCACCTTAGTGTGCACAGGTCCACACACACAGTGCACGCACGTGCAGTCCTGCACCCACTAACACATGTACGTTGACTATAAATGCCATCAGGGTATGAACTGTGCTCCTATTGGTATCCACTCTGGGACATAGATGGTTGCTAGACTTTAGAACCCAGTGAACATCAAACTCAACCATTCAGCTCCCCTGAAACTCATTTCCCTACCTTTGTTAGTGTATGTTTCCCCTAATCATAAGCATATGTATGGGTCACATTGTAGCCTTGTATTCAGGTATTCATACTGTTTTAAAATTCAGTAACTGTTAGGAAGCATGTTCCTTCCACTCAGAGTTTGCCGGAGGTTATTTAGAACAAAGCCTCAAACTGAAGCTGCTTATAAACAAGCCTGGGGGACACTTCAATTAGCCTTTTGCCTCCAGAGGGATTTGGTTTTCTGATGGAGACAATTCACTGACAAACCAGTCAGTTCTCATAGATAGCCTTAGCTAAGCTACAACTCCCCGGAGATCTAAACTGATGCAAGGATAAGTGATTTATAATTATGAACAGGAAGGGGAGTTGGATGGACAAAAGCAAAGGGGCGAAGAATTTATCTCACGATTCTCCTCCCTGCTTTGAACCTTCAGCTTCTCAGCAGGTCCAGGTTTTCTCCCTTTCAGCTCCCCATGGCTTTTCTTGCTTCCTTGGCTGGGACACTCAGAGGGCACCTCTGTGAAAGAGGGGGCATGATCATTAAGACAAAGCTCCAAAGAGAACAGGGTTGTATTTGTACAATGCTGAGCATGCTAGAGTTGGAAGGCAAGCAGTGATCTCCTCTGAAAGCAGCCACAGGGCTCCCTGAAGGTCTTTTTCATGGTCTCCATGGTTACCAGCAGATTTTTATTTTTTTCTCTGCCAGAGAGAGTGCCAGCAGCTCTGCCTCTTTTCATCACTTTTGATTATAGCCAGAGGGAGGAAGGAAGTCATTTCTTTGGAGTCCTGTTCTCTAGTTACCAGGTGATGTGTTCTAATCTGTGGGCAGATGTTTCACTACAGCATGCTCTCATTTCCAGGCAGCTTTGGGAACAGAAGGGCAGGTGGCTGGCTGGCTTGGGGACCCTTTTCCCCACCCTTCTCTGGGCTGGCCAGTTCCAGGGCTGTGAGCCCGAGGAGCCAGCAAAACAGAGAAGCCCACAGAAACAAACTGCCCCCAGGATACATCTAGCTGGTCTCTCTCCAGCCCACCAATCACTTAATGGCAACAAAATTCCCCCAAAACATAAAGGGTAGGAGCTTTTAACAAAGTAATCATTATATAGAGCTTATTATGCCATGTAAATATCATTCTAAGTGCTTCATATGCATTGTCTCATTTAAAGTCACAACAAATCTTCAAGAAGTAAGTGTAATTATTACCTTTGTTTTATAAATAAGAAAATGTAGACACTGAGAGTTTCTAGCTTACCCAAGGTCACTGGCTGGTGGTTAATGGATCAGAGATTCTAACTGAGGCAGTCTGGCCCCCAGCATCTGTTGTTTTATAACTCACTAGGTTGCCTATCTGGGAATGCTCCTGGTGAGGATCTGTGCCTGCTGTGCTGGTACCTGGGATGTGATGGGCCTTATATTGCTGCCTAGAGATTTGAGAGCAAGGCAGAGTGCTAATAGGTGATTGGGCTGGGGGGGTTGTGGGAGAAATACTCCTGGACTACCTTAGCACAAAACAGGAGTTCTGAAAGAGCAACAACAAAAGAGGTCTGTAAGTCCTCTGGTAATTAAGATAGATGTGGGACAGGTATCTAGTGGATTACTTCTGTTCACAAAATGGTGAGGACGCACCAAGTGGAAATTAGACACCTGGTTTCTAGATGAGGCTGGATCACCAAGATAATGTGTGATGGCCTTGGCTGGCAGTGTGTTCTGAGAGGGGGGGGAGGGAGGGAGGGAGGGAGAGAAGGGGAGGGGAGGGGAGGGAAGGGGAGGGGAGAGAGAGGAGAGGAGAGGAGAGGAGAGGAGAGGAGAGGAGAGGAGAGGAGAGGAGAGGAGAGGAGAGGAGAGGAGAGGAGAAGAGAAGAGAAGAGAAGAGAAGAGAAGAGAAGAGAAGAGAAGAGAAGAGAAGAGAAGAGAAGAGAAGAGAAAGAAGGGAAGAGAAGAGGAGAGGAAGTGAGAGAGAGAACTTAATTGTAAATGTGTGTCCAGCATTGAAGATCAATGAGTTTTAGACACTTAGGAATCAAATGGAATCAAGTAATATAAATTGGTATATATCAATCAGGGTCATGACAGGGAAGACATGGAATGTTAAAAGAGGTAACTGAAGAAAGTTCAATGAAAGACTATTTAAAATTAACCAGGATATGGTGACATAATCCCCACTCCCATCCCTCCCAAAAAGCAGGAAAATATTACACCCCTAGACCAAAAGGCACAAGGAAGGGAGCTGTTATTGGAACCTGCTGAGAGCTGCTGCAGGAGCTATAGTTGTGGCTGTAGTAGAGGGGGCCACATGGCAGGCCCCAAGGCCTTTGATACAGGGAAAAAAGTCATTATCAGGAAGGAAAGTGGCTCCCTGATTCCTACTGCCAATCCTTCCACTGCGTTTGGCCAGTGGGAAGTCAGAAGGCAAGGGAGCCTGGATGATGAAGTCATTAGAGGTCAGCCTGAGAGCTGGACATTGCAGGGCAGAAAATGGATTTGAGAGACAAATAGAGAAATATCCAGGTACAGAGTTTATCCCACGGTCTTTGGATGCCCACCCAGGATATGACAGGAGGTCTTTTGTCCCACCCCCTTCTCAGAGCTCTACTTCCCTCACTGTGGTCACTTTGCTCTGGAGTAACTTCTGATAGATGATCTCAGTCTTCTCAGGGTCAGCTGAGGATAACCACACTGGCCCACAGCTGACTTCTTGCTTTTCCCTCCCACTATCCCCCAGACCAAATGAGCCCCAGAGATTAAACAATGGCCAGTATTGGAAGAAGGAGGGAGGGAGAGAGGGAGATTGACAGAGAGACAGAGAAAGAGAGACAGAGACAGAGAGAGACAGAGAGACAGAGACAGAGACAGTCACTGGTTACCCCACCACCACCTTAAAGCAGCTATAAGGGAAAACATATCCAGCAGTGGAATATAATCACAAATATAAAATCAGTGTTACTCCAAATGCAATTATCTTTATAGCATCTTCACACCTCTTAGAGGAATTCTAGAATTCAGAAATTAAAAAAGAAGATGTGTTGCTTGCAGTTATAGCCACCATTCCTTTAAAGACTATGTAGTAGGAGCTTTAGGCTTGTTATGTTATTCAATCCTCACCACCACTGCTATTATTATATCTATTACATAAGTGAGGATACTGAAGCTCAGAGAGGTCATACAGTGGTGAGGCCAGAATTAAATCCCAAAAGACAGTGATAAGACTGGATTTAAACCTTAGGATGCCTGGTTATTTGCTGTGGATTTCACTTCCACAGCAAATAACTAGAAGTCCATCCCTATTTAAGCTCTCCTTATCTTTATCACTAATGTGATATGATTAGTCCCTCTTTATTTTGTCCTATCATAGGCAGCAATTTAATACTTAGAACTTTAGATGTCATCTTAGCTGAAAGAACGAAAATCTGACTTGGAAGGAGGCAAAACCATTTCATTTTTCAAATAATTCTTCCAAAAATAATTCCTGAATTTCCTTCATTGTCTCCCTACAGACAGTCCTTTATCATCTTGACAAGTTTATTAGTTAGCTAGGGCTACCATAACAAAATATCACAGACTGAGTGGCTTAACCAACAGAAATTTATTTTCTCACAGTTCTGGACGCTGGGATTCCATGATCAAGGTACAAGAAGGGTTGGTTTCCTCTGAGGTTTCTCTCCTTGGCTTGCAGATGGTCAGCCTCTTGCTCTCTCTTCACATGGTCTTTCCTCTGTGAGCATGTACCCCTGATGTCTCTCTGCATGTCCTAATCTCTTCTTAGGAGAACACCAGTCCCATTGGATTAGGGCCACCCTAATGGCTTCATTTTAACTTAATTACTTCTTTAAAGGCTCTGTCTCCAAATACAGTTGCATTCTGAGGCACTGGGGATTAGAGTTGCAATTTAGGAATTTTCAGGAGACACAATTCAGTCCATAACAATGAGTATCCATTGGTTAAGTCATTCAATAGCTTTCTCAGAGGTTTCCAAACGTGATGGTTTAACAGAACTGCCTGAACAGTATTTTTTAACTAATTCATTAGTTAATTAATTTCATGGTGACATTGGTTAATGAAATACAATAAGTGTCAACTACATTTTAGCAGTAAGGCATACACACACACACACACACACACACACACACACACACACACACACACACACTGTGTGTTCACTTCCCATAGTTAGATTTCTTTCTGTCACCACATATTTGACCCTCTTTACCCCTACTGTCTACCTCTTCCTTCCCCCTCCCCCCTACCCTCTGGTAACCACTAGTCTATTATCCATGTCCATGAGTCTGTTTGTCCTGTTCATTTGTTGCTTTTAGGTTTATATCTCACATATAAATGATATCAGGTGATTTTTAACTTTTTCTGTATGGCTTATTTCACTTAGCATGATTATCTCAAGGTCCGTTTATGTTGTCACAAATGGCAGTATTTCATCTCTTCCATTGTATGTATGTACCACAGCTTCTTTAGCCAATCATCTATCATAGGACATTTTGGTTGCTCCCATGTGCTGGCCACTGTGAATGATGCTGTTATGAACATCGATGTGCAAATATCTTTTTGGATATGAGTTTTCAAGTCTTTGGGGCAAATACCTACTAGAGGGATTGCTGGATCATATGGTAGATCAATTCTTAGTTTTTTGAGGAAACTCCATACTGTTTTCCATGGTGGCTGTACCAGTTTGCAGTCCCACAGGCAGTGTATGAGGGCTCCTTTGTCTCCACATCCTCTCCAACATTTATTATTACTTGTCCTGTTGATTATAGCTATTCTAACAGGTGTGAGATGCTATCTCATTGTGGTTTTGATTTGCATTTCCCTAATAGCTAGCAATGTTGAGCATCTTTTCATATATTTGTTGGCCATTTGTATGTCCTCTAGGGAGAAATGTCTGCTGAACAGCTTTTTTTAAAACTGCAAAAGCTGGACTTCTCTCTAGACCTACTGAGTCAGAAATGCTAAGTATAGAACCCAGGTATTTGTGGTTTTAAAAAATTATCTCGGAGAATTCTGAGATAGGGCCAGAGTTAAACTTCTAGGGTTAAGTGTCTGGAAGTAATACTTACTATGTTCTAGCATACCTTAAATGCTGTATGCATATTAACTCATAGGCACTTTTTATTACCTCCATTTTGCAGATGAGGATGCTTAGGCATAAAGAGGTTAAGTTACTTGCCTGCAGTCACAAAGCTGGTCTGTGTCAGGGCTGGGATATGATCCCAGGTAGTCTGGCTCTAGCGTCTGGGCCCCTAACCACTATACTCAACTGCCTCTCTCCCATAGATAGAGTGTTGACCTCTGTCAACCAAGTGTGGGACTCAAGTGGATAAAAATTTGAACTTAAGAATCATTAATAGTTGTTTCACATTGGTTAGTGTCACTTCGTGCTTAGATGTCTGTATGTTTTACAAATAATAAGCAAAGTTGTAAATGCTGACTGTCTCCTAGTACAAGCTATGCATTTAAAAGACATGACACATGTACCTAGTAATGAAGCAGTTTGAAAGGACTCTATAAGTTCATGTAAAACCAATAAAAAATATTCTCTAGAGGACTTTGGTTCTTAAAGTACACAGATAGGGGCACAGGTCTGGTGAATAAGATGAGCCCAAGATTTACTTTCTCCATTCCCTTTGGCCCCTCTAGAAGCACTAAGATACAGAGGAGAGGGAAGAAGAGACAGAGATATTCTATTCCTCCCAGGTGCCTTCTTCCCCGTCATGCAAGCTTCTTTTCCATGGATCTTTTCCCTAACTGACTGAAAAGGGCCCATCTTCATTCAGAGGCCTTCTAATGTTGTGTTCTCATACAAATTCTGTTCTTTTGAGCCTCTTCTGTTTTTCTTTACAGGCTCTTAACAGTCCTGGTGCAGCAGTCAAATCTCAGCGAGATTAATCACCAGGACAATGAGGTGAGCCTGCCCTCTTAAAAAAGTTTCCCAGTGTGCGCATCAGGGCGAGAGGAGGGCTTTTTCTGAACCACTGAGCCTCCTCTCATAAATGTACAAGAAGCGGATGGAGCACATCTTTGTGTTCCTACCCTGAGAGGAAAGCCTGTGTCTCTACTATTCATCTTACTGTGGGTATGGGCGACTTCAGCTAGAGAAGGTTTATTGCATTAAATACTTAAGCATTTATCATACCACTGACATTTTGTCATTTCCTTCTGGACATTTCCTGTCTTGTCAAGTCCCAGAAACTTCGATGGCAAGTTATGGCTGCTGACACTTTCTCACAGTGAAAGATGTCAGATAGATGATAATTACAGGCTTCCTGTTCCAGAGGCCACATTATTAATGCCAATGATTACAATTACCATTTCCTTTATGTTACAAAGGCAATCCTGTACCAGGCTGCCCTCCAGGAAGGAGGGAGAGTGGATCAGACACTAGGCAGAGCCGCCACAGAGTAGCTTGGGGTCTTGTTGTACCTACTTAACTCTTTTGGAAAGCAAAACTGACTTTCATTAGCCAGCCTGATTTCTTTAACAAGATTCTTAAACCCAATTTAAATATCTAGTTTTTAATGGAAGATTTTTATAAATATATGCTTGGTTTGGCTGCATTTTAGTAAGAATGTCTAATAACTTTAAGAAAGTCTGATAGCAATGAAAATGTATATGCCTCAAAATGCCAAATTATACCTTGTCAAGGAAGCCAGCTGGCGATAGACAATGAGATGGAGGAAGACCCCGAACGGCCCCCACCCCCAGCCTTTCTCAAGCCTTCTAATTCGAGGCCTCCTCCGAGTTTGGCGTTAATAACCACACCAAAAAGCCCCTGCTTCACAGCCTGGATTTGAGGTTGGCTGCCTCCCAACTCAGTGGTCACACACTGCTTTCACTCTCCATGTCCTCAGTGGTTTAAAGCAAAACACCAGAAGAGAGAGGATGGCACTGTTTTAAACTTCTGCTTTAAAAACAAGAACCAGAGATGAGAAAGCATACTCTGATCACTCACTCCCCCCATGATGTGAAAGGCAGCTTGAGTGGTTGCAGTTTATGCCAGCTGGTCAATGAACTTCTAGACTTTGGGCAAGTTGCCAAACCCTTCCTCCACCTCCAACTCCTACCCTCAGCCCCCAAACAAATTTGGGGCAAATTTTAAAAATTGGGCAAATTTATTGGAAAGGGGGTAAATTTAGTCATTCATACCCTCAAGCTAAATTCCCCTTATAGACTTTCAACTCTGTCCACCCCTCAGCTGAACAAACATTACCCAGCAAAGTGATAGTTCTCTATTTTTTTCCCATCTTGGAAGGCCCCTGGCTGGTGCAGACAATGAAAGTAGACACAGATCTTCCTAACAGCAGTAATAGTAACACATTTTGGATAATATGTGATAAATACTGGGAAAGTCTCTAGTTTCTTCTCATGCAAGGTGACCTCTCAGAGGACCTTCCTTCTGCCAATAAACCAGCTTTCTGACCTTTGACTTTTAAATGCAGAGAGCAGGGGCCTCATACTTGTAACTAATAATAAAATAAAAATTTTTTAAAAAAAGAAAAAGAACACTTCCTACCCAGTGTTGCAGCTTCCCCTTCGGGCCATGTCACAGCATGGCTGCATATCTGAACCAATCTGAAGCCAACTGTAACGCTTATCTGTGTTTTTAATTTTAGATAGATATTTGTCATTGTTAGTGTACACCAATTCTTATAAATATGCAAGGGCTACAAGCTCTCTGCCCTTGAGAAATAAGGACAATTCTGAAATGGAAAGAACATAGCCCAAGCTTTCTTTTTTATTCATTACCTTAGCAGAGTTCCTGCATTTGGCTTCTGAACAATCACCTACTCTTCCTGTCACTCAATATTTTTTCCATGAGCTCCAAGCACAATGCAGTCTCCATTACATATGAGGGAGTAATAATTAAAGCATAGGCACAAATACACACTCTGTATCTGCTTAAAAAAAGAAAAAAAAAGAAGAAGCAAAAAACAGCAAAGGCAAAAGAAATGAGAGAAAAGGTAAGTTAGTGCTGGTGAAGCATTACGGTTTTTCTAATTACGAGGGGAAAGAGTAAGTAAGGCATATCCCTACTCTGAATGAAACTAGTTTGAATGAAATTATTTTTCAAGAATAACTGAAGGACCCCCAAGCTTGTCACAATAATAGATAAAGATTAAAGGATCAGTTAGCAGAAATCAAAGTCATTAAGAGATATATTAGACTGTAAACTAAAAATGAAAGAATGGAAAGAGATTGGGGATAAAAAAATATGTTTCTGAATCCATTCTATAACTGCTCTAGTAAAACAAAATATGATATTACTTTATATCAGGGAGGTGAATATGAATATATATTTAGAGGCTATGCTTATCTGAGCTCAGTGACTCAAAGTAATTTTTTGCATTATTAGTTTTTGTTTATGAAATACATGAACACATTTGCTTTTTAAACATTTAAATATTATAAGTAATAGTAGGAAATCCTTGACTACTTCCATCTTGCCACCTTAGCCCCCAGGTAATCACTGTTTTATGTCTCTTTCCTTATCTTTTATATGTGTTCATAGATGCTCTGGAGTATAACATAAAAGGTATTATACTCTATATATTGTTCTGCAATTTTGTTTTTTCACTCAAAAATGTGTCAGAGAGCTCTTTTAATGTTGATATATATAGACCTGGCTCATTCCTTTTAATGGCTTTATAATGTTTTATACTGTAGTACCTCCCTTATCAGTAGTTTCACTTTTTAAGGTTTCAATTACCTGCAGTCAACTGAGACCCAAAAACATTAAATGGAAAATTCCCCAAATAAACAATCAGTTTTAAATTGTGTGCTGTTCTAAGTAGTGTGATGAAATCTCCCAGTGTTCTGCATCGGGACATGAATCATCCTTCTGTCCAGCATACCTATGCTGTGCATGCTACCCACCTATTAGTCATCTAGTAGCTGTCTCAATTATCAGATTGACTGTCTCGGTATTACAGCGCTTATGTTCAAGAAACCCTTGTTTTAATAATGCCACATTCACATAAATTTTATTACAGTATATTGACATAATTGTTCTACATTATTAGTCATTATTGTTAATCTCTTACTGTGCCTAATATATAAATTAAACCTTATCATAGATATGTATGTACAGGAAAAACAAAGTATATATAGGTTTTGGTATAATCTTTGGTTTCAGTCATGCACTGGGGGTCTTGGAGCATATCCCCTGTGGATAAGGAGGGACTACTGTACTATGAAAATACCTCTGCTTGTTTTGCTATTCCCCTGTGAATAAATATTTATGTTGTCTCCAATTTTTCACAACAAACATTACTCTAAAGAGTGTTCTTGTAAAAGCCTCCTTGAGTATTATATACAAACATTTCTCTCAAAGAAGAATCGTTGGGCAGTAGAAAGTGTACATTTTTATTTTTAATACCCATGCATGGCTATTCTCCAATATGGCTGTATCAATTTATAGCTCCACCTACAGGGTAAAAGGGTGCTTGTTGTTTTCTCATGGTTGAATTTTCTTGTTATTGGTTTAATTTGCATTTCCCTGATAACTAATGAGATTGAGCATAATTTCATAGGTATAATGTTCATTTAAATATTTTCTTTTGTGATGTGCCTGTTTAGATCTTTTGTCCATTCATCTGTTTGGGTTACTTGTCATTTTCTTATGAATTCACAGGTATTTATTTTATATTTCGTACATTAATTTTTTTGTCTGCTGTTGGGTTGCAAATATTTTTTCAGTTTATTCCTTACTTTAGAATTGTTCATAATGTCTTTTCTTTGCAGAAATTTAAAAATACAATATAATCAAAATGATCATTCTTATTCACTACTGTTTTTGCTTTAGGCATCTTTTTAAAGGCCTTTCCTGCCCCCAGCGACATGACTACACTATGCTTTTAGTTTGTTACAAGATTTCTTTTTTAAATATGTGGTTCCATTTCTGAATTCTTTGTTCTGTTCCAATGATCTGGTTGTTTTTTTTTTTTTTCTCTTGCACTAACCACACTGCTAATAAAGTGACTTATTTAGAAACAATCCATGCTGCAGAGTTTAACGCTGTGGGAAAAATAAAATAAGTCAGATTGTCCTTCGTGCCTTTGTTCTTCTGGACCTCAGAGGAAATCACTGACATAGAGAGAGGCCTTTGCATTGCAGCAACAGGAAGTTATCAAGTTACTAAACTCCTGAAATCTAACCTCTTTCCTGCTCTCATTTTAGCTTTGACAGGAAGAGCACCCCATCAGGAGGGGCTAAGAGCTATTGGCATTTGGGTTAGAGTTTTACATTTATCCAGAGAAGTACTATTATGCATGGTATTTAGGATATATTATTGATCCTATATTAAATGAATATTCTGATTTAAGTAGAGTTTTGTGACTGGCCTAATGATCCAAACTTCTTTTATAATAGCAGTTGAGAAAATAAATCCAAGTTGCAAAAACAGATGTGAACATTTGGATGTAATTCTTAGTACCAAATCCACTTATAACATTCCTAAAATATAATCACAAGCAGAGACTGTACAGTATAAAGGCAAAAAAAAAAAACAAAAAACAAAAAACAAAAAACAAAAACAAAACAGTCCCTGACTCTAGAAATCTTTTTACTTTACATTTAGCAAAAGGTAAAATAATAGAACAATTTTTTTTAATGTGCCATAATTTTTATCCTAATAATGAGCACTTCAGAAAAATGGAGAAAAATGGAGAAGTCACTACTACTCATTTCCCTCTCTCCCCCATCCCCCACTCCCCTATAAGTCTCTAGAGGCAGACCATGTCTTCTTCATCTTTGTATCTCTAGAATTTAGTTCAGTAAGTTTCATATACCAGAGCCCCCCAAATATATATATTTAACAGATTGATGGTATACAGACAGATCGAGAATCAAATTATTAAACTCCAGAAAAAGTCACACATTTCTCTCTCTGTGCCTTTCAGTATCTGCCAGAGCTTGTATAAAAGTGCCATTCTGAAATACTGAAAACTGCTAACCACTTAATCAGAATTCTGGTTCAGAAAACACAAAAGTTACAGTGGTTTTGGAAAAAGAAAAAAAGTTATGAGAAGCTGATAGGACTTTTAAGCCTCAACTGAAATTTTAGTGGCACAGTCTCAAGGTACGGAATTACTCATATGCATAAGAGTGCTGTTCCAAAGCAACCCTGCTATGCACCCAACAGTCACAGCATACCTTTAGTCCTATTGGCAATCTCAGGATGGACCTAAGTCAACTAAAATGAAGTTTTCCTTCATAACATTCTGAAGAGTTGTTTTCTTAACTGAATGTGAGTTACTCTTCATTCTTTACTAATAATTTTTGTTTTTCAAAAATGGATTTTTACTGTCACAAGGACCATCTGGGTGTGTATTGCAATGACTCTGCCAGTGACTCCTAGGTTTTCAGCCCTTAGATGCTTTGACAGCCCAACTGAGTCCTCAATGAAGTCCTCAAGTAGCTGGTAATAAGGGTATCCACAGTTTGGATATAGGCCAGACTCTGGTATTTTATATTCCCTGCAAGCTCAAGGGAGCCTTGATAACCTACACTTCACTAACTCATTCTTCCTGTAAACATTTCTTGAACACTTACTGTGTTCTCAGTGTAGTGGGCATCCCACAGTGAATAAACTCCAGCCTCTGCCTTTAAATGCATCACAGCTTAGACACAATCTCTGTCACAGCTCAGGACACATGCCGATTGCCAAGCCTGAAGTCTGCCCCTTAAATGGCCACCAGAGTCTTAACATAACAGAACAAAGGTGACTGCCAGGTTAGCAGAAGCTGAAGGAAGTCAAGAAGGAGGCAGTTGTAGGAAACAGTTCCTAAACAAAACATTGTGCAACAACAAAAGCTGCACTTGAGCTGTTTTTGAAAGTTTTGGTTTTCATATTACTAACTCTAAGGAGACATTTTTCTTTCTCATCAGCCCAATTGATAAAAATAAGAACAGGAAATTTCCCTTGACTTGACTGAATGTATGCAACCTATTTATATTGTAATATAAATATATAATGTGTGTGTGTGTGTGTAATATGTATTATGTATATTATATATTATTGTTTAGAGAAGTAATGGAGTAATTCATGTCTTAATTTGAGGCCATTTAGAGGATCAACAGTTGCTTCTAACAGTGATCCCAAATTCCCGGGTTGGGGGGTCAAGAGGGGAGAGAATATATATATTTCAATACCTTACAAAAATAAATATTTGCCAGCTGCACTTTTAGGAGAGGACTAGAGGTAATGACAAATGACACAAATAATAATATAGAGTGGTAACCCTTACACTAATGAGAACCACCATTCTATAAAGTGAAAAGATTCCAAATCCAGATAAAATCAAAAGAAAAAGAATTTTCTGGCATCTGAGCTCATTCCCAAAATGAAAGTCTACTAGCATGATGTGTGGAAAAAAATATTTTTCTCCACAGTTGGAAAGACTTGAATCTGAATCCCAACTCTGACATGTCAATGGTCTTAGGCAAATTACTTGTCTATGTTTCAGTTTCCTTACCTATAATAAAAAGATTCAGTGAGGTAACATATATAAAGCTCTTGGTACCAAGTAGATATATGAAAACTGGTAGTGTTTCTCCTCTTCACTCCACTCCTTTACCAAAGCATGCAGGAGTTGCATGCTTTTTTTTTTAAAAGGGGAGGGTGTTGTTTTGAAAGAATAACTCTTGAAGCCTAGCTACTGTGTTTAGAAAATAAGAGTTAACAATGCATAATCACAGCTTAATTCACATCCACATTTTTACACTGAATTCTCACATCACCAGTCATGTCTCCAGACATAGTGATTGTCCTCTACCTCACTTGGAGCACTCATTAAAAATTCTAACAGGTTTCCATTGATGATTTAGTAACAGTGATCATATTGGACAAGTTCATTTTCCATAAAGAAGTCATATTCTGCCTTTCTTGTGTGTATGATTTTAAAAAGTGAAGCCAAATTTTACAAAAACAAAACTTCAATCAAGAATAGTGAGAAGTCATTTGTTCCTTTAATAGGCATTTATTTAACATGTACAATGTGCTTGGCACTGCTCTAGGCTCCAGGGACTCTGACAGCCAGACAAGGAGCTGCCCTCATGAAGCTTATATACTCCAGGGACTTCAAAATTATTTCTGGTGTCTTTCACCCTGGATACTGGCAGCACTTCAAGGTGAAGCCAATGACTGAAGCAATTCTCTTTGCTTAAGATTTCTAACCCTAGTGAGCCAAATTAAATACAAAGAGGACTCACTGAAATGCAGTGAGCTATTCTAAATCATGAGTAAATATTCAGTTGGTAGGAAAAACAAAACAAAACAAAACAAGAAGTTTCACTGCTTTTAGACCAGCATTCTTTTCCATATGGAACCAATTTCTTAAATCCTCAAGAGTATCTTTGGAGGCTCAGTGTTATATGACTGAAATATGAAACTTGAAAACCGACCACAATTTAATTATTTAGAATATGGAACTGGTCAAGAGGATTTAACATTTAATCCCAGTGCCCCACAAACCTCAAACCCTAGATTCAGTTTCATGCTCACTCACGGACTTGGGGACTTCTCTAGTGCTCAGCTTCCTCTTCCATAACATGAAGAGAATGGAACCTGTCAAAGTTGGCTAACTGCTATAGCAAACAACTCAAAATCTCAGGGGCCTGACACAGTATAAGCTTATTTCCTGCTTACATCAAGTCCAATGCTGGTTGGCAAGGTAGACGTGTTCTACTTGGTCAGTCAGGGCCCCAGACATTTTAATCACATGATTCCAGCACTTTCTCAAGCCTTGTCCTCCTCTGCATTCAGTTGTCAGATGAGGAAAGAGAAAATGCATTTAAGATTACATCAGTTTTGTTTTCTAGGCAGGCCGGGAGGGGGCTTCCATTCTTTCCATCCCTTTTGTCCACGATGCAGTGGTCAGGACTCAGTCTCATAGCCACACTGGGAGGCCAGGGAATGTAGACTGTGTGCCCTGGAGGAAGAGGAAGACAGACAATAAATGCACACAAATGAGCCAAAGGATTTTCCAGTTTGCTGAATGCTATGAAGAATGCACATGGAGTGCTGTGACAAAGTAACTCTATTTGTTTGGTGAACATGTAGCTGACTTCAGCATAATACTCAACCCAGAACATTGTGTGGAGGATTGAGATAATGCAGTAAGAACTCACAAAGGTCCCTGGATCAATAAAAATTAACTCTGGGATATTAGCCCTGTACTCCTAACTAGGCCGAGGCCCATCTCTTCCACTCAGCTCATTGTGGATGAAGAAGGCCAAGGTAATAATTCCTGTCTTTATGTTATCTGCAGAAATTAATATAAAAAGAGAAGCTTTAAAGCTGCCCACACCTTTTGCTCCTTTGCTATGATCTAGAGTCATTTTAGATATATTTTATGTAGTTAAGAGGTCTGGGCAAGGAGAAGAGTTCATCATAAGTTCATTTTATTATTAAATGGTGCCTAAAGTGTGTCACCTTAAGCTCTGAAAGAAACTGGGATTCACCAGATTGACTCATCCAGATCTGTTAACCAAGCTACCACAGAGTGATTTCTGGTCAATAGTGTATCAATGTCTGCTTAAAACCCTTCACAGTCTTTCCCTTAACTTTAGAATAAAATCCAAATGCCTTATACAGGACCAGTATCTATCATTCCATACTCCTAGGATCAGCCCCTGACTCCTCCAACCTCGTCTGATATGGCTCTCCTCCTCTCTTTATTCATTCATTCATTCATTCAATGGCTATTTCTCTAGTCTCTGTTATGGTCACTGGGGATACTTTAGTAAAACAGACAGCGTCCCTGCCCTCATGGTGGGAGATGGCCTCTTTGCATGCCTCCAGTCACAGGTGCCTGCCTCCATGACTTGCTGCTTGCTAGTCTCTTCCCCTAGCCCGGCTTGCAGAGGCTCATGTAGATCAATTCCTGTCTCCACAGTTACTCTGTCACAGCACTCCATGTGCATTCTCATGAAGACGAGGATCTTATCTTGTTCACTATAATATCCTCAACACTTATTTGCCTGGCACAAAGCAGAAGCTCAATAAATATGAGTTGAATGAATAATTTAAGGAATGAATGCACTGACAGGCAGCAACCAACATGTCAGATTATGGCTCCCTGGATTGGGAAGAAAGTGCGAGCTCCATTTTCCTCCCTGGTAACCTGTGTTCATCTCTACACCCTCTGATTTTGGTTTTGTAGGGAATGACACCACTCCACTGGGCAGCTTTCCACAACCAGCCTCAACACACCCAAATGCTGCTGAAGAAGGGGGCAGACCCCACCCTTGTGGATAAAGATTTTAAAACGGCTCTCCACTGGGCAGTCCAGGTGAGGATTTGTTTCAAGTTTAAATCGTATAAAGCAGTGTTACCAATTCTCTGAGTATGTCAGACCTGAAAGATGGAACTATCGAAGTACAGTCTTAGCATTGATGCAGAGCTTATATGTATGACAGAGCAAGGAAGATTCATGCTGCTCTTCTTCCTGCCATTCATATCCAGAGGGACAAGAGCAAACCTGTCACTTTGGAGGATTTGGGTGCATCAGTTGTTGAGAAGAAACCGTACCAAGATATAGAGGTGGAGAAGTTATAGAATATCAGGCAGAATCTGCCTTGGCTGGTTCACACACACACACACACGCACGCACGCATGATACATGCACCTCCTTTGCTCTCTCTTTCTTTATCTCAGTGCTGTCGTCACTGGTTCACAGTACACCAGGATAAACTTTCAAAGACTTACTAGTAAAATCCCTTCAGTCTTTAGACTGACTTTCTTCTTCTTTCCAAATTCTCCAAAGCACAGTAATCCAGGTGACCCTGAATTCTACGCTGAAGCATGAAAACCGTTGCTCATGACCCTACCTCACTATCTCAAAAGGGAGTCTATATCAGAACACACCACGAAAGAAATCAGAAATCAGAATAGGCCCCAGAAGTCTACCAGCCAAAGAGGGGAAAACTGAGAATAAAGTGAAAGAATGACCCTAGCTGAATTTCAGGGGGACTGATTAACTATTTCATCTCTCAGAGGAGAGCAGCACTGTGCATCCTTTAAACAAGCCTGTGAGCTATTCTGTCTTTTGATGCCTCACATTGACATCCCCACTGTTTCTTTCCATCAGCCCAATAAGGGCATCCTAGCTGGACTGCTGCCAGGATCCTTGTGAGGGGAGTTTCTGCCTGGCCTGATGGTGGTTTCTCTCAGATGTTTTCATGTGGACGCATGGCAGAGATGAGCACCTGGCACTTTCAGGATTGACTTATGTGCCTGAGGTCAGGGGAAAATAGAAGTGATTTGGAAACTGCTCTGTTTTTTGTCCCCACAAGCTCATCTGCAGTTACTCTGCACCAGGGCCAGCCCTGGGCAAAACTGTGAAGTGAGCCAGACTTATTTTTGTCATCTCCACCTGCCCTTAGTAACATCCTACATACTTTCAGTATGTAATTGCCTTCCCTGCCCCCTCATACCAGTCCCTGACCAGGACCCAGTCCTCTGGCTGGTCAGAGGTCACCACCATAGCAGCATCCCCAGTGGCTGAGCATCCAAGAAGTGTCCCATGTGTGCTGGTTCTCAGTTGAGGTGAGAGTGGTTTTAGAATCAAGCATTTTCTGTATATTCACTCCCTGATACCACCCCTGCCTTCTGCTTCCATAGATCTGGGATGGGGCTCGCATATGTACACTTCGAAAAATCTCGCCAGGTAATTCTGACTGGCATGCCTCCTCTACTGCCCCTTCCTCCACCCCACCCCCAATTTAGAGCTGCTGCTCTAAACCTGGCCATGCCATGGAACAATTATCTGTGTTTATAAAAGGATAGATGTCCAGACCCCACTCCGGGCCTTCTGAGTTGGGCTTTTTGGAAATGGCAATACCTGTGTGGCTTAACTATCAGTGTATCTTTGGGGTATGGATGATACTGTGCATATGACAGCGATATGTAATGATCTGTGTGCTTGGAAAAGATGACCATTTTTATTATAATTCCTGGTTTCCTCCATGACAGCTTAGTTATCACATCCATATCTTCATAGTTTTTCTCTCTACTAAATTATATAGCATTTAACCAGCTACATTGATTTCTTGTCCACACATTGGAATCAGCTGAAGAGCTTTTAAGCAATACCGATACCCAGGCCCCACACCCTTCGATTTTCAGTCAGTTGTTCTGGGGTGGAGCCCAGGCATCAATATTTTTCAGAGCTTCCCCTCCCCCCAGGAGATGTACTATACAGCTAGGTTTGAAAACCACTATGATGAATGAATTCATATTACTGGATGCTAAAACCTTATCTAGTCCTATCCAAAATATTGCATTTTGATCATGATTTTACATAAGCATAATGCCCTACTCATTTTTTTACTCAATTACATAATAAATATTTCTTGAGCACCTACTGTGTATCTAGCATTAAGGGTAAAATGGTTAATAAGACAGATCTCTTCTAGAATCCCTAAAACTGTATATAATATTGTCTGTGTGGGTATGTAAATACATCACATACATTTTTCTGAAGAAAGAGTCCGCAGCTCTCTTCAATTCCTCAATGAGGATCGGTGACTACCATGAAAGGTTAAGAATCCTAAGTCTGGAAGAACTGGGCACCCTCTCCCTCCCTGTGGTTAGCAGTAAAATTCAGAAGTGGTGTGTTCTGACCTTTATACTGCAAAGAAGACTAAGGGTAATTCCAAATGTCAGCTGAAATCAAGATTACACTTGCCTCCTTTAGCCTTCTTGTTCATTTATAACACAGGACCAGCATTATGCTCCTTTTAAAGTTTTTCTACATGAATGAGTCTATTTCCTGTTGTCATTTATTCCTTTCACTGAACTTCCTGCTTTCCTCTTGGACCATATGAAACCACATTTAAAGCTATAGCACTTTGAAATAAAGCTTCTGCATTTGACCCTGATAACTAAAGCATAAAGAGTTGAAACATTGGGCCTACAAATTAAGCAAAATTCAACTTCTGCCCCCACTTCACAGATCCCTTGGTAGCTAGCTGGTGGTGCCCTCCAGTAGGCCCATTGCCCTCATCCACCTCACCCATCTGCCTAGGAAACCCCACTGCTAGACTATCTGGGCTACCACTGAGCAGAGCCCTGTCCCTATCAGTCTCCCTCAGTGGCATCTCGGTACCTTAGAGCATGTTCTTGCCTGTCTATGTTGATACCAGCTTCTCAGGAGATAGGGATGTCTAATGATAGGAATTCTAATGATAGAAATTCTAGGATACATATGAAGGCAGATCAATGAGAGGGTAAGTATCTACTGCCTCTCAAATCTCACTACTAGCTCCTTCCTTCACTTACTAGAAAATGTGTTTGTTTGGAATCTTTCTCAGCAGTACTTTTTTTTTTTAGTACATTTTTCCAGGGAGTGTAGGACGAAAAGAACAGTGCTAGTATAAACAGCTATTTCATGTTTCTTTATTCAGCATGTGGTTATGTGGTTAAGGAAATTAAACACACACACACACACACACACACACACACACACACACACACACCCTCAGAGCTCTTGAATATAACCTTCAAGCCCTTAGTGCCTGAGACTGGTTTGGTTCAGCATAGAATCCTTTTCCTTCCTGTGGCGGTGATTATCTGTAGGAAACTGTTTGAATTGTGTCAAAATCTTATAAATATACTTTAACCATAAATATATTCAGAATGCCAAAAGATAATTATAAATGTTATATACCAGTGGATCTAGTTCATAAGGGGGAAAAACCTTAGAGCTGAAAGGGACCACATTAAATCATTTAGTCTAACCCCTCAGTTCAGAGGTGGAGAAACTAGTGTACAAGGAGGTTGTTATTTGCCCAAGTACACCCAACACCCACTCAGGTACCTAGCACCCACGCAGGCACCCAGGCCATGTGGTTCACAGTGCTTGATAAGAAGAAGACTACAAAGCCACATAAGCCCAAAGTAAATGGAGAAAAGTCAGGTTTACAAAATCCATTACCCTGGGAGCAAAGACTGACCTGTTTAGGAAACTGGAGTCCTGAGGGGTAACCTAAGTTCAAGTGGCATGAATGTGTCAGCTCCCCAGTGTGGAGTCAGAGAGAAAGGGGTGGAGTAGAAGGAGAAAAAACAGACTAGGAGTAAATATGGGTAAAGAAAGAAGTGAAAAGATAGTAAAAGGAAGAAGGTGATGAGGAAGAGAGAGAAGCTAAAAGGATGAATAAAATTCTATTCTGATTGGCTTTGACTGTAGTTCCTAAGGTTTGTTTTACTCATTTACTTATTCATTGTTCAGCAAATATTTATTGAGAATTACTCTTTGTTAGGCTCCATCTCAGCAGAAACATTCCCAGTCATAGACTTTACAAGGACAATTCAGAGATATCCTGAAGATTTTCATTTTGCCAGACAGCTAGAAGCAGAAACTAGACCCTTTCTATACACTAACACAGCAAAAATATTTTTTTCCATGGTAAGCATTAGAACACCTGTGATATGGAGTAGTTCAACAGCTGAAGGTCACCATTCCTCACACCACCCCACCCCATTTTTATCTTCTACTTTTTCTCCAGGGGAGTCAACTCAAGGTTTTGAGGTATGGTGGCCTCTGGAGTCAGACCAAGCAGAAAGCTTGCGTCCAAAGGGGTAATCCTGAAGATGGTCCAGACTTTAAGTCAGTGTATTGGGCACTTTCTCCTCTAGTTAGCAGCACCAGACTCTCAATTCTCAGATGTTCATGCTGCATAGACTAGTAGATCTTCCCCTCCAGCTCCATCCCCACCTACTGCGTCTGGCTCCAGCTGAACTGATGGGCCAGTGTGCTTCTCATATCGCAAAACTACCTAACCCTTTAAGAGGGCTATGTGACCCAAAACTCTAGTCTCTGCTTTATATAGTCACCATCATGGGACAAGTGATGCAAATAGGCCCCTAATTCCAAGAGAAGAAAGGAGATTGGCGCTCCCTCCAAGAAGAAGCCACCATAAACTAATTTCTCAGACATATTAACAAATAACCACTAGTCCTAAATCTCCCATTTAGACTCTTTAGAAGTTCACCTAGCATGAAAAAGGTCCACAATCAGGATATTAGAATCTTGTTTTTTACCAGTCTACCTGTAACAAAATTATTATAAATTAATTCAACTTTTTTTCATGGCAAAGCTCCTTATAAATTCCCCTCCATCATGGGTATAGAAAGAAAATGAGTAGGACTCAGTATTTCCCAGCAGCTTTCAGAGTACGTGAAGACAATTTATGGATTACTCATGGGTTAAAACAAAGCAAATTATAAAATAAAATAAAATAAAATAAAATAAAATAAAATAAAATAAAATAAAATAAAATAAAATAAACAAAATAAAATATAAAATAACATAACATAACATAACATAACATAACATAACATAACATAACATAACATAACATAAAAATAAAAATAAAATAAACAAATCCACAATCCTCGTATAGCCACCCAATGTGGAATTCTAGAGCTGCATGGTAATAGAATCTGTGCAATATTGTTACTTCCCCTGTTGAATGACATTTCTACCAAAAAGAAACCCACACTCCATTCTTCTTAAGGGTCCTTCTGGGTACCATCTCATTTCTTCTCTCCTGGTGCTTCTTGTTTTCTGTGACCATTCCTGGCCTTCCAGGCCTGGATCCTACCTTTGGCTGACACTCAGCCCAGCTTGTCAAGAAGAGAATGCTGTTACCAGGAGACCACTGAACCACGGCTTCAGCTCACAAACCAGTGCTCTCCAGGGCTCTCTCAAATTCTTGCAAGGGAGTACCATGACAACCCTCCTAGGAGAGGCTTTTAAAGCACCTAATGTTTACTTCTAAAAAAGGTCTCAGTTGGTGAGGCACACATCATTTCTACTGATGTAGCTGGTCTAAACAGAAGTTTTCACTTTCGTTCCACCAGGATGAACATGCAGAATCAAATAAAGAGACCGTTCCTTTTATAGGAGTCAGAGTGGTATAGTGGTGAAGTGCAAGGGCTCTGCAGACAGACTGTCATTCTTGGCTCTGCCACTTCTTGGCTGTGACCTTGGACAAGTTACTCAATCCCTCTGTGCCTCCATTTTCTCCTCTACAGCATGGGTATGATAAGAGTCCCACGTTGTGTGTTGTCAGGATTAAATAAGTTAACGTATGGAAATGCTTAGAACAAACAGTGCCAGGCACAGAACAGTCACTCAGTAAGTGTTACTATCACCATTATTCCTGGGAGAATCTTTTTATAAAGGAAAAGAAAATACAATGATAACGTTGTGAGGGCCAGGTATAGAAACAAAGGAATTTCCTGGAAAATTCAGGACAAAAGGCATTTCAGAGGAAAAGGGTAACGGGTAAGAGTGTCATCTCTTATACAGAAAAGCTGTGCAAGACGCCAGCTCACAAGGGAACTGCTGACTGGGGCTGGCTGGTCAGGATCCTGGAGGAGCCAGACTCAGGGATTCTGGGCAGCAGCTACCCCCCAGTTCATTTTGCCACTCCCAAAATGGCTCCTCTGAGGATCAGGTTAGGAAGGAGGAAGAGAGAATATGAGAAGTAGAGTTTTGGTTTTCCGTCTGTGCTCGATGCTCCCCGTTCCACACAGAGGGAGATCCATTACAGAGCATTTCCCCCTTTGAATCACCTTGGCAACCTGAATTCCTTTGCTTTTCCACAAAACTGTAAACAAAATTAATTCATTGAGATGATACTCTTTTTGCTTCTGTTTTCCTTCTCTAATGACTCGTACTTTTTTAAAGGGGGTGAGGAATCTTTTGATTGTTTTAAATGTATTTTAGACCCCTTCAAAGTATGTTTATGTAACAGTAACATCAGATGAAAGAATCTTGGAAAAGTTAAAGCCCACGTGAAAGCTTAGATGTGTTTATGTAGTCGACTTCTGATGACAAGCATGCCTTAGAGCTTAATTGATTGAACCAAATTATTTAAAAGTAAATGTTAAATGAAGGAAAGATGGAGGAGAAAGAGGATGTACGAGGAAAGGTGAGAGGAAGAAAAGGAAAAATGTTGTAGGCAGGGACTGCTTTATGGGCATGTGATTAGTACAGTTACAGAGGGTCCCACACTCATAAGAGAGTCCTGTGCTTAATAATTATATCTTTGAATTTGTGTTTTGTAAGTGAAGTCTGATTGGACAGTGGAGCCACAGCTCACACAGTCTCACTTCCCTGACTCCCTGGCGCAGACTCAGGGAGAGTCAGGTTCAAGCGTGTGCATGGTTGCAAGATGGGGCCCCAGGCACCTCTGAAGGTTTGCACTTGTCATAATAATTTCCAGCCCAAGGGAGCACAATACTTAATAGCCGGTAAAAATCACCATGACATGTTGAGAGAGACACCATAGAAGTAAGGAATAAGTTTCTTTCCTACCACGTGAACAGGGGGCTCCACATTTTCACTGTGCCCTGAACCCCACAAATTATGAGCTAGCCCTGAACTGGGACTCCAAGTTGAGAGCTTAAGTGCCCCTGGCCCTTGGTCCTGCAAGAGGATTCAGAACTGGTGTCAGCTGCTGTCCCCTGACACAGTGGAAGCACACTCAGGGCTCAGTACATAATGTTACTCAGCCAGTGTCAAGCTGAGTAACAGGATATCCGGAGAGCCATAGGTGCAAGCAGAGAGAGGTGGGGAAAGGAAGAGGAAAAGCGAAAATGAACGGGTGCTGTTCCATAAAACTGTGAAAACTGACTCAAAGGTTCTAAAACACAACCTTGAGGTCAAATAAACAGAGATAATACAGTGGGAAGAATGCAACAGGAAATTTTATATGGAAAAATTTATTCTGAGGTAGCTTTTAAACAGCATTTGGAGTATAACAGAATAGTACCTCTTTAAAATTTTAACTCTTTCTTCTTGCCCTTAGCCTGGCCCTCCTGGCTCCCTGAACTATAAGATCTCCCTCATTCCCTTAACCTGCTTGTCATGCCTCCTAGGAACCTTCAGGCTACCCATAAGATGTTGTGCATGGAGTTATAGAATCTCCCTATGGATTCATTGAGAAAATGAAAATGCTAATGAATTATGTGGATTGTTTTATAATCTTTCCACAGATATCAGGAGAAATCTGAAAGATAAGATTTTCTTTTGTGTAATATAAAACTAGAATTTCTTTTCTTGGCATTCAAGATTTATTATCTTAAATTGCAAATGCTTATGCAGTGTTTTTTGACTTTTTAGTCCAACAAATGGTATTCAACAGCAGCAAAATTCATAGCATTTACTTATTCATTCAAACTGAGGAGATGTAGGACAGTTTCAAAGAAAAGCTGGTGGCTTTTAAAGCTGAGACAGGTTACTAAAAAGAGTGTTGAATAGTCTCCCTTTAAATATAAGATAAGAAGCTTATTATAGACCTATACAGAAAGATGGACCAGTTTAGATGGTTGCCCAAAGTGCTTTCTTTCCCATGCTTGGTTATTTCTTTATTTATTAGCTACTTGATGGTGACACACTTCCTTTCACAAAAGAGTTTTGGTGATTAAATTTCATCCAGTTTATAGCAATGTGACCAATACTGAATTATTTTGGTCATCATTATGCCACTACTCAGTACTCAGAGTCATTTCATTAACATTAAAATTAACTCTGCCATTTCCTCGGTGGACAACCTCTGGACAAGCTGGGAAACAAAACATATAGATTTAATGAGCAAGTTGTTGTCTGGGTGGTCCAAACATCCTGCTAGCTCTGATGTCAGTCAATTATACTTAATTATATTTAATTTAAGTCCTATATGGTTCACTAATTATGGAAGACAGTTTAGCTCTTATGAGAGACAAAACTCTGCAGTGACTTGCGACAGTGAAAATTTGTTGGAGAATTTGATAGGATGTGTTTTTTTTTTTCATTTTCCCTTTGTCTTTTCTTTTTTTCCTTATGCAATTTTTTTACTTTGTATTTTTATCTTTACATGCATAGACAGAGAAAAGCACTGGATCGTACATAATGAGCTTTCTTTTACTCTACTTTCCAGAGTGGAAATAGAATTCTGTGCTCCATCATTCTGAGCCATCACCAGGGTCCGACCATTATCAACTATGATGATGAGAGTGGAAAGACATGTGTGCACATCGCTGCAGCAGCAGGTTTCAGTGACATTATTACAGAACTGGCAAGAGTCCCTGAGTGTAACCTGCAGGCTCTGGATGTGGACGACAGGTATCCATAGCAACTCAGAAAGTCTTGAGAGCTACTCATCTTCTCCAAATGTTAATCGCAACATAAAGAACATGTTAAAGGAGTTATCCCATATGACTATATCTTTATTGCCAGTAATATTTACACATGTGCTTGTGACAATAAAAGCTGCTCTATTTTAGTCAGGGCAGGAAAAATCATTGTTATGAAGAGAAACACTGTGACTATACAGTATTGTCAGATTTTCCACTTTTTGCTAAACGTCCTGAGTGTTCTCAGAAGGCTTTCTGTATATCAGCTTCCTGCTATATGTACTTTTTGTTCTGAACAGTAAGTCTTATTATTTTCTTCATTCCTGAACTGTGTCATAAAGTCAACAGGTTTTGTTATCCAGACAAGAGGATAATAGAGTCTCTGTATTTAGAACTAGATGTGACCTTATTAGGATTTTTTTTCAAACATTCAGATATTAAAGAGGTATTGGCATAGAAAAGGAAGCTGCGTCCAGAAAGTGAAGAGACTTAACTCATGGGTAAATGAAGACTTGTATCCTTGTCTTCCAAACATAGAGCTTTTCACCATACAGTACCCTTAATCCATAATCAACTATTAGAGATTTTCAGTTTCAATGTTTATCTAACCTTTGTTTTGGTTAGACATTGAGTCTAATGGAAATAGAATAATATAACAACAAACAAGACTATCGAAAATAAGTATAAGGTTTATATATTAAATATGGTTTTTTTACCCTTTTATTGAAGTGCAAAGTGAACCACTTACTAATCTTAATTTTAGATACCACAAGAAACATCCGTACTCCCTGATAACCTGGGAAAAAATTTCTTTAGTTCCATATAAATCTCAGAAGGTGGAGACGGTTAACATAATGACTTTAATTAAAAGTGAAGTATAAATCATTGAAAGCAGACATTTTCCTAAGAGCAGACATTGATCCTGAGCAGGTAAGAAAGAACAAGGATTTCAGTTACATGGGGATGTAGGGGATGGGGAGGGGGCAGGGCGAATGATCCAAAAAGAGAAGAAAGGAACACATTTAAGGAGAGCTGGAGAGAAGTTTGCCTACTTTGAATTACTTTTAGAACTAGCTCTGAATAGACTATTTCCCATTTTATATTATCATACACTGAGCAAAGAAACTCCAGTTCTCCAGGCCTCAGGGAAGGAATAAAACCAAGGAGAGAAAAAAAGTGCAAAAGATAAGGTTCTACGAGAGTTCAAAACTAAGTAAAATCTCAAGGCAAGTCTAGTTCCTGCTCCAAAGCTTAATTTGCGTGTTTGGAGCACAGATCATATCCTGCCCTCTGTTTTGTTTCACATTTTCTGCATTGTGCAGCTCTGTCTTCACATTGAAACTGTAAGCTTGTGTTAGTAGTAGAATTTTCAAAATACTTTAGGTTTTAGAGCTTTAAGCATTGGCAGTATTCGTGACTTCTCTTTCCTTCTTCTCTTTACTAGTGGAGAGAAAGTTTTTGAGGAAAGAGAGGAAAAATAAGGCAATGATTAAAAAAAAAGAGGATGAGAGAAAATAGATATTAAAATACATCATAAATCTCTAATATTTAAAACATGGTGGTACTAGTCTAAGATTGATGGCACAGAACACATAAATAACCCAGAAGTAGCTTATGTAGTTTAAATGTCCTACATTTCATCAGTGTCTGAGGTCACACTTTCCTTTAATACCTAACTCATTTATCTTTAGGAAGGACAGTCTTTTATCAAGTTCTCCTCCCTACGCATTTCTGGGAATTCTCTAGGGAATGTTTACGTGTTCCATAAATCATTCCTTGGCTGCTGATACCTCAACCAGTACTGCATTCTTGTACCCATCATCTTCTGCCATTCAGAGGCCACCTCATCAGCCCACTGCTCATCTCTGATGAATTTCTTCTGAATCATGAGCCCTGACTTTCTATTCCTCAGTGTGATAGCTGAAACCAGTCTATGTTTACTGGACTATCCTGAAGCTTAGAGGTAAGAAAGGAACTATAGCTTAGCTAACCTGAAATTGAATACTACAGATTGCTCACAAAGACTCTGTGTATATTAATTAGATGTTATCTATATGTTCTCCTTGCTTCTCTGCAGACGAATTTAAGTCCCCCCCCAAACCCCCACTCTTCTGAACTTCTTTCATGTCAGCAGTTGGAAGAATTAAAGCAGTCCATCATTGTCATAAAGGAGTATTTCACAATGCTCCAAAATAAGCTGTCACATATTAGTAAGCCTAACTAGATTGATGTCCAACCTTCTATCTACTGAATTTACTGGCAACATATTCTCTAAACAGAAGGGTGTAATCTGGCTGATGCCTCATCTAGTTTCATAATAAATACTGTCTAGAGACCTCGCTCATGTAGAATGGAATAAATCATACTTGCCACATATTCAAAGAAGCAAGGTGATTAATCACTATATTGAAAAAAATATATGGTCCTATTAAGGGTTCTCAAATTGCTGCTCATAGCATAACAGGAGCAGGAGGATGTTTAATTGACAGAAGACACATGATGCACATGAGAACTCTGCACGTACCGTGGACATGGCTACTCTCTAAATACTAAAGCCCAAGCTCCTTCACAGATAGCCCCAACTGAGCCCTACTCTATCCAGCTCCCAGGCAGCCTCCATGTGTGAGAGACCACTTGGTTCTCCCAAGAGTGCCCTTCTACCCAAGGTTCAGGCCCCAACATAAGGCCAAGGAGAGGTCTTCCATGCCCTCCTTTCCTTCTCTAAGATTGGTCCCTTCCTAAAGTGACTGACAGGAAGAATAGCCATTCTCTTCAATGGAAACCCCAATTATAGAAATGTTAACTTGACCTATACCCCTCCTTAACCTCCTATAATCCCATTGCCTAGACACCCCTAATTCCTATTTCCCTGCAGCTATGCCAAGAAAGCAAGGTTCTGGTCCCCGTTGCTCTTGGGTCCAGTGGTCCTTTATGCTCTTATCAGCCTCTTGTCACATCTGCCTTGACAGCTGAGGGAGAGCTCTTTTCACTATTGGGGAACTGCTTTGCTCCAAATCTTCTCTCAGTTCTGGGCTTGGTTGAGGAAATAGAAAGACACTAATCCCATCCTGATATATCCTTCCCCTGAAGTTGAGCATATCAACCATCTTCTTAATAGGTCAGGATCCCATCATGTTAGTAAATGGTGCTGAGAAAGTTGTCTATGTTATTGGAAAGACAGTCAGATTGACTCCACATTGCAGCACACATACCAAAATACACAAAGACATATGCAGGTTTTTTTTTAATCCAATAAGTCTACAAGAAAATATTGTTTTTTAAAAAAAAATTTACGTTCAGTGAAATTTATGTTTTTGGTATACAGTTATATGAGTTTTGATCCGTGTATAGATTCATGTAACCATCACAAACAAGATTCAAAACAATTACATCGATTTCAATTTCAGCTTAGGTTGTCCTTTTGTAATCAAACCCTCTTCCATTTCTAAGCTCTGGAAACTTGACTTATTCTCTTCTCTATGGTTTTGCCTTTCTAGAATGCCATGTAAATGGAAATATGCAGTCTGTGATTTTTTGAGATTAACTTATTTCACTTAGCAGGCTGCATTTGAGATTCATTAATGTTGTTCTACGTAGGAGCAGGCTGTTCTTTTTTATTTCTGAGAAGTATTCCATTGTAAAGATGAACCACAGTTTGTTTATCCATTCACCTGTTAAAGGACATTAGATTGTTTCCAGTTTGGGGCAATTATGAATAATGGAGCTATAAACATTCATGTACAAGTTTTTGTGTGAACATAGTTTTCATTTCTCTAATTGAATATCTAGAAGTGAGATCGCTTGCTCATACAGTAAGTATATGTTTAACTATAGAAGGAACTGACAAATTGTTTTCTAGAGAGGCTGTTCCATTTTGCATTCCCACCAGTAATGTAACAAAGTTCTAGTTGCTCCATATCTTCACCAGCACTTGGTTTTGCCAGAGTTTTTTTGTTTTTCTTTTTCTTTTCTTTCTTTCTTCCTTATTTTTTTAATCAATAATAACTTTTTAAATTTTTTAAATAATTTTTTATTTTTCAATTACAGTTGACATACAATATTAGTTTCAGCTGTACGACATAGTAATTAGATATTTAGATAACTTACAAAGTGATCATTCCAATAAATCTAGTACCCATCTGACACCATACATAATTGTTACAATACTATTGACTATATTCCTTATGTTATACTTTACATCCCCATGACTATTTTGTAACTACCAAATTGTACTTCTGAATCCAGTCCCCTTTTTCACCCACCCCTTAACCCTCTTCCCATCTGGCAACCATCAAAATGTCTTCTGTCTATGAGTTTGTTTCTGTTTTGTTTGTTCCTTTATTTTGTTCTTTAGATTCCACATGTAAGTGAAATCATGTAGCATTTGTTTTTCTCTGTCCGCCCTACTCTACTCAGTAAAATACCCTCTAGGTCTACCATGTTGTTGCAAATGGCAATTTTCATTGTCTTCTTTTTAAATTTTAGCCATTTTAATAATTATGTAGTGGTATCTCACTGTGGTTTTAATTTGCATTTCCCTAATGACAGATGTTGTTGAGCACCTTTTCAAGTGCTTATTTATTATTCATACATCTTCTTTGATAATGTGTCTGTTCTGATCTTTTGCTAATTTTTAAAATGGCTTGTGTATTTTTTTATTCAGTTTGGAAAGATTTTATATAGCCTGAATATAAGCCCTTTGTCAGGTATGTGATTTGCAAATATTTTCTCCCAGTCTCTTGCTTTTTAAAAAAATTTTCTTAAGAAAATACTGGTTTTACAATTTAGCAAAGGTTTAAATACTGATGAATATTTACTTACCTTTTGGCTGATGAAGAACTTTCCAAGCATAAAATCATGAAAGAAACAAAAAGTAAAGAGGCAATTAAATGTGAGTATTTTTTAAATTTTTTAATGGAAAATCACTAAAAACTTAAAAGTCAAGTAACAAATTACAGAAAATGTTTGCATAAGTATAATCCATAAAAGACTGATACATTTAATATGTAAAAAGCCTGTATAAATTGGTAGAAAAACTAATAATCTAATAGAAAACTTGGCAAAGGGCTTGGAGCCATTTCAGTGAAGAAACATAAATGCCAAAAAAAAAACATTTTTTAAGATGCTGATAATACTCAATATTAGGAAAGGAGTCAGGACACAGCTGGTAGGAGAATAAGCTGAGTTAATCTTCTCAGAAGGCAGTTTGGCACCATGTATAAAGAGCCTTAAAATTGTTCATAACTCTGACCCACTACTTCCTCTTCTAGGAAATTCTCAGAAAGGCCAGAGAAGGCAGAAGGCCAGGGAATACTTAGAGCTGGAGGAGAGGTTCCTACACGTGTACACCATCATCCCAAATCCCCATTTAATACATACTATTTCTACATTTAAAAAGCAACGATTTTTTCCTGCCGCCATCTGAGTTTAAGCTGGAGCTGTTGCCGGCTAAGCAACCTACACAATTCACACTTGTGTTGTTCCCATGTGGTCCCCCAGGACACCTTTACACTGGGCTGCAGCTGCAGGGAAGGCAGAATGTGTGCAGTCACTGCTAAAGTTGGGGATGGACAGCAACCTCCGAGACATCAATGAGAGCACGCCCCTGGCGTACGCCCTGTACTGCGGTCACGTGGCCTGTGTTAAACTCCTCTCCCAAGAGACCAGGTGAGCACAGCAGGAGGCACTCGTTTGTATTTCCTCTCAAAGATTTAAAAAATTGGATGGGAATTTTTTTGATTGCCAATGTGCAAAACCAGCAATAACTTAATAATGACGTTTGTCATTACCTAAATATAGCAACGTGTTTTCGACTCTGTGGAACAAAATGATAGTAGTAAGCCTGAATCTGTCAGCCTAACATTCACTGACCTTTAATCTCTTCTTTCCTTTATTTTCTCTTTCCTCTTCCCTTTATGCTATGTTGTTTTAATCCTTTTGCCTAAATCAGCAGTTCTTAAACTATTTGTTTTCATGATACTTTTATATTCTCAAAAATTATGGACGACCCGAAAGAGATTTTGTTTATGTGTTATATCTGTCGATGTTTATGGCATTAGAAATTAAAACAAATTTTTAATAAAGTATTTATTTAGTTATTCAATTTAAAGTAATAATAAACCCTTTACGTTTTCATGTTAACATAAATACAATATTTTTAGTTGAAATAACCTATTCTTACAAAAAAATTATAGTGAGAAGTACATCATTGTTCTACATTGTTTTGCAAATCTCTTTGGTATCTTAACAGAAGTTTATAGAATACAGCTGATTCGCACTTCTTCTACATTCAATCTGTTACAATACATTGGTTTAAGTGTATGAAAACAATCTGGCCTTGCATAAATGTGTAGTTGGTCAATTAAATATTTCAATAACCTCTTTAGATAATTATGGACACTTTCCCTTTGATATTATACCAAAACTTGACAAGCAATAGTTTCCTAAAGGTTAGTTGCAATGTGGACCCTGTCACCATATTAGTGAACTTTTTCTACTCTGTTACATTCAAATCCATTAGTCTATCTTGCACTTTAAATGAGTCTTATACCATGCATGATTATATAACATCTTGCTTTGGTCCTTTGAAAAATATTGCTTCACTTAATTATGAATACCTTTCAAATGACACATTTCATTAAACAATATCAAAAACTCACATTTGTTAATATCATCACTGATCTTGTCTTAAAAGTCTTTATGTATCAGGAAGCTGTCAAGCTTACAATGTGAATTTAAGTTTTCCAAAATTCTAATTTTTGCTTGAAATCTAGACTCTTGTCATTGACAACAACTACTGTCATGTACCTTGAAAGGACAGACTCACTTTGTTCATTTTTGAGAAAATTTCTCCAAATATCTCACTCTGAATAACCCTCATTTGTCTGTAAGTCATAAAAATTATGTTCCATGCAAAAAAAGTGTCTAGTTTAGTTGGCACTCAATTTAATAAGTGCTTTACCTCAAGATAACTATCGTACTTTAGTATATAGCAGAATTGTTTATGAGTACTTCCTATTTTGTCAAAAAATGTATATCCAAGGATCAATATTTAATAATAGTAATAACTTTTACTGGACATTAAGTTAAATGACAATTTTTGTGATGCACAAATGCTTCATTTGTGCCAAGTAGCCCATAGTTTCGCCCATTATCTCTATTACACCCTTGGCACAAAAAACGGCACAGTGAAAAAGACAAATTACATCTTGATATTATTATGAATATAATTTTAACCTTATGAAACCCTTTAAAGACTGTCAGGAATCCCTTCCCCAGGGTTCGGTGGACCATACTTTGAGACCCACTGGCCTAAAGCATAACCTGTTACAAGAGAAGGTGATAAACTGTAGAAGATGCTGAAACAGCATTAATTAGCACAGGGGCATATTCTATATAAGGAAACTTGAAAAAAAAAAGTTAGAATTCTCCTGGGGTTCTTTCTGTTAGTGTTAGGAGTCCAGAAGTAGTGTTCAATGTTTCAAAAAGCCTATTGGGAGGTTAATAAAAGGATGATAAAAAAACATTCATAGGAATAAAGATTCAATTATGCACTGTGTCACTTGTAGGAAAAAAAGAAAAAGAAAAACACTCATTCTATGCACCAAAATAAGTGGTGGTGTTTTTCAAATTATAGATTACAATTTCTCACTCTAAAGAGTAATGTTACAGTCTGGCTTTTAGGGTCTGCCCATGAGTCAGGTTTCATCGTTAACTCATATCGCAGAGAGCATTAAGTCCATTATGGCCTCAAAAGAGAAAAACACAGAATTTTCCAACGAATGAAAACAGAAGAGTGACGTGGGGGGAAATTCTCCACCTAAGAAGAGCCAGCCGAACACTGCTGACCTGTTTTTCTTTAGAATTTGCCTGCCTATTTGATGCTGCTTGCTTTTCTGCTGCTGCCACACCCAGCCTCTGGCATACACACTTCCTCTTACGCAGCTGAAGCCCAGACAAAAGCTTCTTTCCTTGGTTTCCTTTAGTAACCTTTTTTTAATAAGTATTTTTCAATAGGGAAACAAAAAGCACACAAACAACATAAAATGGGCAGGCTTCCTGAGATGGGTAATGTCAGAGCTCTGCCGGGATCTCCTGGGATCCCTTTCAGAGAACCTCGGAAACCACACTCCCCCCAACTTCTGCAACCTCCATCCTGCTTCTACTAGTTAAAGCTTCAACTCAACCCTTGGACTTCATCTCTTTGATTTAAAACTTACACTCCTACTGCCTCTCTCGAAACAGACTATCTAGGGATAGTTCCAACTAGGCAGAGAACTGACCATGGCAAGGACCACTTCTAGAAAGGGGTTGTGAGTTCTTGCACTTTGTCTTTGGCTTGAGAGGACTATGAGGTATCTTTGAAGGATCTAAGACGTTCTGCTCAAGCTTATGGAATAGAGGGAGGCATTTTGGTTAGTGGTAGTGTCTGCACTTTCTATCCTCATGTGCTATTCTTGTTATTTCATATTCTCATAGAACAGAGCCTACGCAACCCCTTCCTTCCCAGAACAGTAGACCCCAGAAGAAGGAGGGGCGTTTCAGCACACTCAATCAAATCTTCTGCAAAAACAGGAAAGAAGAACAGAGGGCCTCTCAGAAGTATCACAGCAGGGACGCACACAGCAGGAAGAACAGCTCGGAAGTTGATGACATCATCACCACCTTTGACAGCACTGTGGATACCAACTGCCAAGAACAGCCTGGTGATCAGGTGGCTATGGTTGACTTTAAAAAGAGGACCTCAGAGAATTCAAAATACCTCTTGCCAGAAAAGAAGCCTCTGGCATATAAGGGGCTTCCACCAATCAGAACGCAGAGTCTCCCACCCATCACCCTGGGCAATAACTTCCTGACGGCCTCCCATGGGGCCATTTCCCATGCTGGCTTGAGCTCTGGTACTCATCACATGGCCCAGCCATCTCAGAAAAGCCGGAGTGAGCAGGATTTATTGACTAACAGAACTGGCAGCCAGGCATTGCTAGATAACCCCTGGAGAGGTGATTCTAGTCAGGTGCTCTGCAAAGCTTGGACTACGTCTTCTGATAAGCTGCTAGACAGGTTGCTCACCAGCAGATCCAGTCACCAGGAAGTCTCCGTGCCTCCACATCTTCCTCATCTACATAATCCTTCATCAGGTAAATTCCTGGCTTCCTTCTTCATTCTTGGCAGGCTCTAGGGGGAAATGTCTCATATAGCTCTGGGTTAGGAACTAGAGTGATAGTATCCTAGAGGGCAGGGCCAGAGCAAATTGGGTGATTAGGGACACCTTTTTTTCCTTGAATTCACTAGATTCAAGGCTTCCAGGCAATTGTAAATAAAAGCATGTGCCCACTCATCTTCCCAGCAAATATGTGTGGTGACTAGCATATTAGAACAGGAATATTACTATATCCACTAACTAGGATTCTTAACCAGGGGTGTTTGGCAAAATTACCTATGAGAGGTTGATTTGTTTGTTTGAGTGATTGTTTTAAATCAGGTATTCAATCCCCGTTCCAGACCTACTGAACCAAAATCTTAGTGAGGGAGGAGGGAAGATGGTAATGCCTTGCATGTATACATGTAGAAAAAAAATGCATTCACACTTTTATGGTTCAAGGCTCCACACATACCAAAGGGTCACATGGCAATTCTCCCTATGGCCTCTAACCTCGGTTACTTAGCACCCCTTACTACCTCCAACATTAGCTACCAATGTTGTTAATTTTCTGTTTATTCTTCCAGAATATTTTATACACATATATATATTTATATACATTAAATATGTATATATCACCTTCTAAATAAATATATCACTCTAAAGAATTTATACACATACAAGCAAATATATATATGTATATTTCCCCCTTTCTGAATAAATATACCACACTAAAACTTTTATTTTTATATTTTTTAAATGATTCTGATGCACACTGGAGACTGGGAACCATTGCTCTAAAGCACAGTCTATAAAACGACTTCCAAAATCATTTTATTACCACCGTAGCTAGTTCTATTTTCAAGTGAATTAATTGCTAATTTTTAAAAATCATTATGTTTTACATAAAAATCTAAAATTCTGGTTTCTCTTGAAAAATTAAAAATCTGGCAAGACTGAACCCAAATTCTCACTTAGGAATAATTGGCTAGATCTGAATAACCCCTCTCCCCTTGGGTACCACTTGGACATTGCTGAACTGACCCCAGTTCAACCCAGCCTACACTACTTTCTAGTATGTCTCCATGAAGCATCAGTTCTTTTTCAATGTGTTTCTGTTGTTGTCTTTCTTATAGTAAGGTTAAGGGGGAAACGATATATTTCTTGAACTCATCAAAAAACCCACCACTTATTTTGTTTCCGTCAAAAGGAGAAGAATAAAAGACCAAGAAGGCTATGTGCTAGTTTTCTTTAAAGAAGTGGAGGAGGGACATATTTCTTTGAGAATGAGGACTATAACTTCTTATTAAATACGCAGCATGAGTCTGGCTTTCCTCACATCTGCCTGGCGTCTAAAGCCTGTGGAGCAGAGTATGGCTCCTCTCATTCATGTTTATATGTATTTAAGCACAGGGTAAATATGGGTAAGTGCATGAAGGCTTTCTCCTGGTATTTGAGAAAAACTCCACTCAAGATTTTACTTCCTCCACAAAGCACTGAGGTGTTTGGCTGGTGGCATGGGTCATGTTTTTGCTTTTGTTCTAGGTCTGCCATCTTTTGACTCTTAGTGGCCTCCAGAACTTCGACCCAGCCCGCTCTCTGAAGTTGGTCACATCCTAGCTAATATTTTCTCTTTTGAAAATCTTTCTAAATTTTTGGAAGTCTTGTTCTTTTTCTGTTTCTAAGACAGCCATATTAGTTTTTATTGAGTTCAGCTACCTGTAACAGAGACCCAAAGTAACAGTGGCTTAAACAACATAGAAGTTTATTGCCCTCATACGAAAGATATCTAAAGTAGGTAGTTCCCAGGTGTTCAATGGCTCCTTGATCACCAGAGACCTAGGCTCCTTCCATCTGTGTGCTCCATAGCTCATCACATGGCTTCTATCCTTCAGATCATTTTGCAGTCCACAATAGCTGACAGAGCAGAAGGAAGGAAGTAAAGAGAGGGGATAAAAGTGATGTGCCCCCAGCTGAATCAGCTCCCATTAAGAGGTCATCTTCCCTTAAGTCCCACATATCTGCTTATATCTCATTAATCAGATCTTTATTCACATGGTCACACCTATCTGCAAGGGAGACTGGAAATTATAGTCTTTTAGCTGGGCACATGGCTATCCCTCAAAAATTGGATTTTTGTTTCTAAAAAAAAAGTGAGGATAGGTATTAGACAGATTCTGTCACATGTGCCATCTAAAACTTTCAATATTATTTGAAATAAAAAGAAATTCAACAAACTCGGTTTGAGGATTTGCTTCACTTTTCCAGTGAAGTAACTTAAAAAGTTCTGGGGTAGCAAAATAGCAGAAAATAAGAAGCTAAATTTTCCAAGAGAATCTTATATTACTAGCTGTGCTTATATTGAAGCATTTATTTTTTCAACCGATGTTTTTGAGTGCTGATAATAATTAGGAACATCCCAGGCAACTGAGTCATGATTAAGATAAATTTCCAAAGAATCTGCAGCCTATAAATGAGCTTTAAGGGATATGGATTTGCTAAAATGATTGTGTAACTGACTTTAAACTGATTTTCTTCTCATGTTTAGATACAAGATCATGGGGTTTTTTTAATGAAAGAACCTCAGTCATTCACTTATTCATTAAATGGTTATTAAGTGTCTATCATTCTAGTTTACCAAGAGGCAGTATACTCCAGTGGTTAAGAGAGGAGTTCTAAAGCCACACTGTTTGCGTTCAAATTCTGGCTCTTAAACTTGTTGTTACTTAATTTCTCTAAGCCTTTGTTTCCTCATCTGAAAAAAAAATGAGAGAAAATACCTAACTCACAGGGTTGTGGGTTGCTGTTAACATTAAATTAGTTGATATATGTAAAATACTTAAGAGCAGTGACTTGAACATATTACCATATTACACACATATTTAGTATTTTTTAACTATGTGCCTGGCCCTATGTTAAGCAATATGTCTTAGAGACTAACTAGACATGACCTTTATTTCAAAGATGATGAAATTTAAGTAAGTGTGCTACTTAACTGCCTATTGGCTCTCAAATCTAGTCTTCTCCCTCCTGCTCTACTCTGTACCTCAGGGAACTACACTTCCCAGGTTCCTTTGCCAGCTGCTTCCAGGTACTTTTGGCCAAGTACTGGGAGGTAATGGTGGAACAGTAAGAGCAAGAGAAGGAGGAAAACCATGTAGTTCTACTCAATGTCCCTCTGATTCCTGTGGCATCTCCAACAGTGGCTCTATCTCCTCCCAATTCCTTCTTCCATAGTCCCTCACTCTGTGGTTCTGGCTCCCACTAGTTTCTGGGCCTTGGTAATACCATCTCTTTGTCTTATGCCTCCAGCCTGGAGGCAGGTACATCTTCCTGCTGGGGCCAATCTCTGGATTGTCCTTCTAACCTGTGCTGTTTGGTGTCTCACTTTCCCATCACCAGCATAACCAACTTTTTGTATGAAATTCCCTCTGCTTCAAAGATCTAGAGAGGTCTCTATTTTCCTGAATGACACTGATCAGTAAAGCAAGACAAGTCATCTCTCTGGGCCACAGTTTCCTTACCCTCCAGATTAAAGGCTGGGACTATTTTGTTTCATTAGGCCCTTTCCAGTTGCAATTCACATGGCTTAGAAGACTTAAAACAATTTGCTCAAAGTCTTATAACTAATTAGTGACATATTTAGAATTTGAACCCAGATATCCTAAATAGGAATGTATCACCTTGGCAATGTATTTCTTTAAATCTCAAGTCCAGTTTGTTAATATGCTTACCAATTACCTACAATGTGATTGTCTTAGAAATTATATTGTCCTTCCCTAAATTAAAAAAAAAATTTGTGCCTGTACATTTTACTTTCGTGGACATTTTTAACCCAATTTGAAATGTCGTTTTTAGAACTGATGAGGCTCCTGGACTACAGTTGGGATGGTTCGCTTAAGTGGTTTAAGTTGTTAGACTAGGCGGGTTGAAACTCAATGGATTTCTGCATTGAGCTCCCATATTTGATGTGAAAGCCTAGTGTAGTAAAGCAATTCAATACTATAAATCATACCACTTCTCCACTGGCTTGAACTTGGATATAACTTTGGATTTTCTCCTTTCCCGCCCTGGGTTTAGTACAAATAATATGGGCTAGCAGTTGCTGCTGTTTGAATTCCTGGAAGCCAATATCCTATGCTTGCATCAGCAACTCTGAACATTTAGCTGTAATGATTATTGCTTAACTTTTATTGAGACCTGTCAGTGGGTTAGATGGAGAGGGATGGGAGAGGAGGCACTTATCCTAATGAGGGAATTTAGGGCACATCAGCTTAATTCATTGCAAGTAGCTTTTAGAGAAAATGGAACAGAAATCTCTATGGTGTTTGCTACCAGCCTGGTTATTTACAAGCCATCACAAGGAAAGTAAGAACGTGCTCTTTTTCTTTCTCTCTCAAGAGAGAACTTCCTCCTCCAGAATTTTCTAGAGTACCCCAGCAACAGTGCACTCTCCTCCCTGTTGTATGTCTGATCCTGTGACCCCTTTTTTTAAACCCATTAGAGAATTTACATGTCTCCAGGACAGAGGCAGATTCTTTAGTTAGCAAATATAATCCTCCCAGCATAGTGTAGCCTCCTCACCTCTCATTCTTAGCTTCAGCACCTCTCATCTCTAATCCTTTTTCCATATCCCTTTGAACAGTTCCTTGAATATCTCTCAGTTCCTTAACAAGCCCCCATGGCTTTTCACTCTAGGATATCTTTGCCCATGTTATTATTACCTTCTACTGGCTGTGTGCTTGACAGACTGCTACAATCTTTTAAGAACCAGCTCAAAACTCACCTTCTATGTGGAAGTCACCTTGACCTCAGTAGGAGTTGTGACCTTTGCTTATTCATCGTAAAACTTCACCTCGTTGAGCCTCCTCTGGGGCAGTGAACTTCGTACTTCCCCTTCAACAACAAAGCACGGGAGGAGTTTTTATTCCCATTCTAGAGATGAAGACATTGAGGCATGGAGAGGTTAGCCACCTGACTAAGGTCACAGAGCTAGCACTAGCTGGGAAGTGGCGGAGCTGACATTCAAGTGAGGTCTATGGGATTCAAGACACCTTGACCTCCCTGGACCCTCCTTTCCTCTGTGATGCCCTCATAGGACTCATGGGCTTTAAAAATGCAAGTTTACTTGTCTTTCTTCAAACATACACAGTAAGTCCCTCCTGGGCACCTTGTCTTCTCTTTGTACTCTAGACTCAGGAATACAGTGAGCATGCAATAGATGAATGCTGAATTGATTTGCTTGTTTTAATTATTATTAATCCTTCATTCACTTCTGGTTCCTTCATTTAACTGTGGAAACATTTCCTGCCTTTTTATTCTAGGACAGTGTTCCTCAACCCTGTGCCCACAGACTGAACACTCCCCGAAGGTGCCTGTAGCACAGATAAGAGAGCTTTAGGCTGTGCACGGGTCCATCCTGTCCTTCAAAATGGAGCCAAATGCCAGTGTACAATGAAGTTTAACTCTCCTTTCACCTCCCAAATCACTGCCACAGCCCTTCTCTGTCCACTTCTCCCATCCTATCAATACTGATTTGGCTCCTAGAAAGGAAGGATAACATGAATTTTAGGGTTAGAGAGACCTTAGTTGGAGCCCAGGCTCTGTCACTTCCTTTAAGTGACCTTGAGCACTTCTGAGAACTCCTCTCAGCTATGGTGTCCTGATTTGTAAAATAAGGATGGTAATAATATCTATCTCACAAGGGAATATGACTGTTAGGATTACATGGGATTATGCTTATAGCATTTAGCCCAGTCCCTAATAATAGTAAGTGCTTAATAAACATTATCTATAATTATCATTACCTTGTTACTTGGTTTTACAAATTTCCGCTCAAATGTTCATGGATAAATAATGTATGAGCTGATACAGGTTTTACTGTAATTCTGCTCAGGAAGGTTTTCTTTTTAAATAATGACTTATAAACTTATTTGACCTTAAGAGTCCAAAGGAATAAAAATATAATGAGAGACTGGAAATTTTGTTTCATCTTCACCAAATGACACTGCTCTCAGGTGGCTGCCATATATATACATCTACTTTTGGACTCACCTAAACATGAATGGTGGATCATGGGCTAATGTTCTTTTCCCCGCCCTTATTCTAAGGACCACTTTGCCTGAACAGAAGACTCAAACCGTTTGAGCGTTGCTGATGTGACTCTGGTTCCTAGCAAGAAAAAGATCAAATGATCATGTTAAACACTCCCTCTGTCCAGGAGATCATGTTAAACACTCCATAGACTAAAACTGTAGTGATTGCTAATGCTTATTGAGTGTTAACCCTGAAAGCTAAATGCTTTACATTTGTTCTCCTATTTAATCTTTATGTCAACTACAAAAGGCAGATACAACTATTTTCACCATTTTATATGAGGAAATTGAGGTTTAAATCGCGCAAGCTGGGAAGTGAGCCTGATTCTGTCTGATCCCAGAGCCCCAATTTCTATTCATTATACTGCTTGGTCAACCTTTTTAATGGACTTAAATAACTTGTGTATTCCTTTCTATTTTCAGATATCTGGAACATCTATCTCTTATAATTAGTAGCGTGTTGATACATGTTTGACAACTGGCCCTCCTGGAGAAAAAAAAAATCAGTGTTTTTTGGTTTCTCTGGTATAAATACTTTCACCATGCCGATGTCAAGCTACCAGTGAGATGTCAACAAGCTCACAAAATTCCTGAAAATGTAACCGTTGGCTCCCAAGAACTGTTACGCATGGCTCGAGCACAGCACTGCTTATAGTCTAAATTAGATAATAATGATCTCTCAAGACTTTCACCCAGTTTCCATCTTCTAGGTCAGTGATTCTCAGGCCTAGCTGCACCTTGGAATCACCTGAGAGCTGAAAAAATCGAATGCGCATCCCTGCCCCAGAGAGTCTCATTTAATTGATCCGGGGTTTGGCTAAGGCAGCAGTATATTTTTTTAACTCCTCAGATAATTCCTATGTACAGCCAGGATTGAGAAACACTACTCTAGAAGAATATATTGTACTCATCACCCACTCATTTATTACAGATTGGATGAATATGTGATGTTATATCCTATTTTATTTTTCAAACTTTCTAGTTTTATAAAGTAGGTGGCCAATTGTGCTTGTTTATAAAATTTTAAACTAGTTCGTTCAATAAATGATTTTTGATACCTTTTTTTTTTCATTTAAACAGTGACTGGCATATAATAGAAATTCAATAAAGTATAACTTATTATTTTGTTGTTGTTAGTATCTTAAATTTAGCAATCTCTAACAACTTTTATGATTTTCTTATCCATTAGATTTTATAATTTGTACTTGGATGAGTCTTAAATGATTGATGCAAGTATGTTTTTCCACAGGACAAAATTTTCAACATCTCTCCCCAAATAGACCCAAAATCAGGGATCTTCCTTTTTCCCGGAACAACCTAGCTCCCCTACCAGACCAAAAATGTAAGTATTATGAATCTTCCTCAGCTTCCTTTGCAAGTGTTAACATGTCCAGACACAACTAAATATTATTTCAGTTTACTTTCATTTTCCAAGTGAAAATCAGGTACCAAAACTTCTAAGTTATAGGAAAATAGAATAGAGACAGTCTTTAAAGATACATAATGCTTGTTTAAAACAACAACTCCTTTCCTTAAGGAATTTTTGTGTTTAGACTATAAAAATTATAACAGAGCTTATTTTGCTATGTACTATTTGATGTGTTTAAGAAGATACTTTAAAAATTCTCTTAAGACTGGTCTCTCTACATTGGTTTCCTTACTATGATAGACACATAGAAATGTCTGTCACCTTTTTATTCACGGGCTATGCATTTCTAAGCAGAATGGAATAATCAAGTAGATGCTGTTCATCAGTATCACTTTTGGCATTATTGATTTCTTTGTTAATATTTTATAGAAAAATTTCTCACAATGTAAAATATATTCTATTCAATCAGTGATATTAAGTTTTGAGTGTTTCAAAGTATTACCTGGGGCACTTGTTATGAAGTAGATTCCAGGTCCCACACCCAGAAATTCTGAGTTTGTGTATCCTCACATCTGTACTCTGAGGCAGGTTCCATTACTATTCCCATAGAGCAGATGAGAAAACTGACTTTAGAGAAGTTACATGGCCTGCCCAACATTACTTAGTAAGTAACAGAGCCAGGAACAAAACTATGGGTTATTGAGTCCGCTGCCTCATGAAACAAGCAATACTTCCTGGATTCTAATGCACTTCCTTCCTTTTCTTCTTATCCTAGACCACCCACCTGGCTATAACATGCACAGGCACACATGCACATACACTCACACACACATACATATCCTCCGCATCTTCCTAATTGCAGAGGTTAAATGATTTAGGAGTTGCCCTCACTATTACAGACAAATTTCTTAACCTTTCTGTACTTCAGTTTCCTCACTTAACCTATAACAGCCTTACCAACTGATACTATTATAGGATTAAATGAGTTAAGGTATGTAAAACACCTGGCAACTGTTTGCACAGAGTAAATACCCAATATGTCTTTTCTGCACCAGGCTGTAGTTGGGAGGAGACCAATCAAAAGTTTTGAAACTCTTTAGAGAAAAACTATGAGTGGGGGGGGGGGCGGGTCTTAATACAAGCCTATCTTTTTGCAGTTAAGGAAAGGAAGAGGTGGAGAGCTATATCCTAGTTATACAAAGAGTAGCAGAAATGATGTTCTCTTCCTTAGCACCTCAGTTCTTTGCCCTTACTGATTTATGTAAAATGAGAGTGTTGGATGATATGAATTCAATTATCAAATGAAATTCAAGCCTGACCTTGTCTTTTAGCAGAAACCTAGTCTAAGATGTCTAAACAAAGACATCTAATTAAGAAAAGAGTTGTTCAGCCTTAAATCCTGGTAGGGCTCCAAAAAGCCTAACGGAAGAAATTTTCTTTGGTAGAGCCCAGGAGTTTTGCTTTTTACAATTTAATTTAAGGAGAAAAGGGAAGATAAACATCTTTGATCAACTTTAGCTCTATGAAAAAGAAATGGAAAGGTACACAGTGCTCTTCCTAAAAGAAACACGAGAACCTTTTGAGGTTTGCATAAAAGCACAGCAACAAATGTCTTGGGGTTTGTTTAGAGCCTTGTGCTGACTTGGCCATCAACAGCTACTCCACCCAAGGAACAGAAAGCTCTGCCAGGCACGCACAACTTGATCATGCTTTGATCAAACTTGGCCCTGACTGGTATTTGTGCATATCTGACATCCCTGACTACATATGGTAAGTCTGAATATATATATGAATATGTGTATGAATACATATATACATACACACAGCTTTCACCTGCAGTCTAGCTCTCACCAAGACAAGCTTCTTAGAAATGCCTTCACTCCTAAAGAAATAACACAGTTCTTCTACCACCATTCCTCATGAGACTCTGAGAAAAGCAAATCTTGAAAGTCTCTCATTCTTTCACCCAGTTCTATCTGGAGAACCTCTACGAACAAACCGAGTGCTTCCTGCTATTCCAAGCCAACGGGGACACAACATACCTGCTGAAGAGAGTGAAAACTCCGCTAATCCTATCAATGATAAAAATTAACTATAGGTCACTGACTAAAAATATAGATTATATATATATATATATATATATAAAATCAGCTGTCAAGGGATGAAATTACTCTAGTTTGTAAGAACAGAGACTAATTTAGTAAATTGCATTCTATAAGCCATTCACAGTTTTATAACTCAAAATTCTATATTCCAAATAAAGACATTTCCCAAATAAGCACTTAGAATCTTTGATTGTACATATGTTGTAACTCTGTGAGTTTCTGTGACCTCTACATGCCAAAAGAGAAGTCAAAATATGTTATCAACAGGGAAACTTAGCTATGTTTGGTTTGTTTCGTGGCATGTGTGATGATTATTTTTTCTGAATGATTTTGTTTTTTTAAAAAGTATGCTTTGGTAAATAAAAACAAAAAAAAAAACACATTCCATACTTTTCTTCACATTTATTATAATTTTACCTTGGACTGACAAAACTTAATTAAAATTAAAGTAATAAATTATTTAGTCACAGTGTGTGGCTTTTAAATGTACAATCTTCTGCATAGTATTTTCTAACATTATTAGTTCCTGGCTATAGCCCAAATCGCTGGACAGTGTTTCTGTATCTTCCTTGTTATTTGATTATTTCCACATGTTGTCATTTTCAGATATGATTGATTGTTCCAATAGTGAGAAGATCATGTAAGTTGGAAAGGTCTACATCCTGGCCCAACAGAGTGGAACAGGCATTTCTCACACATTCCTCAAATTCCTACGTATTTAATCATTCTTTTTTCTGTTTCAAAATAATAGTCTCTGCCCACTCAAGACTTTCCCAGACTTATCACTTAGCAAAGTTTGAAAGACTACTACTAACTGCAGATTTCCGTACAAAGATGTTCGTGTGCCATTTGAATTGATTTCACATTCAAGGCTCAGCCATAAAAGATCATAGTCATTCCATGTTATTTTTTAGCCTGAATGTCATTCTGTAAATATCTCAAATATAATATTTACCATTTTATATTAGTATTGTTTGTTCAAAGAGATTAGACTGTGCCATTTACTCAGTAGAAGCTCCTCTAAGGCCAAATCACAGTCCTTTGGCTCTACACTTCTAGAAATTTTTACAGTGCCTAGCATATAGTAGGCAGTCAATCATTTAATATTTTTTCAGAAAAGAAGGAAGAGAAGGAAGAAGGGAGGTAGAAAGTTAGCAAGGCAGAGAGATGTAGCAAGTGATAATAAAAGAGGTACTAGTGTACAATCTCCTTTGGACAATAATAGTTGTCTGAATCAGAGATTATGAAAGAGAGAGCCTATGGATCAGCTTCCCATGCTAGACAGTAGCTAGTGGGATGGCAAACCCTGGTGCAAATGAAAGAACTCTCAGGATAGATTCTGAAGGGTTTTCTATGTTGCTTTGTTTTGTTTGTGGGCTGTTTTTATCTTTGTAGAATTATTTTTTGTAAGTATCAGTTAGGCTGTTCAGTAAGTATCAGTTAGGCTACTGAATCCATGTCCACTCATGAGTAGATTGCTCTACACTGCCTGGATTAGTCAGGATAGGCTAATCTCTGCTTCAATAAAAAAAAATAAAATAAAAAAAAAAAAAAACCTAATATCTCATTAGCTAACATATTTTTTTTCCTCATTCACAACACATGTCTCACACCAGGTGGCAGAGTTGGCTGATGTAGTTTCTACTTCGACATGCACTTCCTTGGTGACCAAAACACAGAAAATGGGAGGTGAGTCTCATTGCTCCCTCTCACATTTCATTTGCCAAATCAAATCATATAGTCATGCCTAACTTCAAAGGGGGTAGAAAAATGCAATCCTTCTATGTGTCAGGAAGGAGCATTGGACTATATATGACTTATTCAAAAGATTACTACACTAACCAAAGTTCAGGCCCTAAGTGATCATTTAAGTATACTGGCATGCCCCCTTCCAAGTGAATAGCAAAGAAGTCAAAGCAGTTAAAAAGAAAGAAAGGAAGAAAGGAAGAAAGGAAGAAAGGAAAAAAGGAAAGAAGGAAGGAAGGAAGGAAGGAAGGAAGGAAGGAAGGAAGGAAGGAAAAGAAAGATCTGTATACAGCTATAAAACAAGCCACCATCCCCCAACACTTGAACATATGTATATACACACACATAGAATCTAATGTTGGGCCTTTCTACCCAAGTTGATTTAAGAATCTTTTGTTAGCTATGAAGAAGTAATATGCTGCCTACTCTCACCTCTTTAAATAGAGCAGCTGTCCTTTTGCCAATGGGTAAAATTACTTTTTTGGGGTAGATTCCTTCTCAGCCAATATTTCACTGACCAAATCAGATTTTAGATATTTACCAATTAGTGCCCAAATTTAAAATCTTTTTTTTCTCAAATGATTTTTTTCTTGTTTTATCACTTATATTTCCTTTCATTGCTAAGGAAAGTTTATTTATACTCATAAAAATTATAACTTTGCATATATTATTTCATTTGGATCATTACATCAACCTATATGCCCTAAGTATATAAGGAATCCAAGGCAGAGGGAGAAGTTAAGTTATGTAGCCAAAGTCACACAGCTAAAAAATGGCAGTGCAAGAGTTAGCAATGAAGTCTCTCTAGTCTCATAGTCCAGTGGTCCCCAACTTTTTTGGCACCAGGGACCAGTGCTCCTATGAGAATATAATGCCTGATGATCTGAGGTGGAGCTGAGGTGGTGATGCTAGTATTGGGGAGCGGCTGCAAATACAGATGAAGTTTCACGGGCTCACTGCTCACCTCCTGCTGCGAGGCCTTTTTCCTAACAGGCCACAGACCTATACCGGTCCATGGACTAGAGGTTGGAAACCTCTGTTATAGTCGACATACACAATCCCTAATCATCATTTTCCTTTTCTAGAAATTTCATAGATGTGGTATATCTTTGACAAAGCCTCTTTTCTCACTTCATTTATTTAGTCTACATACAGACAAACTACAGCTACTATTAATATTTATGGAAAGAGCCCACCAATTCAGTAATCAGTGCTAAATCAGTTAAGAGTTGCTTGAAATTAGCCCCCTTCCCCCATTGTTCTTAGTTCCCTTCAGTAAGTACCTGGTTTAACACAGGTGTTATTTCTACCAGTAAACACTTAGCTCCAATGCTCTTGTCTTCCTTGAAGTAAGCCAATATAAATGGATTTCTGTGACTCCAGCTTATTATCCCTTCCAATTCTATTAGAGCACAGATTGGTACATAATATGATTTTAGAAAACCCTACCAAGTAGCTGATTAGAAATATAGTACCTCCCAGAACGACAAACATAACCATTAGTTTTGCTTTTGCCCCTACTCATTGAAACACACTGATGCATATCTCTAAACAAGTGAGTGCATCCTGGCATTTTAAAGGTGGTCTTTTGAAAACAGCCTTCTGAAATCCACTATAGGCTTAAATTAGGTAATCAAGATTAAATATGTTTGACCTTAGCATGAAATGTAACACTCAAGCCCAAAACTAAATTAATCAAGGAACATGATAGTGGCTCTCACATGTAGTAACTAGACCCTCTTATTGCTTTTTTTTTTTTTTTTTTTTTTGGTGGAGGGACGGGGAAGACATTTTAAAATCTGGAAATTTTTTCAGAACCACATATTTCCTAGACATTGACACAGAAATGTTAATACTGGTTGATGAAGGCTCTCAACAAACTATAGGCTCTATCAAAACTGTTTTCTAAAGCAAATGCCTTCCCATTCTGACTTCTGTTTTAACCCAACCTTTGTCTTTTGGGCAGCTGAATGAGTTCCAAAATCCTCAGAGGCCAAATATGAGAAGTCAATGAATAAACTGTGTGAAAAGCTGAAGAGTTTCTAGTCATTGTGTTATACTTGCACAGTTGTCACAAGAAAGACAAAGGTAGTTTTCACACTAATATGTGAAAAACAGGAAAGAACTTGTTAATTATTAAATCCTTAGTAAAAATTTTATTAGTGATGAATGGTAAATTACCTTGCATTTGCTAAATGGTCCACAGACTAGAAAAACTGAGAGCAGAAAAATGACTGCTAGTTCCATTAGGAGGATAAGGTAGACTCTAATTTGTTGACTTTCATAATAAGAAGCTGACATTTTGGAGATTTAGAGATGTGGATTAGCTGTAAGATGAGAAGGTGAGGTGGAGTGTGGAAGAAACTGTTGGTCCCACATGGGCAGTGAATCCAAGAACTGAGCCCAGATACAGTTGAACACCAACAATATCTTTGGTGCACTGAAGGCAAAACTCCACCAGTGCGATGAAGTGAGTGACATTAAGGAATGAATGAAAGAAATTATCTCCACCTTTTATACTCAAGTGACATATAAAATAACTTCCAAAAAAAGCTTCTAAAGAGAAACCAATTATATTTACTGGTTATTTAGAAACTGATAGTAAAAAAACAGGTTATGAGGAAGCAAGATCACATCTTAGAGCTCAACGAATTGTTCTGCAATAAACAAACCAAGGCCTGGCCTCATTCTCAAAAGACGAACACCATTTCCCTTGACTAACACTTAAGACACTGTTCACAGATGTCCTAAGAGATACCAACTATAATCTCTTCACCTCACCAGGGCTCAAGAGTTCTGTTTAATTGAATCCTATGTATCAATGAGACAGAGAGCTATAAGCATTATGCTCCTTCATCGAGTTCAAAAATGGGCTTAAAAATGGATCTCAGGTACATCACTAATGAGCCAAATACTAACTGTATTTAAAAGTATAACTTACTCAAGCTGCTGAGCTAGAGAAGAAGAGCAAAGTTTCTGAAAGTATGTAAGAGAATAACAATAAACAGAAAGTGAAGCCAATCAGCATTATGATATATAGCTAGAAAGAGTTTTCTCAGACCTATATGACGAAGTCAAGCAAGTCTTTAAATTTGAGAAAATCTAAAAACCAAGGCAATGTTCTCATGTGTCTAAGTAGCTCACTCTAAGATAACTATCCCAGTGTTCTTTGAACAAGTGACTTTGGTGGGAGCAGGGGAATGAATACAACTACAAAGGAAAAATGAATTGAAAAGAGCTAAGGAATCTTCCCTCTCCCAAACCTCTGGTTCCTGAGATCTAGCACATTAAATCTCCTAGTAGTGAGTTTAGCGAGCATGTCTCTTTTACAGCACCACCTCCTCTTTGCCACATTCTATCAGAACAGGACAAAGAGTTAAACTTCCATAAGCCCTTTGTGTTATTCTAGTAAAAGCTTATAAAGTAAATAAGATTTTTCTTCCATAAATGTGCTGGAGCCACCTCTTACCAGCTCACAAGAGTTGACTGTTAAATACAATACTCAGAAATTTTGTGAACTGGTGTTCAACCATTTGTAACTTAAAAATGGCCATGAGGTGAATATTTACACCATGGAAATTGGCAAACACTACAAATCAAGGCTTTCTCTTATTTGAGATCTGGTTTGCCAGCATAATGTTGGATGAGACTTTTTTTGGAAATTATGCAGAATTAAGAGCATTTTTAAAGCTATCCTTTTGACAACACTGATGCTGGAGAACAGGACTCATGCCTGTCTCAAAAGTAATCATGACATGCCTAGATTTTACTATATTAAATTATATTTCATGGAATATAATTTAATCCAAGGGCAATCAAACCCATATAATATATGCATGCATAAGTCACCACTGTACCCAGAATGGGATTTCCCCTCAAATCTTATCATGAGCCAAATCATACTTTAATGAGTATTCATGGGTGAACATTTTTTTCTCCCCATAACCTTGAGAACCTATTAGTAGCTCACAACTCAATTTAGTCAATTTTTCTGTTTAAGGTAGATAGCCTGGTCTTAATGTAAGTGGCACTCTGTGACTTCATGTCTAATCTTGTTACTGCCCCCGCACCCTATAACACTCAGAAAATGCACGTGTTCCCCCTTAACTGCCCTCAGAACTAAGAAATAAACACAAACCATGGTAAAGGATAAAAGTCACAAAATGAATATGCTAGTTCCTTTCCTTAGGCTATTTTTCCCAGAATCAAGGAGATAAACAAGGGTTCTACTTATATTTACAAGCCATATTCTATTTATAGTAGATCTACTAGGTAAAGTATGGATTTTGTGCGTGTGCAGGAATAGATATATATGGGTTTGAATTACTCAGTTAGTTGTATAAGCAATCACTATTTGTTGCTAAGAACAGTTATTTTAAACCGTGTGACCCAAGAACTCAGTCATTACTCAT
>CM053501.1:75848379-75863738 GCA_028627145.1 Eidolon dupreanum
AGGGAGGGAGGGAGGGAGGGAGGGAGGGAGGGAGGGAGGAAGGAAGGAGAAAAAGAAATCATAACATTTGCCAAAGCTGCCCTGGTCTCGAAAGTATTCACATCACTATTTCTTTCTCAAAATGATACTTCATGCCAATTTGACCTCATTTCTTCATCAGTAGATCTGTTCAGGAGAGAAAGCCAACTTCTGAGACTTTGGGAAGTGGGAAAGAAAATGGGGAGGACCTTGAGGCTAATCCTTTCACCAGCCAGTCCCACACTTCTTCAGGGCCATTCTCAGCCCAATCCAGGAGTGAAATTAGAATTTTTCAGGGTGGAAGAACAGGAGGAGCATGATCCAGCAATTTTCCTTTATGGTAATTAACCCCAGCAAAAAGTAGAGAGGCATTTATTCCTGAGGCACAGCGTTTTAATGGATTATCGATTATTTTCTCTTTACTCAAAACTGTTAACATAACTGCTCACTAGAAGCAAAACAAGCCAATTTCCATGTTCTCATTTTTCTTAACCACTTACCATCCTGTGGGAGTGCCAATGAACTCTGGAAGGAGAAGAAAGAAAAGAGGCTTGGAAGACCTGTCGACTTCCAAAACAGCCCCCCAAAGGTTGAGAACTGACTTCATTCAGCACAGACCCAACCCTGTGCACACTCAGACACTGAGTATAAGGTAAAAATAATCAATCTCTCGCTGAAGTTCAGAGTACGGCTGGTTCTTATGAGAAAAGAGCTTAGAACAAAACGTAAAGATGTTTCTCAAATGCATTTTATCTTCGACATTTGAAAGTTAACTTCACAAATCATTTAAAAATCAGGATTCATTTAATAGAATGTAATGCTTTGCTCTGATTTTTTTATTGTTGTTACTTTAAAATTTCACCAACAGGTGAGTAATTGCCTTTTTTCGCCTTAATTGATTCTGGTGAAAGTCTTCTTGACACTTTTTGAGAGAAAATGAAAATGTGATAAAGAAGAATGGCCATATAAATCCTAAGACACATGTTTTTTTAAGTTATGTGAGCCCTTGCAACACTGCTAGTGTCCTTTTTAATGCAAAGAAAATAGTAGTTAATGATGACTATAATATTTTAATTAAAAATTCTGTAAATTGTGGTGGTGGAGAATATCAGAAGACTATAGTCTTTAATATATGTTTCCTTGTTCTCATTTAACCTATTTCCTTCTTCTGCAAACTCTTCCTTCTCCAGATAAAAGTTTATTATTTAAGCAAAAAAAAAGTTATAAACACCCATTATGTGCATAGGAGAGAGCACTAGGGTTATGAATAAAAGAAGATGCCTACTCTGGTAAAACTCATTGCCTAAGAGGATGCCAACCAAAATTCTCCAGATTGCTTTTATACAGGTAATGCAAGTATAAATTATCTCAGGGTCTCTTCTCTGATTTTATCCCATCAGTATTCCAGAAATTACAAAATCTGATTCCCCATTACTGGTATTGCTGCAGCTAATAGCCCTGATTCCTCTGAGTTTTATTTCCTGTGAGAATTGATACAATATGAGAGAAAAGGGAGAAAACCAGAGGGGACCTTTCCATTTAATTTAGAGAGATTCTTTAAATGGGCAATAATGACAAGGTTTCATTAAGAGGAAGTTTTCAAGAGACTTTTGCTGGTGGGGAGGGAACCGGAGGCCACAGGGTGGGGCATACACAAAGGAGACTTTTACGGTTGGAGGGTGTGTGATGGGGAATTTAAAAAAATCAGGAACGGAAACTGCCATCCAAAGTTACTGCCACAAGAGAACAGTAAAGAAAAGGAGAAGCAGATGGAGGTCAGTGAAGGACCTTGAACACTAGAAAATAACATTTTAGTTATTAAATAAGAGAAAGGAGAAATAATAGCAGCTAATGTTCTCTTGCATCCTCTAGTTAGACCTGGTCTAAGTGCTTTCCATTTATTATAAACAGTTAATATTTCTTAGGCGTTTATGATGTTCAGTCACTGTTCTACTTCAGTGCTTAGAGGTGTCATCTTGTTTAATCCTCACAACAATCCCATGAGGTAAGTACCATTATTACACCCCTTTGACAAAGAAGTTCACACAACTACAAGTGGCAGGGCCAGGATTCTAGCCCAGGCAGTCTGTGTCCAAAACCTGTCCTCATAGTTTGTTTAAATAAAAAAAAAAAATTCAACAGAATAAATTTGAAGATCTAATTCTAATTGGCTTTATTGAGTGATTCATGAGTTGGGGAGCATCCCAGCTAGCAACTGGAAGGCTGCTCCCAGGGATTGTACAGAATTGTGTTTGTGGGAAGAAGGGTGGGGCAGGGGAGCTGCTAATAAAGGAAAGGAAAGGATTTTTTTAGGCTGGAACATCTTTTGGGGGTAGAAGAGAGAATGGTTTTTATCGTGCAGATTGTCTCTTGAAGGGGGGTGGTGGGGAATGGAGAGGACCATGTGACAGATTACCTAATTGTTATCGTGACTAGTTGATTAAGATTATGTTTCTGGGAGAGGATGAAACAGCAATTAGGTCAGGAATTAAATCTAGGTTGGTATTGTGGACCAAAAGAGGGGCCACATACTAACCTGACAAGCTCAGGAGAGGGCAGCATGTTTGCCCCTACAAACTAAGAGACTATAAGTATATAATTCTATATAAGTAACCATATAGGATGATCTGTACATAAAAATTCCAAACTAAAAGCAGGTCATGGAGGGTAGTCAGTCCTGGACCTGTAGCCTCCCTGACAAAGGTCAATCTTTACCTTACATGAGCCTGTCTATTGTCTTTTTGCATCTAAGATAACACATCTTTAAATTGTCAGCATGATCTCCTTTTCCAGACCCCTCAGGTCACAACAGCTGCACCAGAACAGAGACGCCTCATTGTTATTTTGTCCCCGGAATACCATCTCTAAGCTGTAAATGTTAATTATTTACTATCCAGTACCCAGCAATGTAAAAGAAATTTGTCTCTTCATTTTACTTTTTATCCAATCCCAGGGATTTCCCTGCTTTACTTTCTCCCACCCTTTTTATCTACCACCAATGGATTTTATGTAACCCTCCTTATGTCTCCTGCTTTGATTCTAATGTATAAAATAAGTTGAAAAACTGCCATACTACAGACCATTTTCTCAATCCATTGAGATTTTACTTCTCAGAGATTGTTGTCAGTTTGACCCAGATGAACTCATAAAAATTCTCTACAGGTTTGGATGTTTCTGTGTCAATTGTATCATGGGCTTTAGCCCAGGTAATGCCATTTTGGGCCTGTAGTTTTCTCCAACAAGTCCCTGCACACACCACTTCCCCCCAAAGTGACCAAGCCGCCGTGCTCACCAACACCATGGTCTCTTCTTTCTGGGTACGTGGTGAAACTACGTCTTCCAGCCCCTCGCAAGTGGGCACAACATGGGCTGATTCAGAATGTTAAGTATCTGACCTCCTAAAACCTCTCCCAAGGGTTTCATGCTTTCCATTCCCTCACCAGGAGTGAGATACACAGAACCCATAGAACTCTGAGGCCCTAGAAGATGATGAAACTGCTAGATGGAAGTGGTCTGGATCTAATTCCCAAAAACCCAACTGGTCTTTAATGTTTTCAAGAAATAACCTTTCCATTGTTATATCACTGAGATTTGGGGGTCGTTTATTGCAGTAGTAACTTTTTGCTGTTAATACTTCTTCTTTTTTTCTGGAAAAGCTCCTTGTGATCTGTAAGTATATAAGAAAATCTCAGCAAAACAACAGAATGTTTATTGGCTTTGCTTGTAGAGCTAACACTCCTTCAGAATTCTTGGTGACCAGCAACCTCGGCAAATGGGAATCTGTACAGTCTTGGAGGCCAAGGAGGCTTGTTAGCCCAGTCATGTCTCCTAATAGAGTCAACCTGAAATTGTGCTGGGGGATCCCTGAGGGTGAAACAGAGATCTTTGAGTTCAGGCTTCCTTCTTCTTTAGTCTCCTAGATTGTTGAGAAACTGGGCTCCTGGGTTCTATCTGTGCATATCGTCCAAGGGATTTCTCTGGGAAATTTGCACACACTCCTCACTGCTCTCAGTATTTACCTGAATATCCAGGGCCTTGATACACTCACAGCTCGGGACAATTGACTCTTTACTCTGATATTCAACCACTCAATCACTGCTGCTACCTCTAGACAACTGGGGGCTTAAGAAGAGAAGGAAGTGGGATTGGGGTCTTTGGTGCTCTATCAACCATGGAATGCTTTCTAAGCTGTAATAGAAGATACCCATCTCTTTCCACCTCCCATAATACACATGATAAGTGATTCACAATGGTTAGAGAGAGACAATTTGGTGGTGTTAAATGGAGAACTCAGAAAGAAATGAGGAGATTAATGGAGTGTGGTCATTGTCTACTCTTTTATTTTCCTGTCTAAACATATTTGAAAGATCCTTTTGGATTTGCCTCTGCCATTGGGATGGGGAGAAAAATTCAGGGATGCAAGCCATGGTTCTATGGAAAGACTGACATCTTGGAAGCCTGCAAGCCTAAATCTCAGACAGCATAAGGCCCAAATGTTCTCTGAAGGTGAATAGAAATGATTCTGTCTTAAAAAAGGGTAATTTTTGGACTCTGTGTCCAAAGGTTTGGCTCTTGGTCAAGTACTACAGTTATTTAGGCTGGCAGATCCCCAGTCTAATTTAAAAAAAAAAAAAAAAAGCAATTATTCTTGTGTCCTGCAAAAGCAGTGAGCCAAGTGGTATCCTGAGTACCTTCCTAATACCAGAGGTTACTTCACTCTGTTTTAAGGTAATCTAATGCATAGCCTCAAGAGAAAAGTAATTTATTTAAATATCCTTTATGAATACCTGTGAATACCATAAAATCATAGAACTTTGGAATTGAAAGTGTTCTTAATGGAACTTAATTTTCCTGTGAAATGAGTATGTTGGACTAGAACATCTTTAAATCTACTTCCAAATATAAATGTTTATGATTATGTATATATGATGTGTATTTTGTATATATGATATGTACATACACACATACATGTGAAAAGACGCCATAAAAGTATCAAGATGGATTATTTATATCGAATATTTCAAAATGTATATGTGACCCAATTTCTGAAGAAGTAAGTCTTAGCGGAATATGAACATGAAAGCAATTTTAATCTTGCCCACCACTCCATAGTAAACATAGACCACTTTTCCAGGCCCTAGATAAAATCTCAAGCAGTTCCCATAACTTTTCCAGGCCCAAGGACAGTCTGTCATTTTAAAAGTTCAGAACAGTTTAGTATCAAAACTTCAACCTGATTGACATCTAAGTGTCTACCTTAAGTTGGCTTTAGGCTTGGAAACTTATGGTAGAGAACTGGATGTGGATGGCTTATCTCCTCCTTTATCTACCTTTTCTCCAACCCCCAGCAAATGTTTTAGACCCCTCAAGGCAAGACCGTGGAGAGAGGGGAGGAGGGAGCAAAGATGAAGTCTTACAAAGCTGATAGAGTTGTGCTCAGGCCTCTGGGTGCTAGCTGTAGCAGAGCTGCCTCTTTCTCCAGTGGGACTCCTTGAAGTTTATCTCACCCTATCTCCCTTGCTGGGAGCAGCTTAAGTCTCCACCAGCCTTGAGATTCTGACTACTCACCTTTCTGCTAGGGCTTCTCTACTCTAGGAAGTTCCCTCGGGCAAGATCCATTTGTCTTAGTCCTTTCGGGCCACTATAACAAAATACTACAGACTAAGTAGCTTACAAACAATAGAAAATTATTTCTCACAGTTCTGGAGGCTGGAAGTCTGAGATCAGGGTGCCAGCATGGGTGGATGAGGGCCCTCTTTTAGGTTGCAGACTATAGACCTCTCACTGTGTCTTCACATGGTGGAAGGGGCTGGGCAGCTCTGTGGAATCTCTTATAAGAGCACTACTCCCATTCATGAGGGTTTCATTCTCCTGACCTAATCACCAACACCTCCCAAAGGCCTTACCCACTAATACTGTCACCTTTGATTAGGTCACGGGGGTGGAGCCCTTACGAACGGGATTAGTGTCCTCCTAAGAGACTCTACAGAGCTCCCTTGCTCCATCCACCACATGAGGACAAAGGGAAGAGACAGCGTTCTATGATCTAAAAAGCAGGCCCTCACCAGGCACCAAAACTGCGAACACTTTGATCTTGAACTTCCTAGCCTTCAGAACTGTGAGACATTAATTTCAGCTGTTATAAGCCACCCACTGTATTGCACTTGTTGTAGCAGCCAGAATGGACTAAGACAACACCTTTTTCTTACCAGTCTGAATGATGGTTTAAGGAAACATGAAGTGGTACAATATCTTCTCTATGAGGATGAAATGGAATAACTTAATCTAGGGAAGCTTGGCTTTTCCTGTTAGGTCTTTGCAAACTGTTCTGTGAAAAAATGTGAATGAAGACTCTTGAGATGGTAACTGCAAAAGTCAGATATGTAAGCTATATTGTTATTCACAGCCTCTGCCAGATACGCTCAAAATCTCAGGCATGTAATTATCTGTTTGCTTCAGGAAACCATCAAAACTGCTACTAACTCATAAATAATGACTTCGTTATGCCCCACAATGACTTCCTTTTTCCCAGTACATATTAGTGATTGCATTCCTACAAGCAAAGGGAAAGTTGGCTTATCATCTTATTATTCACTTAATTATGAGAGATGGGAAACTTATGGTCCAGTTCAACAAGTTCAAAAACAGTCCCTAAACAAGTACATTTTTAAGTGATGATGATTTGGCACAAATGTTTCCAGGCATCTAACAAATGATTAGATGCATATGGTCAAAATATATCACAGACAACCAAGAAATCTGTCACTCTGAGGTCAGCATCGCTCTAAGTCAGTGAATAGTCCTTGATAGTTTTTATACACCAACCCCTACAAGAATGATCTCAGTTTTAATCACTACTAAAATTTAAAAAAAAAAAATGAAAGTGACTTTATTTAGTCAATGGAAGAAATAAGGAAGTGGTTTGGCATCTTTCCCTACCCCGGGAAAATAGCATGACACACAGTAAGTGCTCAACGAATGTTATTCTTGATGACGAAAGGAGCATGAGGACAATAACTGTAGTGTTCTCAGGACAGGCTGTGTCAATGAACCACTCTTGCCCACAAGCATTGGTTGGAATCACAGTCATTTATTCAGCAACTATTTGTGCCGGCACTGTGCAAGGTGCTGGGAATGGTACAGTTGCCCAAACTTGGTCCTGCTCCCAAGGTGCTTATAAGTATTAGGGAAACAAGGAGATAATCACTTAAAATAGAGTATGATAAGACTTCTGAAGGAGGTACTCTGTTGGTTCTGGGAGCACTTAAAAATCAGAAAAGGCTTCAAGGATGGATTCATATCTCAAACCTGGGATCTAAGAAGTGAACCTGAGTTATCCAGGAAGAGGAAAAGGAAAAAGAATCCCAGGAATGTCACAGACAAAGGCTAAGAGATGAGAAAGGGTGTTCAGGATATTGCTAACAGCTCTGTGTGATGAGGGAGGGTAGCAACAGTGAGAAAGAAGACCAGAAAGACAAGCAAAGAGCACAAGATGAAGGTCCTTGAAAGTCATGTAGAGAAATCTGAACTTTGTCAGGAGGGTAAAGAGGCACCATTAAAGGAGTAGAAAGTGGGGATGGGAGTTTGCATGTTTTGATGTGAATCTGTAGAAAGAGCACTGGCTGTAATGTGAAGAATGGAAGGAAAGGGGCAAAAAAATGGAGTCAAGGAGACTAGGGGAAACTGTTGCATTAACCAGGTGAGAGATTAAATAACTCCAACTAACATAGGGGCAAAGGTATAGAGAGACAAGTGGATTTGAAATATTAAAGAGGTAAAATTGATGGGTCTTGGTGACTGACTGAACATGGGGCATGTGGGAGAGGGAGAAGCCAAGGATGACATCAGGATTCTGACTAGGACACTAGTTATTCACTGAGAAAGGGAACACAGTCATATGCTGCATCATGACATTTTGGTCAATAATGGACCACATATATGAGGATGGTCCCATAAGATTATAATGGACCTGAATTTCCTGTAAGAAATAGAAGCCTATGTGGTTCTGAAGAAAATGTTTTTCTTTGGCAGGAACAATATCTGTGGGGCCTGGCAATAGAGTACCTCTCATTCAATAGCTTCTCAATTTTGAGTACATAGATTACATTCCAATCAGCCACCACTGACGTGTTTCAGCACAGAGGAGACTGTCCCCCCAGCATTACATATTCAGAGGGCACTATGGCCCTCCCAGTTCTAACTTCATGGTCTTCAGAGTACATGGCTGTAGATTCCTTGCTGAGAACCTAAGATCCTGTACAAAGACATCGGTCCACAGGAGCTACCTTAACAAGTAAAAAGTGCCAATGTCATTTTAGTAAAAGCTTTCCGAAGGGTGTAGAGCCAGGCAGTCCCTGTACTTTGGTAATATTTTCAGGTTGTAAAGATGTAAAAATTAAATAAGTTTTATTTCTTCCATCAGTTCAATGCCAGAGAGAGCCCTTTGTGCCAGATAGGCTCAGTGGAACCAAAAACAGACTTCCAAAGTCAAAATATTGAGTCCTCAGTTCTACGCCCTCTCCATGATAAACACCCTCTTTTTTTTTTAACGAATACCACAAAGTTCCTTAATCTAACCACTGCTCCAACATGAAGTAGCCAAAACATTGCCATGACAACCCCCCCTGTTTCTTTCTCTCTCCATCTTGATTTCTTACTGATCCTCAGGCCACCTTTCACTCCCTCCTGACAGTCACTATTACGGCGATCTCGGCCTTACCCAGCCAGTTTTGCCTCGATATTTCCAATCAGTCCAGCCACATCCCTGTTCATGGAGCAGCATCAACAGGTTTGATGTTCTATTTCTGACCATGTCAGAAGGAAGCAGGAAGACAGCTTGTGGGACAGTAATTATAAAGTCTACCATAGTGTACAGTGATGTCTTAGGCCTTCACATTCACCCCTCTTTCACTGACTCACCCAGAGCAACTTCCAGTCCTGCAAGCTCCATTCATGGTAACTGACCTATACAGGTGTATCATTTTTATCTTTCATATTATATTTCTACTATACCCTTTCTATGTTTAGAAAAAATTACCATTGTGTTACAGTTGCTACAGTATTCAGTATAGTAACATGCTATACAGATTTGTAGCCTAGGAGCAATATGCTGTACCATATAGCCTAGGGGCATAGTAGGCTATACCATCTAGGTGTCTGTAAGTACTCTCTATGATGGTCACACAACCACAAAATCACCTAACTATGAATTCCTCAGAACGTATCCCTGTCATTAAGCAATGCATGACTGTACAGTGGGAAAATGGGCTTGCGGATGGAGATGACAAGCTCAATTTAAGATGTTTCCATTCTAAAATGCTAATAGGATATCCATCTGAGGATGACAAGTACACTATTGAATTTTTATGAATTCTACAATGAACCGATACACAGAAATGGAACCCACAAAAGATTCTAAGAAGTTGTGGTGGAAAAGATATCATCACTAAAGCCAAGGGAAGACAGTTTCAAGAAGACGGTGGTCTTCTTAGAACTCAAATGCTACTTAGATGCTACTTAGAACTCAAATCAGATCATGGCAGAAAAGCAGTCTTAAAATTTAGCGACAAGGTTACTAGTGATCTTGGCAGGAGCGGCATCAAGAATGTTGGGAAAGAAGCCAGAATTCAAGGCAAATTTCGGAGTGGATGTTAAGGAGGTGGTACTGATGAGTATAGACACCTATTTCAATACACATGACTGAAGCCAAAAGGAACCAGATAAGGGAGTGGGTGGATGTTTTAAAATGTAGTTTTCATTATCATTCAAGTGATGTGAGGCCAAAAGATCAGGAGAATACTGTCATTTTAAAAAAGTTTGCTGTAGTTCCCAAAAGGGAGGGGCGCACCAGGCCACACAAAGCCCGATTGGGAAGCACCAAGGTCCATCAGCAGGTGTGGCCCGGGGTGGGGAACAACATGGCAGGAAACTTTGTTGCAGTTTTCACGGGAAAGCAAGTTAAGGCAGGGTAAACAGGTTTAGGATTGGCTACTTGAAATAATTTCAGCAGGCTCTGGAGCGTAGGGGCTGTCTCTAATTGTGTGGTATTTGATTCTCGGGTGATTAGGGCAAGAGAATAGGGGCCAAGTGTAAGTGCCCTGTGAGAGTCCCCACAAAGGAGTGGTTGGGGATATGGTCTCTAAATTGTTTAGTTTGCATAAGAAAGATACACTCTCAGGTGAGTTGTTTTGTATCTCCAGAAACTAGCTAACCCTGAGAAGGGCAGTTCCTTCCTGACCAACAAGGCCTTAAATGCCAGAGCATCAAGAATACAGAATTATGAGAATATAGTTAATGCATTAGAAAAGAATGGGAAAACAATTGAGGGTATTATTTTTAAGGTGGGGGAAACTTGGGCTTGTTTAAATGCTGCAGAAAGGAATCAGTAGCAAGTGAGACAGCAGGAGAGAAAAGAGACCTACAACAGAGCAAAGTCTATCAAACTACAAGAAAAATAGAGAGCCTTGGCAATGAGCAATCTCTTCAACTACAATGGAGGGAAAGGAAGGATGGGCATCTCTGAAAGTAAGTGTGTGGGAGTAATTCGGGGGCGTTTTCCTCTGTGGCTTTTCTTTTAAAAAATAGAAGAAAAGGTCCCCAACGGAAGACTGATTAAGACTGAATTTTTTCTTCTATTTTATGAGAGACAAAATATCTATTCATAGGTAGATAGATGGAAGATAGATAGATAGATGCCAACTTTAATGGCCACAAATTTTTCTTTGATGGTGGTTTCACTTATAAAGCAGAAAACAAAACAAAACTTAATCATTCACTTTCCTTCCATTAATATGTAGAGCTTAACTCCCAGCCACCAACTTTAGGCCCAAGAGATACCTTAGCCAAGCTCCAATGAGCAGTGTGGGGACCACCCAGCTATTGATGAGTCCTGGGTGCCAGATCATAGGTGTGATTGCTGTCTGCCCAGTAGCCTTCAATCCCTGGGACATTGGGGAAGGACAGAGAAGGGAGGGTTTTCTGAAGCCAAAGAAGATCCGGCAGCCCTAGGAAAAGCTTACTGAAGAAGTAGGAGCTGACCCTCAGAGAAGCAGAGGTTATGGAGAAGGAGAAAATTAACTTAAAGGTGGATGTCCACAAAGGGCCAGTGCAATCCACTCTTAGACTAATCCAATCAACTCCCTGAAACTCACTCTGCAGGTTTTCCAGAACGTGAAGAGGCTAACTTCTCTCCTCTCCCTTTCTCCCTCAAGGTTTTATGAGTCTTTAGACCAGTTTCTGTATTCACTGGCTTCAAAGCCCAAGTGATTATTCCCTGTTACTTAGCTAGCTGGCTTACTAATATACTCCCAGAAAGCTGAAGCTGTTTCAGATTCCCAGGCCCCACTTCCCATGGGGGCAATACACAGAAAGAGGAATGCCACCCCACACAGCTGACACCAAGAGGCTGCAGGGGGGCCCTCACTTAAAAGAAATTTTCAAGGTCTGGCTTTCCTTGCTATTCTCAGCAATCCGCTTTCCAGATCAACCACATAAAGCAGTGGCCAAGTTATTTGCCGAAGTGGGCAGGCCTCCCACTGGGTACTGAGAAGGAAACAGAGAAGCCTCACCCACTCCCCACCCTCTGCCTCCACTCTGGGGATCGGGTTTCTGTGTACCACAAAGAGGGGAGTCCTTGAGAGGCCACCGCTTCTGCCACTAGCACCCTTCCCCCCTACATACATACACACACACACACACACACACACACACACACACACAATCCCCAAGCTATTGCAAAAAAGAGAGGCTCAGACCTGCTTTAGTAAAAGTTCTAGAGAAAAAGATTGCATAAACTTCTGCAGTGACTATTTCAAAACCAAATAATGTTCTGATTTTGCCAGCCACTGAAATGAAAGGCCATGGAGGGGCGGGAGGCTGTGGATGCAGGCAGGGAGGGGAGCATCACAGAACAAAAAAAAGAAAAAAAGAAAAAAAAAAGTTTTAATTGACCCCTTACGCTGAGAATTTGTGTAAAAGTATAAAGTTCTCTCTTTTCTCCATCATTACCTATCAAGCATTTACTCAGGAAGAATAAAATGGGACCTACTCCATCACTAGAAATGTAGCTGTTGGAGAGTTTTCTTCATTAAAAAAATAATAATAAACACAAAGAGAATTCCAATGAGCCAAAGTCAGCAGCTAGATTTTCATATCAGGCTGCAAGAAACCATCCCTCAGGATTTCTAGCTGCCCATACCCCTGCTGCCATGACTTCATTCCTCCATTTGTCTCTTGAGAGGAATTAACACATTTAGGAATCCTCTCTAAGCCTGGAATTTTCATGTTCTCTGACTGCGCCTGTCCCAGGGCCTCTGATCTGAACACACAGCTGTTCGAAACTTCCCTACCAAGTCGACTTTCTCCCAGCCCGAGCCACCCACTGCTTCCCTCCTTCTTAAATGAAAAGTAGTTCCTGCTCTTCCTGGCTGATTTGCTGGAGCATCTCTACCAAGGCCACGACAATTCCCTATTGACATCATGGCAGAGACTATGGCCTAAATCCCATACATTTCTCAGTCAAATCAATGGAAACGTCCCCCCTTCCCCCGCCCTCCCCCCCCCCCCCACACGAACCCCCGGCCAGCAGGAGCAGCAAATGAGAATGATTTTCTGCCGGGAGCTAGACCATCAGTCTGGGGCAAGATGGTGGGGGGCGAAGGGGGGCACAGGTGCTGCTGAACCTTATATCACTTAGAAAACAGGTTGTGTTTCTGGGGTGAATTTAAGAGGTTTATTGAATGCATAGGAATTAGGAGGAGAGAGTTTTAACGTTGTTCCAAAATGGTGGTCACTGGCTGCTGCTACCCATAATGAAAACTTAGAGCCCCAAGTTCAAAGACTCCCTCTCCAGCCTGTTTTACAGGCATCAGGGCTCCATGTTGTTGGTGGTAGCTGAGGTCCCTGCTTTACTGGAAGGCTAACAGCATCTGACTACAAAGACAGGAAAGGGGCACCCAAACGGATGTGAGAGAGTGCGGTAAGTCCCGAGTGTTAGCTCCCTGAGGGCAGTATTTGGATGATGGCGGCAAAGAAGAGGACAGGAGTGGAGGGTCCCTGGCATGAAGGAGAACCCTCCAGGGGTGGCTGTGATTCTTCCGTAGGTAAACTCTACCTCAGAAATCTGGTGAAGTTAAGTATCACTGTAAACAGTGGACTTTGAACAGAATTGGCCAGGTTTCTCCAACAAGGCAATAGCATGGGAAAGCAAGGTTGGAAGGGGCTGTTGTAAGTTGATCAGGGACCAACCAATATGCAGTCCCTGAAGGAATTCTAATTTGAATAAACCAGTTGTAAAAAGCCTTCTGTGGACAATGGAGATATTTGAGAACTATTGTTTATTTCATTAGGTAGGATAATATGAATATGTGTGTGATAATAGTATCATGGTATGTGGTATTACGGCTTTGTCAGAAGATGTCCTTAATTTTAGAGATGGATGCATGAATATTTAGGAGTGAAATGTTATTATGTCTGATAGTAGATATACTTGGGCAAAAAGAACAGGTGAAATAAATATGACAAGAGGTAATCAATTAGTAAAACTAGGGAAACCTGCGTAAATGAGCGCTCATTATGTACTACTCCATTTTTCTTTTTATAAGTGTACCTCATTTTATTGCACTTAACTTTATTGTGCTTCGCAGATGTTATGTTTTTTACAAATTGAAGGCAAAACCCTTCACCAGCAAAAACATTACAACTCACTTTATTGACATACTTGCTTTATTACGGTGGTCTGGAACAGAACCCACAATATCTTCTAGGTATGCCTGTATATAAAATGTTTAATTTTAAAAGTTTAAAAACATAAAAAGTCTAGGAAGGCGGGAAAAGAAAATTCTCCATGTAGGTCAATTATTCTCCACAACACTGTTTGTGGTGACTTTGGGAGAGGATGAATAAAATACAGTTATTGAGGTAACAGCTCAGTGGCATACAAGTATACAGACCATGTCTCAAACAGAGCAATGTATCAGGTGCTGTGGAAGCAAAGGAAGAGTGGTCCTAAGTGGAGTGTGAATTGGGGGCTGGTATTGAAAGTTAGGATGAGGGGGGTTGCTTCCTGAAGGATATGATACCTGGGCTGAGGCTTGATAGAAGGCTTATCAGGCAAAGAAATTATAGGATTGGCTTTTCTTCTCCAGTAAGGAAGCACTCTCAGGTTTTGGGAATAGGGTTGAGAGAGTGGGTGGGAAGAGGGGCTGATGGGGAAGTGATTGTCAGAGGAGATGACTTTTTAAGCCCATTCGTGGCAACCTAGCTTAATATGCCACTGAGAAGCTAAAAGAATGTTTAACTGAGGGTCTCTGGGCAGGAGTTCACAGGCCAAGAAAGTCATTTCTCAGAAAAGCCAAAAACGGGTCACAACAAGGCAAAATCAGCTTTAAGGAGGCACAGAGATTATTAGGCAGCCCCAGATGTGGAGGCAGGGGTTATTAGGAGCATTTGCTAGCAAATCCACATCACCCAGCCTGGTGTACAGCTTCCCTCACCTAGAGGCCCTGTGCTTGAGCTCCAGGTGTCTGTTCTGCTTTCAGAGAGGGCTCCAAAATAAGCCTCTACTATTGCTTGGGGTTCCAGGGTTCAGATACTTTCAGTTAACTTAATCTTCATTAAGTTTAACTAATCTACTCCTTATGATACATTGACCTAATGGGAGGCAGACATGAACAGAAAGTAATTGGGGCCACTCCAGAATCAGCAGGTTAGATATATCCTCTCAGAGCCAGGCAGTGGTCCCCATAACCCAACAAAAGGGCCTGCAGTGTCAGTGATGATCCAGCAGCCTGTTGTTTCCAAAAGGAATAGAAGAGTCTGCCTCTGGAGAGCAGCCAAAGTGTTTGATTAAAGGAAAGCAGAGGCCATAAGTTATTCAGAAGACCTTTTCTACAACAGCCTTAAGGCTGTTGGAATACTATCATGGAATGTGAGGTTTGGGAGGAAATTTGGAGAACTTCTAACCCAATTTTCCACCCAGCCAAAGTCCCTTTTAATTCAAAGTTTAGACCTATCAAAGAGTGTGTTGCCTCTTTCTCTTAAACAGGGGCCACAGCTATGATTAGGGGCTTGCAAGTTGAGACAATATTTGTGGAGAGAGGAAAACCAAAACTTCATTTCACACATGGATCTTTTTTCCAACAAGTTTATTGCCTGATATCAGAGTGTGAACCAAAAGGCTCTGAAGTCTTTCTGGTTTGGGATCATCCTTTACCCTTAGATACATTACAGTCAATTCTTAGGTTGGGGTTATGCTGCAAAAGTAAGAGCTGTTTGTGCTCAAGTTAAAATCTCTTTAATTTCCCTAAAGGTAGGGTATATAGTCAAATTTTCTTCCAGTATCT
>CM053501.1:75863838-75900243 GCA_028627145.1 Eidolon dupreanum
AAAGAAAGAAAGAAAGAAAGAAAGAAAGAAAGAAAGAAAGAAAGAAAGAAAGAAAGAAAGAAAAGAAAGAAAAAGAAAATGCAGCACATTAAAGTGGTAGAGCCACTTTCAAAGGGAAGGTACATCACACTCTGAGAAGTTCTTGGAATAGAGACCAACCCAGGGAAGGCAGGTCCCAGACTCCCGGTGCACTCCCACCCACACAGAGGCAGGAACTGGGAAAGCAATGGCAGACAAAATCACTACACTATCTAAATTGCCCTTTTATCTGTCTTACTTTTTTTAGTGCGCATGTATTTGATTTTTCAAAAGTTCAATATGGTGACTGCATAAGAAGTTTAAAGAGTTCAGTTTTCATTAATCCATTTTCTTGTTCTATTTTGTAAGGTCTCATTAGCATTTCTACAACTGCTCACCTGGAGCTAAAATGTTTTTTGTAATAAAGAAACCAATTTGTTATTGAACACTTACTGTCAGCCAGACACTTGCTAAGCATTATGACTGAGGCTTGAAAATCGTCTTTGCTGTTCTGGAGCAGGCAGTAAAGTTGAAAGAGAAGAATCTAGAATGCTGAATTGCCAGAGAACAATACAGGACAATGTGCAAGCAGATACCAAATTGGTTTGTGATGAAAAGTGTTAAGGCTCTCTTGAGAGGAGTGAAATCATTATAAGTTGGAGTGGGTAGGTCTAGGCTGGGAGACAAGGATATCAGACCAGCCTGTCTGAATTTTGGCTCTACCACTCACTAGCTGTGTGACTTTCTAAGTCTGAGTTTCACTTCTGTTAAATGAGGATAATAATAGCACATATTTCATAGTGCCTGGCACAGAGTAAGCACTCAATAAATGCTATTATTATTATTCTGAGCAGGATCCTGAAGGATGGGTGGGATTTAGACAAGCAGATGGGGAAAAGAGAGAGTGTAGCATACAGTCTTTGAATGCATCTGGACTGAAGATAATGGGAAAGTACAGCAGTGATGAAACAGATGTGAGTGAGTTCTGTCCTGGTTCTCCTACTTTCTTATGATTTGGGACAAGTATTCTTTGTGCTACAGTTTCCTTATCTATTAATAAAGATGATAATAGCAGTTACTACATTGGGTTGTAGTAAGTATTATGAAAGGGTTCAGAATAGTCCTCCCTAAAATGTACCACTTTGGCACATGAATCATTTTGAACTGAGGGCAATTAAGACCTTATGGGCTCATGAGAAACTTCTACCTCTCCCTTAAAGAATATAAATTAAGGACCTTGCTCATAATAAGAGTTATTACCAGAGGTAACATTTTATGACTTATCTATAGGGCAGGACAAACATTTAATTATTGAACATATGCTCTTATCATCCTGCTAATGACCTTTCTCCCCTCAGAAGCCCCATTGTGTCTTACCTCGCCTTCATCTCATTTTAATATTCTGTCTCTGAACCTCTCATATATGTGGGGTTTCCATATATATATATATATATATATATATATATATATATATAATTTAATTTTGAAATTTTCTCTTGTTAATCTCTCTCATGTCAATTTGATTACTAGATCAGCTGGTAGAACCTAGAAGGGTAGAGGAAAGTTTCTTCCTCCCCCACATCACATATGGTTGTGGTGAGAATAAAATGAGATAATACACTTTAAATCCTCACCACAGTGTCTTGGAAGGCAAGCATAAGAGACTGGTGAGCTGTAGTAGATTCTGGGGGGAAAGATGAGGAAACAAGATGGAAAGAAAACTTACTTTATATACATCTCACTCTAAGTCTTTTAATTTCTTTAAAATTTTTTTAGTGAGTATAGATTGCCAACTCAAAAAAAATGTAACCTCAGGCAGCATATGCAAAAATAGATCAGTACAGAGCCTGTTACATAGTAAATACAACATAAATGGGAACCATTGTTATCTTATGATTGCTACAATCGACTAATATATTCTACATGAAATAAGGAAGGCCACATTCTTTCTCTCCCTGCTATAAAGAGTACAGAATAATTTCAAGAAAAGTCAAAATTGGTCAAAGCAAAATTTTAAAAAATAAGATTTGTAAAACAAATGACAAAATCATGTTTAACTTTCTGAGGAGGCAAACTGTTTTTAAGTACTTAAAGTAATTTTAGCAGCATCTATTGTAAAACGATTAATTGACTCAATCACAGTTTTCTTCCCTTTAGGTATTCAAACAATCCCAAGAGGATTTCTACTTGTTTGATGAGCTATTTAACTGTTAAGGGGTATACCTTAAAATAATAAATTTATGTTTACTTTAAAAATTAATGTACAGTTTAAGTTTTTAATCCAGATCAGACCTCTTCAACACTATTCTGAGTTACTGTGTTCATTGTAGATGATAGCTTCAAAACAGTCTGTCAGTGTTTCTTCTCCATAGTTTGGGCTTGAACTTATATTTGCTTTCTTTTCTTTCTTTCTTTCTTTCTTTCTTTCTTTCTTTCTTTCTTTCTTTCTTTCTTTCTTTCTTTCTTTCTTTCTTTCTTTCTTTCTTTCTTTCTTCTTCTTCTTCTTCTTCTTCTTCTTCTTCTTCTTCTTCTTCTTCTTCTTCTTCTTCTTCTTCTCCTCCTCCTCCTCCTCCTCCTCCTCCTCCTCCTCCTCCTCCTTCTTCTTCTTCGCCCTTTTTATACATCATTTTCAATTTTTTTCCTACATGTAGTTTCCTAGAAAACATATTTGTGGATCAGCTCAATATGTTCTCATTGGCAACTCTATGGCCTCCTAAGCAAAGATGTTGATTCTAAAAGGCTTCCCCAATTTCTCCAGAGACCCATGGGCCAGGAGGTTAAATTATCAGCCCTGAGAATCCCAGGCTTTACTTTCTAGTCTTGGCTCAGAGCCCTGCTTCGCCCTGGGTACTCACACTCTCCTAGTTTCCCAACACACATGCCACCTCCCAGGGACCTGGAGGGAATCACTTCTATGAAGCAGCTGCCAGGAGCTCAGACACCCCAAGGCATCATGGCATGCAAAGGAATTTTCCTGTGTTAAATCAATTGTTGACTTTTTAAAAATTCTGACCACTTTACATTTTGTGTTAGTCATCAGAGAGCCTTGCTTTTCCTCAGATAAATTCAACCCTATGACTCTTTCCTCTTACTACAGGAAATCTATTGTGTGGCAAATATGCTAACACTGCTTAGATTCCAGAATAAAGTTTTAAGAAGCAAAGTGGAAACACTAAGCAAAACCTGTGTGCTTGAGGTTTCATTTTTAAATAATTCTAATTTTTCTCTGAGTCATATGCAACATTTTCTAAAAGTAAATTTTACTTTTTACTTTTCAGATTGGAGATTTTTTTTTTCTTCTGGCTTTTCCACTTTTAAATTCATTAGTTACAACATTTAAGTCAAAATTCTCATAGCTCATTGGTGGCAACCTGATTACAGTTCTTCATCCACCAGAATGAAAGTAAAATTGATTTGAATACAGAACAAAATGTACAGAAAATACATTCAGAAATATCTGACTTTCCCAACTTCCTGCTGTTTGCCTCACATAGCAGAACAGATCTCATATTCCTCTTATTTGGCTCCAAAACGCTTCTCTGGAAATCCTCTTATGTAACAGCCAGGTACACCCATATTTAGAACCCCACGCATGAGTGAGAGTAAATGATCTCTTCAAAAAGAACAATACTGGGAGCTATTATTTCTTCCAGATGGATATGACGTTTTTTTCCAAAGAATTAAAGGCACTGATTTCTTTGGGGTCTTATCAAGAACAGTTCAAAATTTACATTATCAGAGGGAGAGAAAACTTCATCTTCTAGGAAAAGATGATGGACTTATGAATGAGAACTGAGATTTTCTACAAAGCCATGACTTACTGAAGGTAACGCTGCAGGGCCCCTAACTTGCACACGCTCCTGTGAGAGGTGATGGTTAGTTACTGGTAGGAAAGGAAGGGCAGTTTGCAATAGGAAGCATTTCTATACAAGCATTTCTGGTAAATGGCCTTACCTCAGAAGAAAATGACTCAAACCTCCATGGCTCCAGTAATTTGTTGAGATTTATTTTCTCTTTCCGTGTATTTATTTTCATACAATTTTGATAGTCATAATTTATATTATTTTCCTTAAAAAGAGTGCCTGTGAGGGAGGAAGAAACTTTCCTTTACCCTCCTAGGTTATTTTGGCAAGTCTAATAAGTAAATCTACATGAGACAGATTAACAAGAGAAAATAACCAAATTTAATTGTATACCTAGATATGGGACCACACATACATGAGAGATTTGGGAACAGAAAGTTAAAATGAGGTACAGAAGCACTCTGAGCGAAGGATGAGGTAAGGTGCTTTGGGGCTTCCAAAGGTCATTGCAAGACCATATAAATAAATATTCAGTAATTAGTAGTCTACCCTGTCTTATAGATAGGTCAAAAAAAAGTTATTTCTAATGAATCTTATCATGGGCAAGGCCCCTAATTAAATTATTCTAGGTAATTAAGGGAGGCAGAAGTTTCTCTTGAGTCCACAGGGTCTCAGTTGCCTTTAGCTCAAAACATTTTGCATAAAACAGAGGCACATCTTAGGGTGACTAGTTCTGAACACTTACAGCCCCAAATTGTATAAGCATCAGGACCCACACAATCTGGCTCCACTATTGTGTAAGAGTGAATCATTTTTCATTATAATTTGTTACCTAGTTTTCTTTTTGGTTACTTCTTTTTAATTTTAGAAACAATTATACAGCATAAACTTCCCTTCATTCAACCAAACCATGGACTGAGAATTTAAAGAAAAGTGTGTGTGTGTGTGTGTGTGTGTGGCCAAAGGGACAATGATATTAGGGCTCTGAAGGCAGGACTTTATCCTTCTTCTAGAAAACAGATTATTCTGTTGTGTTTTGTTTTTGTTTTTCCTCACTAAAATATTGAACTGTTCTAAACTGGAAATATGTTTGTGGCTCTTCAAAGTAATGGGCACACACCGATATTTCAAAGAAACTACCACCACCACCCACCCTTTCCCTGAGTAGCATTTGCTGTACTGAAGGGTGCTATTAGAAAGAACTTATCATTGGATCTCATGTAAAGATACGGTCGAGCACGTTGTTTGGCATTTCACACTGTCCTATTCCAGGAGACTCTCTAAAGAATTTTTTTGGTCTTAGTATGAAGAATGATTTACTTATTATGAACCACTGGTCTTTTTATCTTATCAACCATATGAACTCTACAACCATCTGCACTCTCCATTTTGAGTTGCTCGCTGTTAAGCCTAAAGTTAAACTTGCAGTTGGGTCATGCCTAGTAACTATGGTGAGCTTTTGAAGTCACCTTCCTGGCTCTATTTTATGTTGTATTTCTTCCTTTATTTCAAATTAGTATTCATATTATACTGTTGTATTTTATATATCCTTTCTCAAGAGAACAGGAATATGAATTAATTTAATATTCATTCCAAAGCATTCAGATTACAGTTTTAGCAGAGGTATATGGATTTGTTGAAGGAAGAGTATTGACATATAAAGCATCTTTCTTGTTCCTTCGCACTTCCTCCTTTGCACTCATACTTCTGCTTGCTCATCAAGAGTATTAAGTGTGCCTTTCACATCATCCCAGCATTTGTCACTTAGCCTCAGGGAACACTAATGGTGGCACCTACTACTAACCCATCTTTGCCATACTCATAATTTATCCTACCACTTATTTCTCTCCGCTGCCATTTCTGATAAGGCCCTGAGAGTATTCACCAAGACCTAGATTGTACACAGGTTATTAATGAAATGCACTCAGAAAAAGTTCTCAGGAGTCTGAAAAAGAATGTGAAGGCACACTGGCCCTAGAAATGGCATCACAAATAATTCATACAGGAAGAAGATCTGGCCATAGGAAAGGGAGTCCCAACCTCCTCAGACCCTCTTCAAGACTTAAGCTATCACTTGGGGGACACTAGACCTCCTGGCAGAAGCAGGCAGAAACTGATGTGCCAGGGTGGCTTGCAGGTGGGGAAAGCTTCTGCTTAGCAGGGATAGGGGTTACTCTGCTAGGGCTAACTCTGGTCAGGACAGTCCCTCTGTGGACTGATCTGAATTTAATATACCCCATCTCAAACTTCTAATCATTTAGGATTTCAGATTCGGGTCAGAGAGAGAACAGAATCTAAAGAGGAGACACTCACCATTAACCCAAATTTCTGGTTCTAATGTCGCTTTGTTCCAAATGTCCCTATGATGTATGTTTTCAGCCCCCAGACTGCCCACCTATAGAATCCCCCACTTCTCTAACTTCACTCTCCTAGAAGCCCTCTCATTGATATCACTGATCTTTTTTCTCTATTTCAATCAGAGACACCTTTCTCAGACCTTTGCTCCTATTCCTAAAAAGAACGGGTGAGTTGGTGGGTAAACTTGAGATTCTGTATGAACCACATTGATCTAAGTGTTTTATTTCCACCCACAAATTGAGATGACTACTACTGAGTTATGTCACCTAAGTTAGTCACCTAAGAAAGGAAAGTCAACATTCAAAAGTACCCAGATGGAAGGAGATGTTGAATGATGTCTTAGTCAGTTCAGGCTGTCATAATAAAGTCTCATAGATTGGGTGGTTTATAAGCAACAAATTTGTTTCTGATGGTTGTAGGGCCTGGGAACTCCAAGATCAAAGCTTTGACAGATTCAGTGCCTGGTGAAAGCCCACTTCCTGGTGCATACATTCCACAGCTGCGGTTGTAGATGTCCAAATTGTGACTATGGCAGGCACTACTTTTTGCCTTTCAACATTCATTCCCTCGCATTCTTCTTTGCTAACAAAATCTCAGTTTTGCTCAAGTATTAGATGATCAATTGTTTTAGAAACATTGGGCTCTTCCCTATTCCAGTAATGTACTGGATTAGACTGATCATGATAGTATTCTATTCTTTTTACCAAGGCTCACATAGGCTTATGAAGCAATTTAGGAAGAGAGTCTGCTAGGGGAGGGGTCCCCAACCCCCAGGCCATGGGCCAGTACCAGTAACAGTCTGTGGCCTACTAGGAACCTGGCCACATAGCAGGAGGTGAGCAGTGGGCAAGCAAAGGAAGCTTTATCTGTATTTGTAGCCACTCCCCAGCACTAGCATCACCGCCTCAGCTCCACCTCAGATCATCAGGCATTAGATTCTCATAGGAGCACTGGTCCCTGGTGCTAAAAGAATTGGGGACCACTGTGTTAGGGGGCTTAGGGAAGAGTCTTTATCATTCTTACAATGAAACACAAGGAAAGGATGTACCTCTTCCCCTCCTCCAACCTCAGGACAAGATGAAATATGGCAGCCAAGTACATGGGGAAGTGAGCCTGAGAACAATCTGAGGATGGCAGGGAATAAAAATAGAAAGAATCCGTGCCCTTGATTATATCTTTGAGCTGTTGAATTATTCAACTCTGGATCCCCCTTCTAAAATTTGAATGAGAGGTAATATAATTTCTTTACTATTTAAACTATATTTAGTTGTGTTTTCTGTTACTTGCATCAAAAGTATATCCATTGGTTAAATGACCAAATGTACAAAAACCACAAAAGCAATACTCAATATTCACCCTGGTGAAAAGAGCTAAAAGCATGCATTTTGGGAACAATTAAGATTCCCAGCAAGGCCAAGTAGCACCAACTTAAGTTTTAAGTTTTATAAATACTGTCCTTGACAATTTACCATTTTTATGAAGATTCATTTGCCTAAAGTTATGCATATTGTACAGTAGTTTCTCTTCTTTTTTCTAGGGTGAGGGGCAGCTGTTTGTACTCTAGAACAGGGGTCAGTAAACTTTTTCTGTAAAGGACCAGATAGTAAATATTTTATGCTTTGTAGGCCATATGTCTCTATCACAACTTCTAACCTTGCCACTACAGCACAAAAATAGATACAGATTTTACATAAACAAATGAGTGTGATGATGTTCCAATCAAACTTTATTTATGGATGCTGAAATTTAAACTTTATCTAATTTTCATGTGTCACAAATATTATTTTTTGATTGTTTCCAATTATTTAAAAATGTAAAAACCAGCCTATGGCTATACCATCCTGAACAAGCCCAATCCCATCTGATCTCTGAAGATAAGCAGGGTCAGGCCTGGTTAGTACTTGGACGATAGACCACCTAGGAAGACCAGGTGCTGTAGGCATAAAAAATAAAAAAATAAAAAATAAGAGATTGTAAACTGACAAAGTCCTAAAAAAGAAAAATGTAAAAACCACACAAAATGAGTACGTGTAAAACTGGGGCAATCTGAACAAGATCAGTGGATTATATCAATGTCAATGTCAATTTCCTGGTTGTTTATTGTTTTGCCAGATGTGACCATTGGGAGAAACTGAAGAGTACATGGGATCTCTCTGTATTCCTCTTTTTAATTGAGGTAAAACATACATAATATAAAATTTATCATTTTAATTCTTTTTAAGTTTACAATTTAGTAGCATTAAGTACATTACAATGTTGTGCAACAGTCACCACTATCCATCTACAGAACTTCTTCATCATTCCAAAATGCAACTCTCTGTTCATTGTAAAATAGCTCCTCATTCCTTTCCACAACCTCTTTTTAGCATCTATGAATTTTGCTATTTTAAGAACCACATAAGTGGAATCATACAATATTTGTCCTTTCATGTCTGATTTACTTCACTTAGCATAATGTGGTTCATCCATGATGTAGCATGTATCAGAATTCCATTCCTTTTTAAGGCTGAATAATATTTCATTTATGTATATATCACATTTGTTTATCTTTTCATCTATTGATGGACATTTGCATTGTTTTCGCTACTGTGAATAATACTGCTATGAACCTGAGTGTGCAAATATATGTTCAAGTCCCTGCTTTCATTTCTTCTGGATATATGCCTAGAAGGGAAATTGATGGATCATAGAGTAATTTTGTTTTTAATCTTTTAAAGAATCACCATAATGTTTTCCACAGCAACTATACTATTCTACATTCCCACGAGTAGTGTACAAGGGTTCTAATTTCTCCACATACTTGACAACACTTGTTACTTTCTGATTTTTTTAAAATTTTCCTTATTTTTTATAGCAATTCCTAATGGGTGTGAAGAGGTATCTTATTGTGGTTTTGATTTGCATTTCTCTAAGGATTATTGATGTTGAGGATCTTTTCAAATGTTTATTGACTATTTTTTTCATATCTTCTTTGGGGAAATATCTGTTCAGGTCCTTTGCCCATTTTTAAATAGGATCATTTGTTTTTTTATTGTTGTTGAGTTGTAAGAATTTTTTACATATTCTAGATATTAATCCCTTATCAGATATATGATTTGCAAATATTTTTTACAGTTCTGTGGGTTGCCTTTTCATTCTCTTGTTAGAGTCCCTTGATACACAAAAGTTTTAATTTTAATGAATTCAGTTTATCTTTCTTTTCCTGTATTATAACTACATGTGAATCTACTGTTTTCTCAAGTTCAATCAATCAGACAAAATGTAAAAACCGTTCTTAGCTCATGGGTCATACAAAAATAAGCAGCATCTGCCCCACAAGCAGCAGTCTGCCAAAGCTTGATGCAAATAGAAAGTGGAGATGTTGTAACTGTTTCCTTGTATTCAAAAATTCTATCTAATCTTTCATCCTACTCCTAACCCACTACTTTTGGAGCTCAAGAGCTTAAAAATACTTTAGCCACATATAATGCAGTATATATATCGATATATATGTATGCACATGGTTCCATCTTTTTTTTTCCAAAAATCAAAGGTCTTATCACAAAAGTATCTACAATTTCACATTTAACTTTAAGAAATCGACACCCCGGGTTTTTAAATGCCCATCTAAAGCTTTGCTCTTAACAGGTATCTGCCACTTTTCAAAAGTTTGCTTTACAACACATCGGCTTACAAAAGGCTTCATGGGGACTCTCTGCTTTCAGATAGCAGCAGAAATCTGTGTTTATTCTCTTTTTTACAGAAAATTGTGACAGAAGATTTTAGGATTGGCACCTTTGCAGTCATTTACCTAATCTTCTTCCCCTTGTGGGAATCCTTCTCCTACACTCTTACAGACTGCAACTGGGCCTCTCATGGCCTCCTGAGGTAGCCTCTTCTATTATTTAAAACTCTAAATGTTAGAAAGTCCTGATATCACTGTATTCCAAGGAGACTTTTCAGTCTCTTTTTAAAATTGAGCACAGAGTCTTTTTTAAAGAAGGTTTTCATAATGGTAACGTTATAGTTCTGAAATAAGGTGATGACTTTACATATACTTTATTCTCTAATTTACCTTAATGTTACATAATTTTTTTATATGTCAAGTATTTTATAATAAATTTTAAAAGAAACAATTTTTCATCCTTGTTTCTTTTATAAATATTGTTATATAAAAGACATTAGTACAAACCATCTCAGGTATTTTGGAGGGATAAAAGAGAATATCTCTAAAGCCACAGTCCCAACCCAAGGTTCATTGTGAATTCTCCCAGACAATTCAACAGCATCCCCAAAGTCATACTGCCTTCTTCTAGTTGACAGATATATCTTTTTAAAAGATATATATAATTATGTTACCCTCTTGCTTAACACATTTTAATAATCTCTCATCAGTCTCAGAATAAAGATCAAAATGACCACTATGGCCCACAAAGCCCACCACTGGCTGTCTCCAGCCTCATTTTGTTGCATTCCCCCCAGTACTCCAGTCTCCACACCCTCAGTTCCTCCAACTTGTCATCCTTTCAGAGATGCTGTTTTCTCTGATTGAATGCTCTGTTTCCACCACATGCCACACTCCCTGCCAGTATGTATTTATTTCTCTTGGGTAAATTCCTAGGAGTGAGATTGTTGTGTTATATGCTCAGTGTAGGTTTAACTTGATAAGAAACTGCCAAATTGTTTTCCAAAGTAGTTGTCCCATTTTGCAATATAGGAGAGCTCCTGTTGCTTCGAATCCTTGCTAGCACTTGGCTTTGGTAGTGTTTGTGATACGCAAAGCGTAGAATAATATCTGATTATGAGGTTCCACCAAAGTGCATAGAAGGTGAGTAAATCCTTTGAACTCATTTCAGTGAAAGCGCTCTGGTCTAATTTATCTCCATTCACCCTTCAGCTTTCACAATAATAACCTTTAGCCAAGCTGCTGTGAAAACATGGGAAGATTAAAATGCTTAACCACAGAGATTGTTTTTCAGACTGAGTTAATAAAAATATGATGGCTTCAAAGTCTTACATTAACATATCTACAAAGCTCAGACTCACCCCTGACCACGACTTCTCTGCTGGATCAAAGTGGTGAGTGTGAAGGTCACATGTGTGGAAATGTCACAAAGAGCATAGTCACAGAGGGCGCAAAGACTTCCGGGAACGGAAATACATTTGAAGGTTGGGTGACATATTTTCCAGATCAACTGCTGTTTAAACTTTTCAAAAGACTACTATTGAATTCTTTTTTTCCTTAATACGAAATCTGAATGTTGGTAAGTACTGGGAGGTGCAGGTACCTTTGACAATTGTAGTTTCCAATACTGAGTGTAAGTATGTTCAATATTACACCAGTTAAAAGGCTGCATACAAATTGCTAGGAGTGTTTACTAGAAATTTGCTTTTTATTTCATCAGCATATTGCAGTGAGAATGTTTTTGACTAAAAGGTAATAGAAGGCTGGCTCTGGAGCTAGCCTTTGCTAAGGTAACATGTTAATGAGTCATCAGAAGCTATAAATAGAACTTGGCATGAACTTTTGTCCACAATTACACCACTATCCCACAAAGAGAGCTGCTGCTAATGATAGAACATGGCCTGCTAGCCACTATTACAACCAAGGAGGATGCAGATCAGGGGACCACAGCCTTGTGGGAAATGTGCCCTGAGATACGATTTGCCAAGATGTCATTTTGTGCTTTCTTGGTCTCCCTTATAGCCTGTGAAGCAGTTGTCTTGTTTTCCTTAGTAATCATCATTGTGTATGGCAGCCAAGATTTTTTAAATCCTCTCTTAGATGATAAATTCCAGACAATAACTGCCTTTAGACAGTCATCTTCTTTATCTTTTCTCTTCCCCTCTCCTTCCCAGTATACAGTACAGTATATCATATAGCAATAAGCACATACATAGGAAAGTTCCATAATTATCTTTTGGATTGATGGATAGATTGATGAGCATGTTAATTCTGTGTTTCCATAGAATACTCTGGAATTTTGACTTTTCATATACCCAAGTCAATACATTCAAGTCAATTTCCTGTATAATCTGTTCTGCCCACCAGATGTTCTGCCCACCAAAAAATATTTCCACCAAATACATTTGAATGTCCTACCATGTTTCCTCACTCTCCTGCCCTTCACATTTCTTCAGGTAATAGTGAGGGGAGAATAAAACGTCACCTGGAAGTAGAGAGAGGGTACATGTGTTAGGATGCCACTATTCACTACATCATAAGTGCAATTGCACACTAGCTCCCAAGGGAGGATAGGATATAGGAAAAGTGACATTGAGGAAAGAAAAGTGGTCAGAAATGGTCTTGTACATAAAGCCTTGCTGGGGTAGACAGCCATGGAACATTCCACCCTGAGAGTCTGTAAAAGCACCAAGTTCTGGGGGAAGAAGTCCAGAAAGGGAGACAAAAAGGCAGCCAAAAAATGACCTTCTCTGTAAGTTTGCCTGTTTGTCCCTTATCCCCATGGCCACGTCTGTAGTAAGTCTGAGAAAGCAAGGGAAGGAAGGTAAGAAATGCAAGATATATGTGGTAGCCCTGTAACTCCTTCTTTTTGCTTGTGTGCAGATGCAGTCTACAATGAATAGCAGGAAGTTCAATCAGTGATCTCTTCTTCACTGTTTCAGTTCAAAACTGTATCCTCCTTGTGATCTCACCAAGGTTCCCTCACCTCTCCTTTTCCCTCCCCCACATAACACACAATACCCTTCCTCTAAGGCCATTCCTCCATCTCTGTTTTATTTTAAATGCAATCCTGTCTGCCTTTCTTCTCTTTCACCATTCAGTTCATGAAACCTAACAGGGAAATGACAAAGGTAGTCATGCAAGTGGAGAAGACAAATATCAAAAATAATATGGAGACTAATCTATCTGAAGAGGCTTCCATTCCTGGGAGCAAGGAAAAGGGAAAGAATAGACTCCCTTGGGACACTAGGGTAGGGGCCTCCATAGCTGGCAATAAGAAGTTCAAACTATGTCTTTTTTAGATTCCAAGACTCAGTCCTCCATTAGATGCACAAGGCTTGGAATGATATCTGCTTTTCTTAAGGACTTCCCACAGCCCACCATGGTGGCTTATTTAAGCCCAGAGGTACACAGCTCAACTCTGAGCTCCAACTCTCAAGTCTCTTCTTGGGCTATTCCCTCATCCTCAAAGCAGCTAGGCACATAAGAACCCCAGAAGAAGAAAGTGTTCATGTAGACAGATCCTCTGGCTTAAGAGGTGGCTAAAAGTTCAAATGATACAGAAAAGACAAAAACAGGAAGTATAACGATGTAGGGGTATCTAGGGAACTAGCGTTTAAAGAAAGATTTGAATGAGGAATGGATGATTGTAGAGATCCAGGGAGTGCTTTCAATCTCTCTTATCTCTCTTCTATCAATGTCTCTGCTTGTCTTTAAAGATAAAGATTAGTCGAGCACTAAAGTCTCATATCACTGTCCTAGGCTCTTTTTAACCTCATAACCCTGTCTTGCTAGTTTTTCTCATATCTGCAGGCCTAGCCATACTCTGGCATATTCAGGGTTATGAATTTAAGGTCTTCTATGGCATATCATGTGCCACTGCTGGTTTGATCTATTCAAATATTACAATAAGCAATTGTATCTCTACTGGTGAAAAGTAAAAAACCCAGAGGGCTGTGAATTGATAGTCAGTCCTTCCCAAGCCTTCAAAATGATTCTGTAGACTGTCACAACAGACTCCAAGGCTGCACTGTCCTTGGTAATCCTCCAGTGAGAAGGATCTTAGCCACACTTCTGTACCTAGCTCTGTGCTAACTGCTTGGAGCTCTGCTTAGATCAGAGCAGCATTCTCATAATCTCAGATTTCTGGGTCCGTCTAAACCAGGAGCAATCTCCAAGAAGGCACATAAGCTACAGGCTTATCTTCCAACTACAAAAAGTTGTTAAAATTCCCCAAAATTTTAAAGAAAAATTTAGTTTGTTGCAGATTTACAAGTTGAAGATTGGAACCAAGACCCAGTCCATTTTCCTGAGACCAGCTGCTAACAAGTACAGACATCTTGAAAATGAAACCCACTTGTAAATAGTCCCCCCAAATCAGGGGGACTATAGTTTTTTTTTTAATTGAGATAAAATTCATATAACATAAAATTAACCATTAGCCATTTTATTTATTTATTTATTTATTTATTTATTTTTATTAATTAATTTTTATGGTGACATTGGTTAATGAAATCCAATAAGTTTCAACTGTACATTTTAACAGTAAGTCACATGTAACACTGTATGTTCAACTCTCATAGTTAGATTTCTTTCTGTCACCACATGTTTGACCTCCCTTACCCTGTCTACCTCCTGCCCCCCTACCCTCTGGTAACCGCTAGTCTATTGTCCATGTCCATGAGTCTCTGTTTGTTTGTCCTGTTCATTTGTTGCTTTAAGGTTTATATCCCACATATTAGTGATATCATGTGATTTTCAACTTTTTCTGTCTGGCTTACTTCGCTTAGCATGATCATCTCAAGGTCCATCCATGTTGTCTCAAATTGCAGTATTTTATTTCTTCTTATGGCTGAGTAATATTCCATTGTATATATGTATATGTACCACAGCTTCTTTAGCCAATCATGTATCATAGGACACTTCAGTTGCTTCCATGTCCTGGCCACTGTGAATAATGCTGCTATGAACATCAGTGTGCAAATATCTTTTAGGATATGAGTTTTCAAGTCTTTGGGGTAAATACCCAGTAGAGAGATTGCTGGATCATATGACAGATCAATTCTTAGTTTTCTTAAGGAACCTCCATACTGTTTTCCATGGTGGCTGTACCAATTTGCAGTCCCACCAGCAGTGTATGAGGGTTCTTTCTTCTCCACATCCTCTCCAACATTTGTTATTACTTGTCCTGTTGATTATAACTATTCTAACAGGTGTGAGATAGTATCTCATTGTGGTTTTGATTTGCATTTCCCTAAAAGCTAGCGATGTTGAGCATCTTTTCATACATTTATTGGCCATTTGTATGTCCTCTAGGGAGAAGTGTCTGTTCAGGTCCTCTTCCCATTTTTTGATTGGTTTGTTTGTTTTTTTGTTGTTATTGAGTTGTATGAGTTCTTTGTATATTTTTTATATTAGGCCCTCCATTTACCATTTTAAAGTGTACAGTTCAATGGCATTTAGTACATTCACAATATTGTACAACCATCACCTGTATCAATTTGTAAGACATTTCATCACTCTAAAAGGATACTCCTTATCCATTAAGATACTCCTTATCCATCACAATTGGAGAGCATTTTAAAAGTACATACTCTAAGGCCCCACATTCAAGAGACTGAAATTCAGTGGAGCTTGGAATGTTTTCAAAACTTTCCAGGTATTTACCCAAGAAAAATGAAAATGTACATCCACACAAAGAGCTATATATGAATGGTTATAGCAACTTCATTCGTAATCATCCAAACTTGGGAATACCTAAATGCCTCTCAATTGGAGATATATAAACAAACTGTAATATACTCTTATATGAAATGAAACTATTCAACAATCAAAGGAAAAAATTTTTGATACACACAAAAATAAGAATGACTCTCCAGTACATTATACAAAAGGAAAAATCCACTTTCTATATGGTATTCCATTTATATGACATTCTGGAAAAAGACATTCTGGAGAACTATAGTGACAGAGAACAGATTAGTGGCTTCCAGAGTTTAAGGGTGGGAGTGGGTGCAAGTTTTGAGTTCAAAGAGATAGCAAAAGAGAATTTTTGGAGTGATGAAACAGTTTTGTATCTTCATTGTCATGGTGGTAACAAGCATTTATCAAAACTCATAGAACTTGATACCAAAAAGTGAATTTTACCATATCTAAAATTTTATTGTATTTAAAAATAAATTGGAAAACATTTTAAATCTCTCTGAATGTTTATGCTGTACAGCCTCTTTGGGGAACCAATGCATAGATAGTACTGGACAACCTAATTATTCTATAACCCAGTCAAGTTGCACTTTGGACGCCCAGGGCCTGCCAACTTACCATTATTATTCCTCTGGTATTGTTACAGCATTGAATATTTCCACAGATGAGAAAACTAAGACACCCAAATTCCTGGTTCACAGAACTGAGGTACATTGGACACTTCTACATACTAGAAGTATGAAAGTAAGCTGTCATGCCTTGGAGTATATATAGTATGTACATAAGCTAGGCAGTGGTTTTGTTCCAGTATTTGTCAAAATGAAATCACTGCACTAAATGTGGTAATATTAGAACCTTCTTTAAGAATATGAGGTATACTTTATCTCTTAATCAGTTTCATTTTAATCAGATTAAAATGGAAATAATTTCTATTGATGGAGATTAGAAAACAACATATGAATTTACCACAAAACATCCTATTTAATAACTGAGGTGTTATATTAACAAAACATCACATTAAACAATTTATTTTAAAAATCAACCCCAAATCAAAAACCAAAAACCATTATTTTTTATGTGATAAATCCAATGATCCTAACCAACTCCAGTGTTGTCATTTTGGTTATTTTCATAAAACGTGACAACTATTTTACAAAAAGAAAAACAAAAACTTCAAATTTAATGTTACATCCACTTGTTTACTTACTTGGCCAAGATTCAAAGTGAGATAATGACTTTTTACAATAGATGCCTCAGAGTCCTGGATCCCTTTATTTGTGAAAATCTACAACTGTGGAAGACAAATGAAAATCGTGGGCAGATGTTTATGTGGGTAAACAGCCTCATTAATTATGGGGCTAAACTTGTGCTCAATATCACTTGAAAAAAAAAAAAAAAACCATATCCTGCTGTGGCTGATCATCTACTCAGAGGAGGCAGCTAAATTCAAACAGAAACTTCTAAGTGTAAGAAGAAAAGAAGTCGGCAATGTTTCAATTAGAAGATAATGCTAATTTCAACTGTAGGATAAAGGGAAAAGAACAAGACAAAACATCTCCCTGTGCAGTGAGGTAGATGCTATCTGGTTTCTATCCTACTAGGATACATTTTCTAATTTGCAATTCTCTTTGCTCGCCCTAGTCTCAAACTATTTCTGTAAACACTATTGCTTTGCTTCCTCATCACTTTGCAAACGATAGCTACAACTCTCTCTGAAGCATTCTGTTCACTTTGCTGCTTTTTTTAGAGCTGCTTGTGCCCGAGAGGAAACGGAGCTACAAGTGTTTCCTTTCCATTCAAAACTGTCTGTGAGGTCTGGGGTGATGGTAAGACTTGGGGTGCTCTCCAGTCACTGAACATACAAATGTACCTTTTTTTCAGTGGGGTGGGGGAGGTAGCTGAAGACTTACAGTTTGCTCCCAACAGCTTGAGATAGCTTGAGTTTTCTTATAAGCCTCTCCTGAAGTCCTTGTGTTTAAATTATTTAGTATAAATTTTATCACAGCCTTCAGGATGCAAGCTGGGCAAGTTATCGTGATTCCAGATGGCTCAGCAGACTTTTCAAATGTTGCTACTCTATTGCACATCCCTTCTTATATTACCCCACACCCCAAAAATACATCCAACTAGAAAGTGCATTAAAGAGCATATAATTTCATGGGTCCCCAGGCAAAAGTTTCTCTGTAGAGGAGTAATTTGACCTGGCCTCATACGAATAGTGAGTATTCCTCTACCTTTCCCACCTAAGCACCTCTTTATGAGAGTATGTATAGCCCTGGGATCTAGGGTATAGCCAGGTAATATCCAATAATCTAATATTCGATAGATAATTTAATATTATCTGTTCAATAATATATATGCATAGTTTAAAATAAAAAAATGTCGGGGAGTTACATAAATTTGATAGTAAAAAATGACTTCAGGTATATTGCCATGTTTATTGTATAAATTGGAATTCTCTTGGTTATAAGCGATAGACCATATTTGAACCAGCTCAAAGATAAGAACCATAAAGGACAAGGCAAAGAGTGGTTCAGGCTTGAGACTGCTAGTACCCTTTTCCTCTCTGCCTCTTGCTTCTGCCTTTCCCTGCAAGTGGAGGACATGCCAGGACTTGGGGGACTCATATTTCAGTTTCATCATAGAATGGGTGAAACACACGTGTGTACACACCCAGCCAATCATATTTAGAAGATTCAGACAGCATATTAAAGCAATGGGGGTGCAAAGGAACAATTCCCCAGAAGGAGGGGGACAGCACAGATGCGGCCCTGGGGGGAAGTGTTCTGAGCCAGAAACAGATTATTTTTATCTTGAGGTTTCATGTATCTTCAGGCATAAGGCCTCATATTCCCAAGAATATATTTACATCAGTTTGAGAAGCACAGACATATGTTATCTGTTTTCTCAAAGGACCTCAAATTTGTTGTCGTGGGAAGAATTCTCTAGTCAACTTTGTTCTTTGAATCTTTGTTCTCTGATAAGACATTAGATGAATGGTTAGAGTCCCAGCATGCTGTGGGAAACAAAGCAATTAGACTTAAAAAGGCTTTTTTAGAGAAAATTAACAGGAATGTTGAGTAACGGAAAGAGAGAAAAGGATGGAAGGAGTAAAGTGGAGAGAGAAGAAAGAGTTAGCATGAGCCTGGGCATTACATTAAAAATCCCTGGTAATGAGAAGGCCAAGAAATTCCTAAAAAGGAGATGTAACATTAAATTTGAAGTTCTTTGTGTTGTTACAGTATAAACTCTATAACAGAGACTAAGTAAGTGTTCTATAAAACCCATTTTCTTTTCTTTCTGGCCTCAAAACTAGATTACGTTTCCCAGCCTCTCTTATATAGGTATAGCCATGAAACTAGTTCTAGTCAATGGAGTATGGGCAGAAGCAATGTGTGCCACCCCCATGCCTGCCTAATTTAACTCCCACATTATCCTCTACACTCTTCCATCTCCTATGGGCTAATTGCAGAGGATCAGGTAGAGGACTCCATGACCTCAGAAGATGCTGGAGCAACTAGAGAGAGGATCCTTAGTCTGTGAAGAACTGTATGGACCAGGCCACTTTCTACCTCCATTAGACTGTGATATGAGTAAGAAATCGTTATCTTTTTATTGTTGTTATTAAATTATTGCAATAGGGACTATTTGTTATGGCAGTTGACTTATCCTGCCTCACAAACTTTTTCATCCTATCCCTTCTCAAATCTTCAAAAAATTCTGCTATGCATACACATGTTAGTGGAACTCTGTGGCAATCATAAAGGAGGCTGAGTTCCACATCTGGGTTAACATAGCACAGAGCAGAAACCACATTTATAGAAAAGCAATATGTTTCATAATCTAAATCCATTAGCAAAAGCAGGAGTTCAGGGCCAGAGGTGATCATGAGACCATAAATTCCTAAGGAATTTGCTGAAGTACTAGAATTGGCTTTGACTTGTACAGAGTATGGAATGAGAGAGGTTTCAGGAAACTTTATCTAGATCTAAAGGAAATGGCATTTGAATTGCATTGTTATTTTTCTGTGGTTCAAGGTGCTATGACTGAAAAAAAGTTTTGACTCACATGTCAAGGATGGAGATTTAATAACTTTTATGACCATGAATTCTGAAATACTTATATCACTTGGATGCTTACAGAGTTATTTTCTCTGAGAAATCCCTAATAGACAGTTGAATGGGGTGTGTTTAACTGGCAGTAAAAAGAGCCACTAGGATAAGTACCTCCCTGGCTGCCCAACCTAAATTAGATTCTACCCATTTTTGTCTCTTATTGCATGTTGTTGTTTTCCTTTAAGGCAGAGGTCCCCAACTCCCTCATCTCTCCCCCGACTCCACCCCCACCCCAGTCAGTGGCCTATTAGGAACCTAGTAACCAGGCCACACAGCAGGAGATGAGCAGCAGGTGAGTGAGTAAAGCTTCATCTGTATTTGCAGCCACTCCTCAGCACTAGCATCATCGCCTCAGCTCCACCTCAGATCATCTGGCATTAGATTCTCATAGGAGCACTGGTCCCTTGTGCCAAATAGGTTGGGGACTACTGCTTTAAGGATCAATGAGGTATTGATAATGGCATTCATTTTGTAAGTGTGTTTTCCCCATTAGCCTCTAATCTCAGTTAGGACAAGGGCTGTGTCTGTTTCATCCTCCAGTAGATACCTGGCACCTAGCACAGTGCCTGGCACACACTTCATGAATTTTGACTGGAATAAATGAAACCTATAGAGGTGGGAGCCTCAGATAGTCACCTGTTGGCCTAAAGAATTTACCTTCTAATTTTGTTTTGACAAATCAAACATTTTTTATCTGATAATTTGAAAATGCATTATTACCTTTCTGTATGTAAGGAACAAATGGCATTTATCATATATGAATATGATATGAGTTCTCATACATGAATTTTATAACAGCAACAGCTATATAGGGTTATTATTATTATTATTGTGTATTATTGAGGGTATCTGTTTCTTTCTAGAAAACACACAAATCCTTTTTCAACGTGTCATAGCTTAGGCTAAGTTTGAAACTGAGTGTTTCTTTCCCTTCAGTCAGGCAGCAGCAATGTTAAGTAAATATCCTTCCTGGCTGAACCTCAGCTGACCTGCCTACTGGAACCTTTCTTATCAGAGTTCCAGGAATGATTACATTTGTTTTTTAAGAACAAGGTATTGAAAGAGCACAGTGGTATCCTTTTTTTCTGTATGCTTTTTACGAGTCTGGCAGTTCTTCCTCAAACAGTACAGCTTAGACTAATAATAATGCTTTTCCTCACCATGTCCCACCCTCCCCCAACCACTGGAATCCAGAAGTCTAAATTTGCACCTTAATACTTTCTTAGCAGGTTTTATTCTATGGCAAGAAAACACCAGCCCCAATCGAGAGTAATCAATGGGCATGAGTAGACAATTCACAAACACACACAAATTGGCCAATAAGCATAAAAAATATTTATCATCACTAGTAATCAAAGGATACAATTTAATGCAACAATGAGATCATTTTTCACATATCACATTAGAAAAGAATTTATTAATGATAGTAGACCAGAATTTATTAAGTTCTTATATGTGATAGGTACTCTTCTAAGTATTTACTTGTAATATATCATTTAAACTTCATAATAACTTTATGCAGTAGGCAGTGTTGTTATGCCCACTTAATGGAAATCAAGGCACAGAACAGCCAAGCAAATTTTCCCCATCCACACCGCTAGGAAGTGATTGAGTTGAGATTCAATCATAGACAGCTTGGTTTGGAAGCCTGAACCATTAGGCAAGATCAGTGTTGGGAGGATATAGTGAAACAGACACTCTTCTGTGCTACTGCTGGTGGAATCAATTGGCAATGCTTCTTTGAAAAGCAATTTGACTCTAAGTAGCAAGGATCTTAAAACCATTTATAGTTTTTGATCCAATAACTTCACTACCAAGAGTTAAGTCTAAGGATCTTAAAGATAGAGAATCATGTTAAGAATACTTACTATATAATTACTTATAAAACTGGAAAATTAGACACAAACCTGTGTTCAATGAAAGAAAAGCATTTAAATAAATGACAGTGTACTCATAAAACAAATATACATATTTTAAAAATATTTAATGACATGCGAAAATGCAGTAATTATATAGTGCTAAATGAGAGAAAGCAAGACATAAAATACTATGTTTATAACGTGGTCTAAGTATTCTAAAGACAATACAAAAAGGCTTGAGGAAACATCAAGATGTTCACAGTGATTATCTTGGAAAGGTGGAATTACAGGTGTATCCGATTTCTTCCTTATATTTTCCTGCACCTTCTAAATTTTTCACAGAAGAAATTAATAAAAAAAAAATTTTAGAATCAGGAAAAATCCAATGAACATGAGATTATGTTTTAACAGAATCATCTAGATCATTATTTTAAAAGAGTGAATTTTACTCTTTTTAGGAGACAAACTAGATATGGCTAGAGATACCCGCAATCTTATTCACTCAACCCTAAGGGTAGTGGCTGTGGCCCTTGTTCATTTCTGTCAAAAGCAGAGCTCAGAGCTCAGGGAGAAGGGCCACAACTCTATCCTCCTGAAAACAGAAGAGAGAGGTCTGGGAAATACCTGGACCTCCCAGGCTGTGAGCAAAGGATATCCACAAACTTAGGAGAAAAGAAAATATATCAGCTTTCTTTCTTAAAATAATTTAATTTGATAAGCACAGCTACAGTCTGAATAAAATATGCTCCATGTTTTATTTTTACAGCATACTACAGTGGAATTGAAGCCAGATGACATGAACTCAACTCTTAATTTATTAGCTGTATGACTTTGGGCCAATCCTTTAATAAATCTCTCTGAATCTTAATAGTGTCACTTGTCAAATACGAGTAATAAAGGTACACAGCCAATTAACATGAATGTGTTCAAATGTGTAGGAGTTATTTGAAAATTAAAATAACCCTAGATAAATTAAAATTATTATTATAATTAGACCTTTCTCCCTGCCTCACAGGACTGTCACTGTCATTGGTGGAATAGGTTGCCTATTGTCAAAGGAAGGACAGAAACTGCGTAAACAACAGTTGTCCTGGATGCTAACCCTATTTCTTTAGAATGCAATCTTCTGAAGTCCTAATTGTCTCCTCTCCCAACCCTCTAGGCCCTCAGGAGTATGAGAAGATATAAGCTCCATTAATGAGCTACGGCTTGACAACCCCTGCCCAATTTCAAAAGTGCTTCTTTCATGTGACCTGAATAGACTTTTAATGTAAGCAAACATTGCCTTTGAACCTCAATGGACTATATTTGCTGTTAGTCATATGTTTGTCTCATTGGGGTGAGTAGCAGTGTGTAAATATCCAAAGATTTGCTCCAAATATTTTATGATGCACTTTTTCTTTAGTTAATAAGTATAAAGAGAAACACAAATAATTACATGGTAGCTGTGTATGTTTTTCAACCAAATGTTTTTATCTCATCAGCTCTTGAGTCAAGCAGACATGAGCAGCTCTGGCCTGCAGTGAGGCAAGAATTCTAAAGCATTCTCCAAAGTTCTTCTCCTAGCAAATTCAGCAGGCCTCTGAAACACTGGGAAACTTAACCTAACAAATGAAAGGATATATGTCTAAGATTTTAGAAACACAAGATCTCAGCAAGTTTCTATGCAACCTATGGAAAGTCTGTAGATTTCAGTTTCTCCAACAGTAAAATGAAGGCTAGATGGCTTTTAAGGTAATTTCTAGTTAAATCATCTATGACCAGAACTGTCGAGGTTCTCTTAGTTCTTGGCCTAAATTTTCATACTGAGTCTCTCTGCCTAGATGAAGTACAAATGGAATTCAAAGTTTCTCCACTTCCCCCTGAGTATTTTTGGGGAGAGGTACCATCCTTGGGGCTTAAGAGGACCCCTGCCCTGAGGCCTACTCTTAAGAGGGACTGGGCTCTTCTCTGGTTGACTTTCTTCCACACAGATCAGGGAGTCTGCAGGGCCAAGTGGGTGTGCCCTCCAGGAGCTTGCCCCACACCCTGTAATAGTCCTCAGGCTATCATAACAAAATATCACAGACTGGGGGGCTTAAATAACAGAAATTTTTTTTCTCAAGATTCTGGAGGCCAGAAGTCTGAGATCACTGTGAGAGCATGGACAGTTTCTGTTAAGAAATTTTTTTCTGGCTTGCAGATGGCTATCTTCTCTCTATGTCTTTACATGACCTTTCCTTGGTGGATGCACATTAAGAGAGAGAAAACTAGCTTTCTAGTAGCTCTTCTCATAAGGACGGTAATCCTATCTGATCAGGGCCCCATCCTTATGACCTCATGTAAGCTTGATTACCTTCTTAGAGGCCCTATCTACGAATATAGCAATGCTAGAGGTTGGAACTTCAACATATGAGTTTTGGGAGGGCACATACATTCAGTTCATAACATTCTCACTCCAGAATGAGTTCCTGATACCCTGATTCCCAAGTTAAGGAAAGTAATATTAGTTTGAGTCAATCTGAGATCAGGTTCTTAACCCATTACTACTCTATCCTGACAGAATTTCTGTCATGATTCTGGCATCATAGTACTAAATAATATTTAATCCCAGCTTACTATATGCCAATTACCATTCTAGCACTTTGCATGTGTTAACTCATTTGATCCTTCCAGCAATCTGTGATATAATATTATTACTATCCTCATTTTATAACCAAGGAAATATAAACACAGAAAGATTAGGAAACTTGTCCAAGGTCACCCAGCTAATAAGTGGAAGAATTAGGATTTGAACTAGGTAGTTTGACCTTAAGATCCTGCTCTTAACCTTTCTGCTATAGCTCCCTCAAATAAGAGCTAATATTTATTGAGCACTCTAAATATACCAGACCCAGTGCTATTGCTAATACTATGAGGTCAGTACTAGTATTTCCCCCACTTTACAGGTGGGGAAACTGTACTTTAGGAAGATTAAGAAATCTATCCAAAGGTGTACCCCTAATAAGCCATGTTGGTAAATTTCAACAGGGTAATCTGTTTCCAAGCACATGCTCTTAACTAGACAGTTCTGCTTGCTTGACGACCTTTCCTTGAAGGAGAACACACGGGTGGCGAGGAAAGCCTGACCATGTCATTGGGTCAGATTATGACAGTTACCACACAGGAAATTTATCTATGCTCGATGAAGAAATAGGCTGTTTTGAGTAATATAGCAATTTGAGGAAGTTAAATGGATTAAGATTACAGGTTGTGTTTCACATTGGGAAATATACTTGCATTTTTAGTTCCTGTGGCTTGATATGAAATCTCAGAGTGAATCATTACCATCTCATTCTGACTTCAAGCATGTCTTCAGTCCCAGTAAGATGAATCTGTTCCTCAGGAATTTATAAACTATGTGAAACAGGTAAGCTCTGAAGAGAGCTTGAATCTGTTTCAATCTAATCCAACATGATCTGAGGTGTCTTGTAATATAATAAATTCCCCTATAAGAAAGAAGTTTGATTCTGCGTGAAAGTTTGTCATCTAGGAGGCTTTTCCTATGATTTCACAGTTCTCCTGCTTTAGGACAATTGTTCAAATCCTCATCAGTATAATTGAAAATGGATCAGAAAACTTCATTCTCTGCCTCAACTCTGATCACCACAGTAGTCTGGCACCACAACAATGTTATTGTTGCATTCGAGAACCCAGTGAGTATTCACAGAGACATGTTGGCTCAGGGTGGCTTTGAATGTTTTTCAATTCCTTTGTCTAGTGCAGGGTTTTGTTTGCTGATTTTCCCTGCCTTTGAAAATCCTGTTTGATTATGGGGAAGAACCTAACTAGAGTAGGTTAAAATATAAACTCATAGTTGATGCGAGAACAGCTTTAAAAACAGACTCACAGACACAGAAAACAACTTAGTGATTGCCAGATGGGAGCAGGGGTTGGGAGACTGGGTTAAAAGGTGAAGGGATTAAAAAGTACAAATCTGTAGTTACAAAATAGTCATGGGGAGGTAAAGTACAGCATAGAGAATATAGTAAATAATGTTGTAATAACTATATGTAGTGCCAGGTGGATACTAAACTAATTGGGAAATCACTTCAAAAAGTATATAAAATGTCTAACCACTATCCTGTAAACCTGAAACTAACATAAAATGATATTTGAATATCAACTCTAATTGAAAAATAAAGATGAAAATGGAGAGCTTTATCTCAAGAGAAGATGGCTGTCCAAGTGGTATGATTTCCCAGAAAAGATCCTGCATCTCAAACAAACAAAGAAACAAAAACATATATACAACCTCTGCCCATACCTCTAGAATAATGTCTGACATCTATTGTCATGCTTAAACTTCTTTATCTAAACAAAGCCTTATCTATGCTTTTGTTTATAACTAGAATATTCTCTTTATCAGAAAAGGTAAGTATCTGACTCAATTATATTTAAATTACAAGTTCAGAATACTATAGGTTAGATTGGGACAGTGAATCTCAAGTTTTACTACCATCAGAATCACCTAAAGGGCTTTTTAAAACAGATTTCTCACCTGCACCCTGAGAGTTTATGATTTAGTAGGTCTGGTGTTAGGTCTGAGAATTTGCATTTCTAAGTTTTCAGGTGATGCTGATGTTGCCGGCATGGGAATCATACTTTGAGAATCACTGAATTGATGGTTCTCAAGCTTTCTTCTCCACACTCACACACCTATAGGTAGGACACTGGGGATAGGACACTCTCCTGTCAGTAATAAGTTATTACCAGGATAGTGATCCTGACAGCACAATAAAAGTACATAGAGCTTTAAAAATATATCAGTCATGAATATACCTTAGACCAAAGGACTCAATGCCTGGATGAGGGCCCTAGCCCTGGGTATTTTTTTAATTTCCCAGGCAATTTTAGTGTGTAGCCAAGGTTGAGAACCTTTGCTAGCATGAGATCCTCTGGAGTGGGGAGAGGGGGGTGGCAGATTCATATTTTAACACCCTTTCCCCAGGAATTTTTAATACCTCTCCACAGAGTAATACTTCTGCCCATTTTGTAACCAGGTTGAAAATCACCAGGTAAGAATGCCTCAAAACTTCCAAAAAGCTAAGGCCTCGCCTAACTTTCCCAAAAGCTTAATGGTCAGGGTCACGTGTCTAGAATTCTTTTGTGGTTATCATTTTCCATTTTGTCTATGATTGCGATGCAAGACAAGGCATCAAATTTCCTTGAGTGGAGGGGAGACTCCGCCCTGCACTGAGGGGAAAAGAGGGTCCTTTGACAGAGAGTGTGGAAAGAATTCAACACACACACCAAAGTTAGAATCAAAAGGAAAGTTTATTAGAAAAGGGGTGACACTCCACAGACAGAGTGTGGTCTCCTCTCAGAGGCAGAGAGTGAAAGGGAAAGCGAGAGAGACAGACTAAAGGCACTGAGAGGGACTCCAAGTATTCAGGAAATTCAGTTTATATGTCATTCTTTAGTTCCCATTTCCTTTGATATGGACATACCAAAGGGGAAAGGAGAAGGATATGTATGGTAAGACTATGTAGAGTGAAAAGCCTGCTGGCAGTTCCCAGTCTTTAATCCATAGGTTCTCCTTGGTTTAGCCATAGGGAATGACTCTTGGTTCCTGTTTTCCCCATCACAAGTGTGGAGAATGAGTCATTAGTAATCCAGCAGAAATCTTCCTTTGTTCTGAAGGTGTCCTTCTGGCCTGGCTGTAGGGCTGATCAGCATACTGCAGTCTCAGTTTGTGGCTTTATTAACATTTTAATTCACTTGCCTCCTCCTTACATTAATTAAATAGGAAAAGGATAATTAGCAAGTTGAGGACAAGCAATATGATAAAAGAGCTGGAATAAACGGGTTTGGTTCCTTCTCTTAGCCTTTGCTCCTGCTCCCTCTTTTACCCCTACATCCTACTTCTGCAGTTTCTGAAACCTAAATCAGAGGGGAGGACTGAACTTCACTGAGGGCTGAGACAGATGACCTATAGCACCCTGAGAACTTTTCATACCTGAGTGCTTTTGTCACCAAGGATGTGGATGCCAGAAACAGGAGAGGTCTGGGTGGCCATTACAGTAAAGGTCCCCTCAATCCTAGAGAGACTGGAGACAAAGCTGTATGACCTCTTATACTAATCTGCTCAAGATCAAATGTTGTTAGATAATGACCCCAAAACCTAAGGTTTCTATTCCAATATTAACATTACCCAAGTGACTAAAGGTAAGGCACCTATCTTCCTAGAATCTCATGTTTCCTTACATACACAATGAGTAAATCACACTAATCTATCTAGAGAGGTATTGTGAGACCAAATAACATTTTCTTATATAATCATAAAGGGAAGAAAAAAGCTCATACCACAGCTGTATTCTTAGGTTAGAAAATACTGCCATTTTTAGCTTAACAATATTTCTAGGCATCTAATTCTATCTTTATGAATACCCAGAAATTCTAGAGTTCATAATTCTGTTACTATAACTTGAATATATGCACATATAATTCAGCCTCTGCATAACAAGTAGTCCATAAATGTTTGTTGACTAAATGATGAATAATTAATCAATTGATTAAATGAAAGTATTTTAAAAATCAGATATACCACTGATATATAGAATCACAAGCTGTTATTTTAAATGAATAACTCAGTGACTATTTCCTTAGCTAAATTAATTACCATAGTCTATTTTAACCCTGCATTAGAGATATTAAATATGTGAAATATGTAATAAATTTCTAAATTAATCAATGTATTCATGGCTTGGTTTGAGGTAACAGAAGCAGAAAAAATGACAATCACATAAGTGAGATCCAAGGTTTTTTGCTATGCTGTGACCAGAAGAATGTCGTCTGAAAACATGCCGTGCTCTACTTTTTCTTGTTTCCTTAGCATTTAGCACCTTATATATTATGTAAGCCAACTGGCTCTTGGAGTTCATATCTGTATGGTAAAATATTAGTTTTTTTCTTTAAACATCTACATTTTTCCATATGGTCTCATACTTGGTAATCCAAAAGCCTAGTTAATTACAGGGCTCATGATGAAGCTCATCTGAAAAATATGCAGATTTTAGATGACCTCAAGTTTAACATGCATATAATATATTTTCTGAAAAAAACAAAACCAACATTATGTTATATATGACCCATGACAACATACAGAATCTAACTTATGGAAATAATGTCATAATGTATTTTGCATTGATCAGAATGTACTTATACAGTATTATGTTCAGTTCTAGACAACATTGTTTTGATGAGACAAACACAAGCTGGAAGTATCTCAAAATGGACAATCATTCTGGACAGCAATCTGAAAACTGTATCGGATAAAGAACATGGAACTCATTGTGAATTTTCATTTTAAAGGATATAAGTATTAGGATGGGCATGATAGCTAAGAGTTCTGGTATCCCAAAGGCAGTACTTACAGTCTACCTTAGCTCAGGCTACTATAACAAAATATCATAGACTGAGTAGCTTAAATAGCAGAAATTTATTTCTCATAATTCTAGAAGCTAAAAGTCCAAGATCGAGGTGCCAGCCTATTCATTTTCTGGTGAGAGCACTCTTCCTGGCTTACATATAGGTATCTTCTCATGTGTCCTCACATGGCCTTTCCTCAATGCATGCAGTGGAGAGAAAGACTTTTTTCTCTTCCTCTTCTTATAAGGCCACAAATCTATCAGATTAGGACTACACCCTTATAACTTCATTTAATTTTTATTACCTCCTAAAATCCCTGTCTCCAAACATAGTCACATGAGGGGTTAGAGCTTGAACATATGAATTTTGGGAGGATGCAGTTTAGTCCATAAGCATGGTCTATAGTCCTCTAAAATAAACATATTGGAAGACAGGTTGTAATTCACTGTAAAAGTGAGCTAAAGTTGTTCAACAGTGAAACCAATTGCCCACTTTTTGAGGCTGTCCTTCCTATCACTGGAAGTAGTAATTCAGTTTAAAGAACCATTTTTCCGTGGTATTGGGGAAGGGATTCCTACAATGAATGGAAGTTTAGAACAGAAGACTGCTAGCATCTATCCAATTCAAAAAGTCTACCATATTTAAACTTTTAAAATGTTGCTCATCTACTAGATTCACCCCAAATTGTTCTTCTCTCATAGGATTGAAACCATATGTGGTTATTTTGACATAAGAAGAAAAGTCTAATAAAAGGCTTAAAACAACAAAAATCAAACAATTTGGATAAAGTAAAATTTCACAATTCTTGATTTTGCAAAGAGCAAAGAGATGTCTGTGATTCTCATAGGAACTTTGCTTAAGTTTATGATTTTGTGTGGGTTTGGGAGGAAGTGGTTTAAGTAAACTCTTAAACTGCCTCTCAAACACTGCTTGTTATCGTTTTTTAAAGAAAGTTAAAGAGGTTAAATCTAATTCCATGAATAAGTCTGAAGGTGTCTCATATGTAAGATCATTTCAAACCTAGTCTTTGGTAACCTTAGATAGAAAGAGCCAAGAAAAAGAAACTAGATTAAGAAAGAAAAATAGGAATATTCTTTCACTACTTTTCTTCCAGAAATTACATGGCCTCCTACAATGACTGCCAGATGTAGTAAATTTTCAATAAAAACTTTTAGCTCTGGGTGAACCAGAAATACTTGGCAACTAATACTATTAATTAATTCCTAACTCTGTTTAACTGTGAGCTTCATTATGGTCAGTTTTTAAAATATGATAGTTCAGCTTAATATAAAATGTTTCATGTTTTCATAAAAATGTAAGTCAATAAACATGACATGAAATAAGATAGTTTCAATTGATGCTTTATTATTTAGTAAAATGAGTTATTAAAGAATGTTGAACAAAAAAGTTATCAAAAACTATATTTATGATGAGTAGTGAATAATTTCCATATAAATTAAGAACAATGCTCCTAACACACATCAGTCAGGAGTCAACAGTGTAAAATATAATTGTTACTGATGGCTCTTTTCATCTCTCTCTTTTAGATTCTTGAATATAGGACAAAGAAGAGGTCTCCCAATTAGAACATACATTTTATTGATGAATACTAGTTCACTAGCCTGTGCACACTTGTAGAGAAGGATTGTTGACTTGAACTCAAAGTAAGGTGACCATTTAATTTATATGTGAAAATGACCAAGGCACTTTGAGAGTGAAGAGAGACATAAATACACTGGCTTAACTGGTATGACCAGGAATTGTGCCAGAAAAACCAGGACATTTGGTAGCCATACCCATAGGAGACATTTTGGTAGACACCCCCAACCTCCATTCCATCTCAAGTAATTATTTCTAAGATAGTGGTCCTCAAAGTATGGTCCCCCCATCAGAAGTACTAGCATCATGCGGCAACTTGTTAGAAGTATAGACTGCTGTACAGCCCTAGACCTACTGAATCAAAACTCTGAGGTAGGATAGGGTAGCAATATGTGTTTTACATGCCCTCCAGTTTGCTCCAATGCAGGCTCAAGTTTGAGAGCCACTGGTATAAGCCAATCATAATATTCCATTTCCTTCATCAGTGATGGGTTTAGGAACAGGCAGGCATAAAGCCAGTTTGAACCAATGAAATACCAAGAGAGGCTAGTTTGGGATTTCTGGGAAAGATACGTCACTGTAGAGCAGAGAAGTAAAAAAAAAAACTTGGAACTGTTTGGCTGCTGGATCAAGCAATCCAGAAGCCCACCCAACCTCCGGATTATGTGAAAGAATTAATTTGTGAAAATCATCTCTGTTTGAACTAGCTGAAAGCATCCTCTCACACCCGTGCTCATTCCCACTTATCTTAAAACTACCTTTGCACTATACTTTCTCCCACAATGCCATCCTCTTTCACATTTCTCCCTTCAATCTGCACTACTTTTCACATAGTCAAATTCTACCCCTCTTTCAAAGTCCAATTGACTCCTTCCTTCATAAAGTTCACCATGACTGTTCCACCGCAAATTGTCTCCTTCTCTTCAGAATTCAATTTCACTTGCTTCTGAGCCACTAATCTGTTTTCAGTATATACTAACTATCACTGCTTTCTTGAATGCCTTATCATGTGTAAGTACCTGCCACCTGGTATTGAGTGTGGCAAAATTAGATGCTCAGGATGCTCAGGAAATATTTTCTACAGATGGTGATTCCACTGGTGTATGGAGATGAGGTATTTGGTTAGCAACTGCCCTTTAACCCAAAGTCACAGACATTCCTTGGATAGGACCATCATACCAAACCCTGACTTAATTATGACTCTAATCCTACTGTGGCCTAAAACTAGACTTGACAACTTTATGACATCTATTGGCCAGAATATCCAGGAGAAAAAGATACAAGTTACCAGATGAATGCTTGGCCACCTGCACAGAACAGGACATTACTGTACTGAGGGGTATGGAATGGTCTATATGGTGATAGGAAATGGACTTGCCAGACCATCATTAGCACCCAACCTCTTTCTCTACATTTGCTCTCTTCAGAAACTGGATACCACCAATGTGGTTGTATTTGGTGTCAGGAAGCTGACAGTGTACATGAGCCAGAGGTTACTCTGGCTTCTAAGAAGACAGTATAGCTTAGTGTTTGAGGATGTGGTTTTAGAATCAGATCACTGGGATTTGAGATCTTCATGGAGACTGCTGTCTACTTATAATCTTGGGCAAGTTATTTAACTTCTCAAATTCTTTTTCCTCATCTGTAAAATGGGGTGAAAGTCATATTTACTTCAATTTCCGACATTAGAAATAAATAAGATCTCGTATGTAAAACACTTAGCATCATTCCTGGCACATAGTAAGCACTCAATAAATAGTAGTTATTATTAGTGATCCAATCTCTCTGTCACTCAGTGCTGGCTTCCCTCCTCCCTGCGGTTGTGAGAGGTGATGCGCCTTATGCTTCCCCTGTTATAGGCAGTGCATAAAATGAATAGTTAAGAGAGTAAACTGGAGTCTCAAAGGCAGTTGGAGAGAGTAGGCTTTGCCCTGGCTTTCTGCCTGCCTAGCAGCTGTGGTGTAGCATCTGAATGTAAAAACTGACAGTATCCTTCTTAGCACAACACTCCTCACACCACCTCCCCAATGCAACATCCTACCACAGTTACACTCAGCTAAAAAGTTCTGTGGTTGATATTAACAACTTATATTTGCCAATGCTTTATAATTTAGAGAGCCTTTTCTCATCTGTTCTCTCATTTGGCCCTCATACCATCCTTGTGCAGTAGCCAAGGACAGCCTTTGTTTATCCCATTTCATCCATTAGGAAAGTGAAATTCAGAGTGATTATGTGACTTGCCAAAGGCTGTATAGTCAGGAAGTTACAGAACCAGGACTCAGAGATGTTCTGACTCCAACTTAGTCATCTGTCCACCCACTTCATGGCTGATGTGCCCTGCACATAGAATGAGGTTTTACAAAGAAAATCATAATGTGTATTTTTTACATGTAAGATTATTTCAGCCAAATGTATGATAAAGAAAAACTTCTCAGCTCCTTCTCTAGGATCCTTTGCTTAATGTTTAAGTATGTATATAGTTCTCAAGAAAAAGAGGGGACATGTCTGTCTCTCAGTTAGTTGTCCAAAAAGTGTTTTTTGGCATGCCTTAACCCTAAACAATAAACAAATCCTATTTAACTTGAGTGTTCGCCCAAATCTTGAACTTCTTATGTTTGTTCAAATCAAAGTTTCCATATGTGACTTGTCGAATGAACTCAAAAAGGGTCTGGAGGCTTCTCCTTGAAATAAATGAAAAAGGTTTATCCAAAGATCTTGTAGTTTACAAACTGGGAGCATGCCTAGACAAAAACACAGAAAAGTTCCAAAGAAGAAGGAAAAGTTAAAAGTTCTTATTATAAAAGTACATTCTTCAGAATTATCAGTACTGAATTCTTAGCCCTAGGATTGTGTTTTAGTAGGCACTGCCATCTTCCCTTGAGGAGACAGACACTCATTTGCCTAAGCCATTATTTAGTACAATTAGTACTGCAACTTTATCCAAATCCTAGGCAAGGGGCCATATAAGCCCACAAGATGTTTATAAAATAATTCATGTTGGTACTTTCTCACTTATCTGGTTTTAGTATAAGTATCAGACTTGGAGCCGAAGAATCTACTATGTAACTGAAAAGTATTCTTTCAAATGAGCAAAGCTCTTGCTTCTTTACTAGTTGTGTCAGAGTTAACAAAAGCAAAGTATGTTCAGACTCCTTGAGATGGTATTCTGGACCTAGTCTGGGTCATTCTAAAGCTTCAGTCCCAATAACCTGATTTTCTTATCCTATGTATGTGTCTCAGAACAGGTCACACTCGACTGCTGGTTGCACTTCTACACTGGTCTTTCCTTATCCAAAGCCAAGTTTCCTGTGAAAGAAGGGAATGCAAGGTCACTAGTCCAAGGTCATTTGACAGGCCTTCCCAGAGGTCCCGAGAAATTAAAAGTTAGACTCCCTCCACTTCAGTTTGCATCTGTGTTTAACCTTTACACAGAGCAGCTTATTTCATTTTGAACTCTTTACTCTCCTATAGTATTCATTAAAATGAAATAAAATAAGCAAATACTAATAACATTAAGAAATTTCTCTAAATTCTCAATTTTAAAATGATAGCCATAAAACTCTGATGTTAGAAGTCAGAACAGTGGTCACCAGAGGCCTTCCAATAGAGGAAAACAGGAGGGGCCTTTTGGAGTTCTGGTCATGTTCTGTTTCTAGTTCTGGATGCAAATTTCATGGCTGTATTTAGTTTGTGAAATTTTTCCAAGTTGTGCTCTTATGGTCTGCTCATTTTTCTGAATATATAATTATTCTTTGGTAAAATTTTTGAAATGGAGTCATATTATTGCTTAGTTTTGTTGCTATGAAATGAATTTTTCCTGTTTTCTAGCTTGGAAATTTAGTTACAACTTGATTTAAGTTCATATTTCCTCTCAAACTTATTTTCCTAAGTGGATTACAGTGTGACTTAAACTGTTTTGAGATGCGTATTGAATTAATTTACTTTTTAAATTCTCTTTGATGACTTAGATGCTATTAGGTTACAAAAATTTTGACACATACAGAAAAGCTATCCTTAACTCACCATTGAGTTAATAATTTAAAAAAAATTTCTAAGGTATTTTATGCTAATAACAAAAAATATAAAACCAGAGGACTGAACTCGGTAGAAGTAGGACCAAGAACATAGGAGTAAACCTTTTATGGGAATATGGGTTGTTCTTCCTCTTAGGCAGTAGAGGGGATGGAGATGGGTAAATAGTTGCCTGCTAACATGGAGAAAAGTGAAGGATGCTCACAAATGATGGTCTTGGTTTTTAAAATATGGCTGAAGGTCAAGGGAATTGAAGATAGTAGTGCAAGTACAGTTAAAATGGTTAAGAGTTTTCACAGTTTAGGAAGATAATAGAAATTAGGAAATAACTGATAAACTATGAGAACAAAGACTGGAAGTCACTGAGGACAAACTGCAGACTCAGTGGGAATAAGGTAGAAAGGTAGGTGGCTGTGGGTAGAGAGTAACTTACAAGCCAAAATTTTGCAGGTGGCGTAAACTCATATGATGATTGGATTTAAGGTGTGGCTACATCTTTGAGTTTCTGATATAGGGTGAAAGCGAAGATCATTGGAAAAGAGAAGGTTGAGAAATTGTGAGGTCAGGATGCTAACTGAGTCATTATCGCAGATGCTAAAATGATTAGGTTGTCACAGGACATGGGGATAGTTCCAAGGCTGACACAGAGTTTCAGAAACACAATTAGGCACAGGCAAGGAAGTAAATGGTATCCAAGTCAGAGCCAGATGTAAGCAAATAGCAAGGCAAGCAAAGTTTGCCTTAGACATTTATCACCTTTGGTCTGTAGCATTTCTTCCTAGCTTTGTCACAATTTCAAATAACTTGCGTTCTCATGTAGCCCTTTCAATGTACAGTTCCCCACCCTCTGCTTTTGACTATCTAAAATCCAAAATGGTCCAAAGGTATAAACGGAAAGTTATCTATTTATATGCCACTTCCTCTCACTTTTCTTGGCATTTTGACAGGGCTTTCTAATGACAAATCCATACCCTAAAAGTGATCACTTCAGGGCCAATACCATACAGAGGTGTCTGCAAAGTTATTTAATTCCAGCTGAGGAGAGAAGAGTTCTTGCTGTTCTGAAAAATCTTTCTCTGATATTGATTCGTTCTTTTAGTCTAGAATTCAACCATCCCCACAAAATGTGTTTCTTAGAAGTCAGGTCTGGGCTAAGCGAATACAAAGATATCCACAAAATAACTAACTCAGTCCTTTTTCTGACCAGGCAGGCTAGTGTGCTGTGAATTACTGATCCCCTCTGTCTACTTCCTGTGCCAGAGAATATAATTTTCAATATACGCTATGATGTAAAAAGGCGTGGGAAGCATTGATATAGTAGCATTGATATAAACATTCAATAGTAATAGCTGACATTTATTGAGCACCTACTTTGTGCCAACCATTTCATACATTTTAACTCATTTAGCCCTTGCAGCAATCCTATTAGGTTGGTGCCATTATTCTCATTTTGCAGATTAAAAAAAAAAAAACCAAAAAACAAAAAACAAAAAAACTGAGAAGACCTCACGGTCACAGTCATGGGAAGTTGCAGTACTTGGATTTAAACGCAGGCAATTTTGAACCAGAAGGTACACTTAACCACTATAAATTTCCCCTAAATCAATGTTTGCTAGATCTAAATAAAATTTTTAATTAAAAAATTTTACAGAAGTTTGTTTTAAAACAACCACCCCTGTAAATGGCAGAACTAGAATACAATCCAGTCACACTCTCTATGTTAGATATAGGTTGACAGCAGAAAGAGCTGAACACAGAGGAGCTTTGTCTCTCCTGCAGCACCATCCCCAAGCTTGCCTGGGACTCCTTTAGTACTAGACACACAGCAAACCCACTTTTCTGTGTCTTTTAAAAATCATATGATC
>CM053501.1:75900343-76044194 GCA_028627145.1 Eidolon dupreanum
ACAAACAAACATCAAAATGAGCCTGAAGGTACATTTACCAGGTTTGGGCGTGGTGTGTGTGTGTGTGTGTCTGTGTGTAATGGAATTGGTTTTTATTCAGTATTTTTATCACAGATTGGGAGGTACAAACCGCAAAGAAAAACTAGTTTCTTGGCGTGTCACCAGCTCTGGGGTTTACTGATCAATCACGCTCAAACTCATTTACTAGCTTAAAAAATACATATCGCGGCCAAGTTCATTTACATAAGACTTGGACCGAAGCCGCCGCGGACATAATCTGCGGTAATCTCGTGTGGAGTTTGCGGTTACCGAGTCCTTCACTTTCCCTTAAGAGTTCCCACGCCTCCCCAGTCCCCAAGAGAGGCCGGCGGTTCCTCGCGGCTCTGATTCCCCCCGGGAAGGACACGAAAGGAGACCGAAGGAGCCCCAGCGAGAAGGTAGGGCGGCAGGCGCGGGTAGCACCCGGGCTTCAGTTCACGACCCCGTTTTTCCACAGAAAAATGGAACATTCCGCTCCTTCCGCCCGCAGAAGGGAGGTGGGGGAACCTTTCGATCTCTTCTAGTAGAGGCGACGCGGGCGCAGGCACCGGAATCCGGGACGTCGGGAGCCGCGTTACGGGAATCGCAGCCGCCTGCGTCCGGCCCCCTCGCCGTCGGGCCGCTGGGCCAATGCCTGAGCGCGCCGGTTCTCTCGGGGGCCAATCAGCTACAGGCCCCAAGTTCGGGGGCGGGGCGCTGCGGGGCGGAGTCGAGGGGGGCGCCTTGCCCCGCACCGGGAGGAGGGCCGCGTGCCGCGTCTGCGGGAAAGAGTCGGGAGCGAGCCAGATCCGGGCTGAGAAGGCCAGAGGCCGGGGGAGCCAAGCGGGTGACGCCCCGGCGGAGCCGAGCGGTCGGTCGGTCGCGGTTGACCAGCCGACCGGCCCGATAGGACCTGGCGCCGAGGGAGACGTGAGCTGTGGAGACGCGGAGGAGCGAGGCGCCGCGGCCTGAGGTGAGGAGGGACCGTGGCCGAGAAAAAGGCCGCGTTGCGGGAGGGTGAGGCTTGGTCAGGGCGGGCGTGCCGTGGGACCTGGCACTCGTGGGGGCCGCCCTTCTCCGTAAGAGGGGCGTCCTGACTTGTAAGCCTCAGCTTGGAAATCCCCACATTCCTTCTCCCTAGTCCCACACCTCCGAATTTGATTTCCTCAACTTTGTCACCTATATTTCTCAGTGCTAAGCACAAACCCTACCTTCAGCACACCACAGACACACACGCACTCTCCTTCCCTCAATCTTCCTTCTGAAGCCCTCGCCCCCAAACTTCCTTCTGGATTATACCGCATTTTGGTTAACGAATCCCCACTTTTTTCTTCCCAATTCCCTTTCCATTTCTCCTTAAATGACATTAACTGGGTACTTTTCATTTCTACCCAGAGGTGAATTTCTCTTCCCCCCAAACTATCTTTTCAACCTTAAATTTTAACGTTTCAATACTACCGAAAGTTCACCATACTTATAGAAATATTATTAATGTCTCTTCTTTTTTTGCTGTCTTATATACATCGGTCCTAATGAATCCCACATGCCGCTGTATCCTAAAGGCACCAAAGTCCAAGTTTTTAAAATTTAACCCTTCCTCTAATATTAAAGGTTTTTCCAAGCAGCAGGATTCTGTTTTGCAGAGATGAACAGCATTTTATTCATAAACCTAATCGGAAAACATCACAGATTAAAAATTAGACTTGCTACTTTTGTTCTTTTTTCCTTCAGAAGGAAACTCATTTTGGTATAATGCCTTAAGGTAATTATTAGAATGCCAGGATGAATATTCTAAAAGATTGGCGTATTTGGTTTAGTCAGTGTTGTAAACTCTTTAAACTGACTGCCAGCTTAGAGCTGGAACTACTCTTAATTTGAAATTACTGACTCAGATCATCATCTGGGCTGTTCGCCATTATTTCGATTTCTTAAATTCATGTTAATTCCTATTTGGAAGTGTTTTGGAACTATAAGATGGAATACTACGTTTATAGAACCAACTTGGATATTTAAATTGTGCTTTCCAGGTGTTTCTTTTGGGGGATAATTTTGAACACTTGTTTTTAATCACAAGTGGAAAAAAACAATTACAGGATAGAGAAAGTGTAAGAAAAGTAGGATAAAGTTTGTAATGGAATTTTTCCTTCAAGTCTACATTGATAATAATATACTTGTTTAATTTTCTCATAGGTAATTTAGAATATTATAAATACTGCTGTGAGCTACTTTAATGCATTTTCTTATGCAATGAAAAGTGTGTTCGGTCTTCTCGTTTTTTTTTTTTTATAAATTGCAGTGTTTTCAATTTATTTAAAAATTTTCTCAATGGCATTTGCTGTTCAGTTAAATATTAAGATGTCAGTTATTATATACTTGTGAAGTAGGGTTAAGATACCTATTATAGAGAAGAAAACTGAGGCTCATTGTTCCTGTGAAACCTAGATCCGTGTAATTCCAAATCCTGTACTCAGATATTTTGTTATGCTGTCACATTTCTCATAGAGGATCCACTACTACAGTTTGGTTTGGGAGCTGGTGGTCTCTTCATAATTCCTCTGCAGGGAGAATTTTTTCCCCTAGAAGCTGTTTCAGAGTCTCATTTAAATGAGAGTCAGAATTCCGTGGCCCTAACACATTTGCAGCTTGGCTCCTAGAAAAGCATGGAATGTTTTCACAGCCTTCTCCAATTCTTGGATTGCAAAGGCAGTTTAATTAGAGTTGAAGTTTTTACTGACCCTTATTTTACACAACAAAAATAAGCACTTACTGCTGGTTATAGAAATTCACAAAGATGTGTGAGATGTCATCAGGATCTTCAAAGAGTTTACATAAATTGGGTTGACAAATGTGAAAATTACAAAGATAAAAGGCAGTTTTAATTAAATGCAGAGCGATGCAGAAGATGCTATAGATATTTAAATTAGGGAGTGATCATTTAATCTTTGGAATAATCAAAAGATTTACCAGAGGTCTGCCTTGAAAACCTGGGTAAGATTTGGATGAAGGGAGCCAGTCCAAATAGAAGTCTATAGGAGTAGGGCTAGAAATAACCACAGTATATTAATTATAATAGCCGATATGTATGTAATGCTTGTTTTGTGCCAGTCACTATACTGAGTACTTTGCCTGTATTAATTCATTTAATCCTCATAACCTTATGGGGTAGACGTTGTTATCCTCCTAATACAAAGAGGGAAACCAAGGCACAGATAGGTTAACTTGCCAGTGCCACACAGCTAATGGTAGATCCACAATTCATCCCTAGGTAGCCTGGCTTCAGACTCAGTTCTTAACCATGATACATAATATATTGCCTCTTCATTTAATATTCTTGAGTGACAGTGACTAGAATGATATCGCCATACCGGGAGGTCTTATAAAACCCACTCTTAATTGTCCATAATGTACCTTGAAATATATTAGAGTCTGAGGATATCAAGACATATAAACAAGTAATTACAGTACAGTTTTATGAATCCTATTAGGGAACTATGTACATTGGGAGCAAAGATGTTTGTGATAGTGGGAGGAAATTCCACAAAGATGATGTTTCTTATGAGTTATAAACAATGCAAAGCAGAGTCCAGGAAAAGATTCTAGAGGCAGAGAATAGCAGTTTGTAGAAGCACAAATTCTGAAATAACAAAATGTGTTAGAGAAAGTGTAGTAGTTTGTGGCTTGAGCTTAGACTCAGTAAGGGTGGCTAGTAGAGAATGATCAAAGGTAATACCAGATCATGAATGGCATGGTGAGGTCAAGTAAAATGAAGAGCTTAAATATTCGCTTTGCATTTGGGAAACACAAAAATAATTTCCACATGATTGTAGTAGAAACCAGATTGCTTGCTATTTTCTCTAGAAGTATAGCGATGGGGCAGCTTGAGGGAAAAGTCTGAGTAGAGGTTTGTTTGTTATAGAATAAACTTTAAATATTGGAGTAGAGAAATTGGACAGGCACACTGAAGGCCTTTTTTTTAGGTTCTTAAATAACTAAAATATTCGACATTATTCACCCTTTAAAAAGCTTTTGAGGAAAAGAGTGACAAGTTTAGTGTTTTAGGGATTCACCCACCAATAATTATTTGGAGGGAGAAGAGACTAGAGGCAGGAAGGCAGTTTTAAAATTGAAGTGATCAGTGCCTGAATTAGATTGGTCATAATAGAGAGTAGAAAAGAAGAGACAAAAGGGAAAGATATAACTATGAAAGAGACTGGGTAACATTTGTAACTGAGAAAAGCTATACTGTAATGGATAGGTAAAAGACAACATTGACCCTATTGATTTAGACAATTCAAGTAGAATGAATGTGTTTAGATGGAGGAGAAAAGTACTGTGATTTTTAAAAGTGGTTTTTTATGTATATGCATGTCCTTGAGCATGTGTATACATATGTATTTTTGGACCTGTTAAATTTTTGTCAGAGGCAGAATATTCAAGACAATGGTACATCACTGGAATTACAAGAAAGGTCCCTGCCAGAATTCTTGAAATTATTTTGTTTGAAGGTAATATCTGAAGTCTTATGTCTTCACAGAACTTGGTATTTTAAAATAATGGTAGATACCAAATACTTTTGGGTTTTTTTATAGCCAAGAAATAAAACCTAGCAGAGAATTCAGTAAAGTAGATAAAGGAAAGAATCCAATCACATGATACGGTCACATAGAAACTAGGAGATCTCAGAAATTCAAGAAGCAGAGATGGCCAACAATTGGGAAATGCTTCAGAAACAACAATGGGAAATGATAAAGTCACAATGGCTACAATTTCTGTGACATTATCACAGCTGTTTCTGTATATCAAGTACATCTTAGTGAGATTTAATGAGAATTAAGTTAGCTAATTGATTGTGAATAAGAGAGCTACATCTGTTGGAATGTGATTATAGTATAGATTATTGCTATTAGGTAGATTGGTTTAATCATTACTTCTAAATAGTTTATTTCATATTGGTCTTCTGCACAATTTGCTTTTGTTTGCATGTCTCTTGTATGTATTCCCCACCCCCTAACCCAAAGTAAACTCATCTGAGCTGTGTTTCAGTTAGCACAGCTCTGGTTTGTACACTAACATGCTATATGCTCTGGGATTTTGCCATTAGTAATCTTCACTTGACAGAGTCAAAGATGGTGTGTAGCTCATGTGTATGCTGTTTTCTCTGTCTAGAAAACCTTTACTCATATTTCATGACTGGGCTTTCCTAGACCTTGTCTAAATTGGGTATTTTCTATGTTCCAGTAGCACTCTGCATATTCTTCCTATCTAAACTTTGAACTTAAGGGCAAGAACTATAGTATTTGTAATGTTTATTTCTTAAGCTATGATGAGAACATGGATAGCCATCAAATTACTCTTTAAACCTTTTTATATATCTAAAACAGTCAATGATAATTTGTAAAAGGCCTTCTTTTAGCTCTGAGGTCATAGGCATACTCTGTATTTTCTTCTAATACTCTTACAATTTTGCTTTTGCATTTAGATCCTTAATCAGTCAGGAGTGTACATATCTGTGATCAAGTAGGGCTCTTTATTTTTTTGCTCATGAAGTCAGTTGTACTAATACTATTTATTGAATAATACTTTATTTTCCCAGTGATATCAGATCCATTTTTAAAAATCAAATAATAAAATCTTATATATACTTGATTCTGTGTTGGGGAGGAAGAAACTTCCCTACCCGCAAGGTTCTTTGAGCTGGTCTGATAGTCAAATCTGTATGAGACAGATTAACAAGAGAAAAGAACTGAATTTAATTACATATGTACACATAAGAACCCACATACACGAGTCAAAAATCCCACATAAATGACAGATTCAAAGACAGAAAGGGAAAATGAGGTATATATGACATTCTGAGCTAGTATCATCTTGGGGCTTCAGAGAGGAGGAAGGTCTTTGCAGGACTATAAGAAGCACAGATAGTCATCAATTAGAAGTTTGTCCTGCCCTATAGATAGGTCATAAAAGTTAATTTTATTGATAACTCTTATTATGGGCAAGGCCCCAAACTTACATATTTTAAGGGAGAGGTTAAAGTTTATCATGACACCATAGGGTATTGATTGCATTCAGCTCAAAATAATTCACATGCCACAGTGGCACATTTTTGGGGAGGCCTGTTCTGAACCCTTACATCTGTTTCTGGACTTTTTGTTTTATACTGTTGATTTGTTTGATGTCAATGCCATATTTGAATTACTATAACTTTACAGTATGTCTTAATAGTACAGCAGGTATCCTATTTTTTTTAATTGGTTTTTGGCTATTCTCTTATTTTATATAAAATTTTAAATTGGTTTATGAAGTTCTGTAATAAACCACTTTGCAATTTGGATTAAAGTTGTATTGCATTAATACATTAACTTGTGAAGAACTGATGTCTCATATGTGTGTGTGTGTGTGTGTGTGTGTGTGTGTATGTAGATATTCATTCCATGACATTTAGGTCTTACAAATTAACCTTTTAGTAAGGTTTTATAGTTTTCTTCATAAACTTCTTGCATAGTTTTGATTAGATTTTTTTCTAAATATATTATAGTTTTTGATGCTACTGTGAATAGGACTTTTCCTCTTATATTTTACTGGTTATCACTGATATATGGGAGAGCTGTATTTTTTGATGATCTTTTGTTCAACTATTATGTTAAACTCTCAGTTATCCTAATAGTTTGGCATTTAGTTATCATTCTTTTTCTTGATCTATGATCATATATCATCTATAATTTTTTGTTTTTTCATTATATCTTATATTTCTAATTAAGCACCTAGAACCGTATCAAATAAGTGATAATTCCTAGCATCTCTTTTGAATCCTGACTTCAATAGGAATGCTTCTAATTTTTATCTTTACGATGTTTACTATGGGTTTGTGATAAAGTGCTGTGACAGGAACAACTGCACTGATAACAGCTATTACCATTTATTGAGTATGTACTATTAGCCAGATAGATTCTAAATACTTGGTGTTGACTTATTTAATAATCTTCACAGAAGTCCTAGGTAGTATGTAGGTAGGTGCTGGTGTTATCCTCATTTTTACACATAAGGAGATTGAAAGTTAGAGATATTAAAAACTTACCTAAGATTTTTTACAGAAAATAGAGAAGTTGGGATTTGAACACAGGCAGTCTGATTTCAGAGTCCATCCTCTTTGTTAGACTTCATCAAGATAGAGATGATCTCTTTCAGTCTTAGTTTTTAGACACTTTGTTGTTATTTTTAGATTTTAAGTAAACAGTTGTTGCATATTACCAGATGCTGTTCAAGCACCTATTGGAATGATTGTGTGTGTGTTGTTCTTCTTTATTAATAAATGTAGTAGGTAATGTTACTATCTTTTCTCATGTCGAACCATACTTGTATTTTCAGGCTAAATTCTTGTTAGTATTTGTGGGTTGGTTTTGTTTTGTTTTCAAATACATTGCTAGGATAAATTTGCAAATACTTTAGTTAGGTTTTCACACCAGTATTTATAATAGCTTGACGATAGTTTTACTGTAATACTTCTTTCACTTGATGTCCAACTGACTCTACAATTTGTAATTCTGGCCAAAATGATATAGCAGGGATAAGATTAACCCTCCTACCCAAAACAACCATAAAACAGAAAAAGAATACATGAAGCAGTGATAACTAAGATACTGTACACTAGATGGTGAAAGGCAATGATCTTGAGAGATGGGAAGCAAATGAGGTGAACCTTACGATTGCACTAGCCTACTACCTTTAGAGAGTTTCCAGACCATAGCACAGATAGAGGAGTCCAGGCTAAGCTCATTGGACACTCTTGAGTTGAAGAGATGATCAGGGACACCAAAGTGTCTAGAATTCACAGAACATAATTATAGGTATGCCCTGCTTTTGGAAAGTCTGCTTTATGCCACTTTGCACTTATGGAAGACCTGCATTAGTACCTGTTTTCGCTAGCTGAAGGAGATCCAAGGAGGATTTTTGCTTTTTCAAAAAAGGCAAAAGCAAAAATAGTGTTCAGGGTTTGTTTTGCAATGAACCATCAGAGAGGCAGCATACACCCTAGGGCAGCAAGAATGGCACTGCCATGCTCCTTCTTCTGGAACTGTACTCAGCATCAAGCACCACAGCTTTGAACTGTGTCTCTGTCAATATCACTTCTTTATCTCTATTGTGTGTACCCGTTAACAAGATGTGTCCTCTGGTAATTGCTTTTTTACTGTATGCCAATTGGGCTTAGAAAGATTTCATAGGAATGGTTTACTTTCGAATAGTGGAGGAAACCTGTACTGGAGAACTCTTGAAAGTTTCAGAGGTCCCCTTAACTATGCAGTTGACCAGTGCATGCATGTAAAGAAACTACTGAAGGCCTGGGAAAGAACTTCCTGAAGGGATTAGAGGTATCAGTGCTTTTGGTGCTTCCACAGGGACAGGAATGGTACCTGTCCTCACGAGCTGCACTGGGAATCATCTTGATTCATGAGACATTGGGCAGAGTACACAGAAGAGTCTTAGTAAGAGGGAATGATTTGCCCTAGAATAAGCACTGCTTAAGTCCCACCCAGTGTATCTTAAAAGCAAGATCCAAAAGAATCAAACTGTTTGCAAATAACTTTAACTGTGTCTTAGAACAAAGTTCAAGAGTATTTATAGGAATACAAAAATATCTGACACCCAACAAATTAAAATCCAGTGTTTGACATCCAATCAAAAATGACCAGGCATGCAAAGAGAATGAAGTTACAATGTATAAGGAGAAAAATCAATCAAAACTAACCTAGAACTGACACAGATGTTAGAATTCCCAGACAAAGGCATTAAAACAGTTGTAGCTTTGTTCTCTCTGGTCAAAAAGTTAAATAGAGTTATAGGAGATATGAAAAAAACCCAAACTGAACTTCTAAGAGTTGAGAAATATGTGAGATGACAAATACACTAGTTAGGATTAATGGCAGATTAAACATTGCAGAGGAAACGATTAGTAAACTTAAAGATATAGCAGTAGAAATTATCATAAATAAAACAGGGGAAAAAAATGAACCAAGCATCAGTGATCTCTGGGACTTACTTGAAGCATCCTGATATACATGTTTTTAGAAATAAGGAGGGGCAGAGACAGAAGTGTATTTAAAGAAATAATGGCTAGAATTTTTTCAGATTTGATAAACACTATAAACCAATAGATCCAGGTAGCTCAACAAACTTGAAGCCTAAAAAACATGAAAATTATACAAAGATGCATCACAAAAATAGGATGCATGGTAGATTTAGTCTGGACCATAGTTTGCCAGCCTCTGTTCTAAAATACTATTTAATTTACTTATGTTGCTTTATTGTCTGTTATGTGTTGAATTGTGTCCCTCAAAAGAAATATTGAGGTCATAACCCCCCAGTACTTCAGAATGTTACCCTAAATGGAAATAAGGCTTTTGCAGATGTAATTAAGATGTCTTGAGATGTAATTAAGATGTTTAGTTCTTTGCTATATTCCTAGCATCTAAAATCATACCCAGCATTTAACATATTTGTTGAATTAATAAATCCAACAACTGGTGAGCAGATGCATAATATATTAGTGAATAATATACTGTAATTTAACCAGTCCCAGCTTTTTGCATGGACATAAGCTTTCATTTCTCTTAGGAAAATACTTAGGAGTAGAATAGCTAAGTATATGGTATGCTTAGCTGTATTCTTCTATAGTGATGTATCTTTTCAAATATTTTGCTCACTTTTTAAAAATTAATTTTAATTAGGTTCAAGTATACCTCACTTTTTAATTGGGCTTTTCTCGTGTTTTGAAAGTTTAAAAAATACATTTTGGATATAAAATCTTTATTAGAAAGTTAAATTTAAGTATTTTCTCCCAGTCTGTGGCTTGTCTTTTTATTCTCTTACCAATGGTTTTAAAAGAGCAGTACCTTTCATTTTAATGAAGTTTATCAATTGGTTTTGCATCTAAGAAATCTTTGCCTAATCCAAATTCTCAAAAGTTTTCTCCTATGTTTTCTAGGTAGAAGTTTTAGGTTTTATGTTTAGGTCTATGACCTATTTCAAATTAATTCTTGTAAATAAAGTTTTATTGGAACTCAGCCATGCACATTTCATTACATATTGTCTATGGCTGCTTTAGCATTCCAATAACAGAGTTGACTAGTTGCAAAAGACGTTAAGGCCCACAAAGTCTAAATTATTTATTATCTGGCTCTTTACAAGAAGTGTTTGCCAACCCATTTTAGAAGATACTAAATGCTATTGAGAAAAAAAAAAACAGGAAAGGGAGGACAAAGCAGTACAGGGTGGTCAGGGAAGACCTATATGAGATTAAGTAAAGGCTACAAGGAATTGATCTTTATGTATTGACTTTACAGTTTGAAGTTATCTTGTTATATTTCAAAGAGGAACCACCACTATTTATGCTGGAATTTAACCTATTAAACCAATCTTAAAATGAATTTTTATACTATGTGCATAAAATAGTTGGGCAGTTCAAGAGTTGGTAGCCTTAACTTACTGTTAGTGGAAGACAAAAGGTATGGTCCTCTTAAGAGATTTGCTTTAACTGCTTTTCTCAAATTCAACAAAATGTCCTTTCATATTTCTGTGACATTACATGGACATCAGGGAAATTCAGATTAGGCATGGAAGAGCGGATAATGTTTCCAGGTATGTATTAAAACAACAATAGGATGTTTGAATACTCTTATACCGATGTTTACGGGATTGTTTTCTACTGAAGCTCAGAATATATATCTAAAATAGGGTTCTTTCTGAAGACCTGAAAGCCTAATAGCAGGCAGAGACTTAAGAAGTACACATATAATAAGTATTATCAAAGCCAGCTTTCTAAACAAGGCTCTCCTCTTTACAGTGAGACCCAGTGAAAAGAGCATGACATTTGGAGGCGGAAGACTTGGTTTTAAATTCCTGCTCCTTCGCTTAATAATTTTGTGATTTAGGTAAGTAACTTATCCTATCTGAATTTTTGTTTCTCTTTTGTAATTAATTCCTACCATTCCAAGCCCATAGACTGTACAATATCAAGAATGAACCCTAAGGTAAACTACAGATTTTGGGTGATTATGGTGTCAATGTAGGTTCATCCTTGGTAAAATGTATTATTCTGGGGTGTGAGGTTGATAATTGGAAGAAGCTATGCATGTGTGTGGGTGGGATATGAGGGAAATCTCTACTTTCCTCAATGTTATGAGCCTAAAATTGCTCTAAAAAACCCTTTAAAATAATAAAATAATCCCCCTCATTCATCTGCTTCTCTAGGATATTAGAATCAAGTGAAATAATTCATATGAAAGCATTTTGTGGAATATAAAATAGTACAAGTGAATTCATAATTAGTACAAATGGAATAGAGCAGAATTGCATAATTTTAAAAAACAATATGTAGGCACAACTGACTTTTTGCAGATTTATTCATAGTAACACTACTGTGTATGACATGATGTAAAAGATACTATATTAAAAATTTCCCCACTCTGATCCCTGCTTAGCTTATTAAGTAAACATTATTTTGCCTTCTACTTGGCAGTTGTAGTTCATATACTGTTCTATGGTTGTCGTAGTAATATAACTATAGTAAAAAGATTATACTGACATTCTTCCTCACATGCAGTGTAAATCTGAATGTATTATTTGTGCTTTTTCATTCTATCCTTGGGTCAAATTAAAAAATAAACTCAAAAATCACAATCCATAGGTAATAAAAATATTTATAAAAGGCAAAACTATTAAATATTTATCGATTATAATTCCACTGCTTTTTCCCATTTGAGAAAATCTATGGGAATGAAAGTGAGTGAGAGTGAACAACTATAGATTTAATCTTGAATTCTAATTTTTAAGTAAATCACAAACTACGTTACTTTAACATTAATAGTAGTGAATTACTTATGATGCATCTTATAGCTTCTCTCAACAGATTACTGAGACAATCTAGACAGTTCATTATCAAATAATTTTGTTACAGAATGACTTATATGGTTAGGGAGTACAAAAAGTCAAGTTAGTATTTATTTATATTTAATAAAAGAATACTATGTTCCAAATGTACTACTATGTAGCCCTCATCAGGAAGTTAATAGTTTTATTTGGGAGAGAAAGTTTACACATTATTTTTAAATTTAAATTATTTTTTGACTAAGCACTAAGGTCACATGGTACAACATTAGAAAGGTGCAAAGAATATACACTAGAGAGTCTCCCTGGTGTCTCAAACACCCGATGGGATCCAGTATTTGAACTTTTATCCTTCTAGAGATATTTTATGCATATGTAGGAAATTAACCTGGGTTTTGTTATCTTTTTTTGTTGATTTTTGCCTACAAATGATGAATATACTGTTCTGTATTGTAATAATGTATTTTAGATATCATTACGTATCTGTACATACAGAGCTTCCTTTTTTTATGGCTACATGTCTTCTGTGTTTGGATATGCCATAATTTAATTAGTCCCCTATTCATGAACATTTAGGTTGTTTCAACCTTTTACTATTAAAAACTGCTATATTGAATAATCTTGTACATGTGTTGTTTTGCTCATGTCTATGAATAATATACTAGCAATAACATTAGAATCAAATATATGTATATTTCAGTTTTGATTCATAGTGTTAAACTGGCCATACACATTGGGTAGATTTTTGTTTATAATTGAGGTCTAATTTACAAACCATAAAATTCACAGTTTTAATTGTACAACTTGTTGGGAATGTTATGCCAGTTTACACTATAATGTGCAGTGTATGAGAATGCCTTTAAGTCATAGTCTCCCAGCCTGTGTTGATAACTTTAGTTTTTATGTTTTTGCCAATACTAGAGGTGAGAATGATATCAGCATAGTTTTTGTTTCTTTCTTTACTATTTTTTACTAAGAACTTATGTACAAGTCATAAGTGTACAGCTCAGTGAATTTTTACCATCATCCAGGTCAAGATCAAGAACATGTGCCGCATCCCAGAATGCTCCCTTTGTCCTCTTCCTCTCCCCCCCCCCCCAAAAAAAAAGATAGTCACTATTTTGACCTCTGTCACCACAGATTGTTTGCCTGATTTTTGAACTTCATGTAAAGGGAGTCTTGTAGAGTTTACTTTTTGTGTGTCTGATTTCTTCTGTATTACATGTGAGATTCAATGATATTGTTGTGTGTGCCTATAATTCTTTTTCATTCCTGTGATTCAGTTACTTGAATATACCAAAATTTGTCTGTTCTGTTTATGGATTTTTGGTTGCTTCTACTTTTCAGTGATTACGAATAAAATTTTTTTGAACATTCTAGTACATGTCCTTTGGAGGAATTAAGCACTCATGTCTTTTAGCTGTATACCTTGTCTGGGTAGATTTTGTATGTTTTTTATATCTAATTTATAAACAATAAAATTCACTAATTTTTAGCATACAATTTGTTACAGTTCCCTATAGGTCTCCTGTATTTCTGTGTGTCCTATGAACAAAAGCCCCAACTGCCTTTTTTCTAGACAATCTTTTTCAAGGATGTTGGAAGATAGAAATGATGCCTCTCCATAGAGCAAGGGGCAGGTTTGCTTACAGCCTTGGAAATTAGAGATAATGTCTCCCTCCAGAGTAAAGGGTAGGTGTACTTACTGCTATTTGAAAATAATTGTGTTTCTTCCACTTCAGTAACACAGCCCACTGTGGGTACAGGTGTAACCCAACTCTCTTCACAACACTGTGAGGATTTGGGTTCGGGCACCTGACACAAGAAAATGCTGATACTACTCTGACTATTGCTCCTGATATGAGTAATAAAGTCCTTTGTCTCTGACTCAGGAGTCTCATGTCTTCTGCCAGTATCCGTGAAACTGGCAGACTTAACTAACTTGTTTCTTGCAAATAGGGTAATCTCTCAGAGCCAACACAGTTCTTGCCACAATTCAGTGAATTTTGATAAATATAGAGACTTCTTGTCACCACTGCAGTCAGATCATAGAATATTTCAATCACCCCCAAAAGTTCCTTTTTAACCCTTTACCTTTATTATCCTTCCCCACCTCTGCCAACCCCTGTTTTTCTTTCTATCACCATAGTTTTGCCATTTGTTGAATTTCCTATAAACAGAATTATACAGTATAAATCCTTGTGTCTGGCTCTTTTCGTTCAGCATATACTTATGAGATTTATTCATGCTATTGCATCTATCACTAGGTTATTCCCTTTTGTTGATGCATGGTGCTCAGTTGTTTGGGTAATTGTTTATCCATTCACCAGTTGATGGACATTTGGGTTGTTTTCAGTTTGGGACTATTATGAATAAAGCTGGTGTGAACATTTGATTATAAGTTTTTATGTGGACGTATATTTTTACTTCTCTTGGGTACATTCTTAGAAACGGAAATGCCAAGTCTTAGGTGCTTCTAACTTTGTAAAGAACTGCAAAATTATTTTCCAGAGTGTCTGTATTACCTTGTATTCCTATCTGGGTAGTTTTAATTTGCATCTTTTGTTATGAGTGAGGTTGAAAGTATTTCATATGTTTGAATTACTTGTATTTCATTTTCTATAAGTTGTCTATTTAACTCATCTTACCTGTTTTTCTACTAGGTGTTGGAATTTTTTAGTTATTTGTAGGCATTCTTCATTTATCGGTATATTTTTGTTCATACTGTGAATTAACACAGACTTTTTTTTTCCATTTTGTCAAATAACATATGAGGTTGTTTATGGTGGGTTTTGCCATGCAGAAATTTGTCTCTCTGAAGTTCTTAATCTCAGAGTATTTACTAACAGTGCAAAACTTCACATAACAAACAGATTGTTCTTTTAATTCACTTTAAAGTATAAATTGTTTACCAGCAACGTTTTATGTAAATCATAACTTCAGTGGGAATAAAGAGAAATATTCTAAAGACTTAAATTTGTTTTCTACATTCTCAAGAATTTTGCCACCTTTTAGAAAACAGCTATACAATGGAAACAGAAGAGCTTTAGGAATTGTCTTAACTTATGTGTAATAAGAGAAAGTATTTAAAATAATATTATATGTGTCTTTTACAGAAATATATATGCAAGATGTTGACATTGAAAACTTGGACAGTGCAAGCCTTGTTAATTTTTCTCACCACTGAATCTTTAGGTAAGGTTCCTGAGAATACCCTACTTCCCAACCCCACAAATTAGGTTTATTGTATTGATATAATTATATAATTAAACTTCTGCTTAATCATTATCTAATTATGATTATATATTCTTCGTAGCATCATTATTAAGGGAATACTGTCTTAAACATGATTTTAAGAAGTAAAAATACTCTTGATAAATTATAATTTGTATAATTTGAGTCAAAGGGTTACTCAGTAATCCTACATGCTGTTTAGCTATACTAACAATTTTAAGGTTGGGAAGGAGAAAATATATATATTTTTTTAATAAAGAAACAGGAAAATCTTTAACTTTTAGCACTTCACTGCTTAATGGCCAAAAGTATCACTGAGCAGCAGTGTGATTGTGATACCAGAATAAAGAGGTCACCTAGAGTTGGTACTGCTCAAGCTGGTCCACAGCCTGAGGCCTGTCTGAAGACTGATTATTACTAGTCCACTATGAGATAAGTATAGAAATTAAGAATAAATGTTTAGCAAGTCTTATAACAATTTGACATAGCCATCACATTCAAACATGTAATCAGTGGACTTATCTCATGGAACTTAGTATAAAACAAAAGTAAGTCTGTGAAAATTTGGGAAAAACAAACTGATCCTTTACCACAGACAGTTTGAGCAGCACTGCTCTGAATCAACCCTTCTCTCTATCAAGGAATGCAGCAGCATTTTGAACACTTTAAGGGACACAAAGTTTATGTTGAAAATCTTTCTCATTTAGAAAGTCTTTCCTTTTCTTTTTCCTTCCTTCCTTCCTTCCTTCCTTCCTTCCCTCCTTCCTTCCTTCCATCCCTCCCTCCCTCCCTCCCTCCCTCCCTCCCTCCTTCGTTCCTTTCTTCCTTCCTTCCTTCCTTCCTTCCTTCCTTCCTTCCTTCCTTCCTTCCTTCCTTCCTTCCTTCCTTCCATTTATGTCTAAAGCACCTGGTCTTCCTAGACAGTCTCCCATCCAAGTACTAACCAGGCCCGACCCTGCTTAGCTTTCGAGATCAGTCATTGGGCCTGTTCAGGGTGGCAGGGCCATAGACCTTGAACCGTGGCTCCACTGAGGTGCGAACCCAGGACCTTCTGCTTGTAAAGCAGATGTGATAACCACTACACTATGGAACCACGTCCTCTTTCCTTTTCTTGAACCCAAATTTTTCTCATAAATTTTTTCTATTAATCCTAGTCTAGAGTAGACCCACTTTTCTTCCCACTGTTAAGTTCTTCAAGTATTGAAGGACTACTTTCATGTGTTTCTAAGCCCTCTCTTCCCTAAACTAAACTTACCTAGTTGTGCTAATCATTCTTTATAGCACTTGGCTTCCAGCCCTCTGCAACTTCCAGCCCTGAGCATGCTGATTACCCTCCTGATTCTCCTCTTGGTTGCCCATCTCACATTTAATATATAGTATTTTACCACCTCTCGCACTTACTAGCTATAAGACTTTGGCCAGTCACTTAGTATTTGCTTCAGTTTCCTGATCTATAAAATGGGGATAGTAATGGTCCCTATTTCCTAGGAATGTAAATGAGGATAGAAGGCATTTAGACAGCTCCTGGCCCACAGTAAGTAAGCATTATAAAGAGGATCATAATTATATGTTATTGTAATTGGAATAAAACACACTTAAAAAAATAAATATAATGCCAGAACTAGGCATGATCTGAGTACAGCAATATTATTATTTCGATCTGAACATTATTTTTATTAAAGCAACATAGTTTTTTTGTCAGCTAAGATATACTGTAGTTTCATGTTAAGCTACTTGGTCAGTGAAAATTCTCAGGTTTTTTCACATGAATTACTTTTAAGCCATTTCTACTTCACTCTACATTTATTTCTTATCAACCTAAATAGGAGATATTACCTTCTTTTGCAAAGTTCATTTTATTAATTTTTGCCTATTGGTCTAATCTGTCAACATAGTTTTGAATCCTAACATCATCCCAAGTGTTAGCAGTCCTTCATAGCCTTGTCCTTTGCTAATTTGATAAGTGTGTGTGTCTTTTTTTTCCCCCAAGTTATTGATTACAATGTTTAAAATAACAGCACTAAATTATCTATTGCTACCTCACAAATTATTCCAAAACTCTATGGCTTAAAATGACAATGATTATTGTTTCTCATGGTTTATGTGGGTCAGGAATATAGATAGGCACAACCAGATTGGTTGTGATTTGATTTGCTCTATGATTTCTGGGGCCTCAGCTGGAATAGTCAAAGATTGAGGGCTGCAATGATCTAAAGGCTCATTCACTTACACTTCTAGTGCTGGTACTGGCTGTAGGCTGAGGGCTTTGCCAGGGCTGTTGGCCAGAATACTACACATAGTCTCTCCAAGTGGCCTCTTGGCTTCCTTACAACATGTGGCTGAGTTTCAAGAGCATATGTCCCAAGAGAAAAAGAGAGCTAGTCAGAGGTTTTTAATCATTTTAATCAATTTAATGATCTAGCCTTAGAAGTCATATAGTACACTTCACTGGCTGAGACAGACAGAAGTAGCCACACAGATCTGAGGGTGGGAGGAGAATATAGACCCCATTTCTTTGTGGAAGGTGCATCAGTCACATTGTAAGAAGAGCACGTGGGATGAGATAAACAATTAGGTGTGAACATCTTTTGAAAATACAGTCTACCCAAAGGACTGAGGACAGGCACTTCTGCATACACAAGACCTCCCACTCTTTTTCTGCTATCAGTATTTTACTTTTATATATATATCATCAATTAAAAATTTATTAGTTCAAACCTATGTCTGTTTTTATAGATCAAAAACAGCCAGATATCAGTGTGGCTAGATTACTTATCTCTGAAGAGTAGTAATAATGATAGGCTACCATTTATTGGAGGCCTGTTGAATACCAGGCATCATAGTAGGTGCTTTACTTAAGTAATTTCTAATCTCAGAAAAAACTCTTTTAAGATAGCTATTGTTAACTTTATTTCCCAAGTGAGGAAAAACTCAGATAAGGCAGGTAACCACCCAAGAACCCATTAGCAAGTGGGATTCACTAGGAAGAACTGCCTTAAAATTCTGGACAGTGAGGCTAGAGAAAGAGAATAGAATTACACTAACTAGTTGGGAATTTAACTTGATGGGAATAGGTAGCCATTAAGTAATTTTAAAAAGGGAACTGGCATTATCATTTTTGAAGAGTAACTCTAGCAGCAGTATGTAGGATAAACTAGAAGGAGATCATACTGTGGTATAATATGGTTACTTGAGCTTTAGCAGTCAAAACAGGGTTGGTAAGAAGAGGCTGACACACATTAAGAGTATAGAACCAACAAGACTCAGTGCAATATTGTTAAGTTGGACGTCAGAGGAGGCTAATTAGCGATAATGAAAGGGGGCTGTGATGTATATAATTTTAGACATGTTCATTTTAAAGTACCTTCAGAATATCTCACAGAATATGTCTTGTAAGCTATTGAAAACAGAAAATTAGAGCTAGAATAGGGGCTTAGATGTCATCAACCTGGAGTGGGTGATAGATAAAGCATATAGTTTTATTTTTTATGCAATCTGATTTTTCTTTTTAATATGGGATTTGATCTCATGCACATATTATTAAAATTAATGTATTTGGCTATCTTATTCTTTTCTGTTTTTTAATTGCACCCTTGCTATTTCCTTTGTTGTCTGAATTTTGATAGATGAACAATGTATGCTATTCCTTTATGCCCCCAATTGCACCCTCAGCTGCATTCAGGACTAGAGCGGAGCAGAGACTACCACTAACTCTTTTCTGGAGGGTTTAATTTACACCTTCCAGAATGGAGGAACAGGATTGGTGGTGGAGGCATTCTGTGTTTCCTAAAGCAAAGTTAGAATATTATAGAAAAGGGTGAAATGTGCCTAGGTTTTTTTTAAAAATCCAACTCCATCTTCCTCATAATTTGTATAATTTCTTTATAAATTTTGGCATTAAATTCTGACTGTACTAATTTTCACTGTTTCTTTTTCTGTGTCTTTAGAGATATTTTAGTGAAGATTGAAGAATTGCATAGATTCAAAATATTTCGTACCACAAAAATTCAGTCCATTTTTATATTTTCTATTACTGTTCCTTTTCAGGTGAACTTCTAGATTCATGTGCTTATATCATCCCTGAATCTCCAGTTGTACAACTTGGTTCTAATTTCACTGCAGTTTGTGTGGTAAAGGAAAAATGTATGGATGATTTTCATGTAAATGCTGATGATATTTTCTGGAAAACAAGCCATGTCACTGTTCCTCATGAACAATATACGATCATAAACAGAACAGCATCTAGTGTCACTTTGACAGATATATCTTTATTAAATATTCACCTCACGTGCAATATTCGTGCATTTGGACAGCTTAATCGGACTGTTTATGGAATCACAATAATTTCAGGCTGTAAGTTTTTTTTTTTTTTGTCTTATTTCAGACTGTGATGACTGTTGAATTACATTTTTAATGTTTTGGTCTTTATGAAATGAACTAATTTGTCAACTGTGACTTTTGGACATTTATTTTTAAAAAATAAGTTTAGGAGTGGAACTACAGTTTCATTACTAATATGCAGAAAAAGAGTAACACAAGTTTTATATCTTTCCTGAAATCCAAGCATCTGTCAGTTTTCTAGGAAAATCCTTTGAGATGAGACCCCCAAATAAAGTATTGTTGAATTGAAGTCAGTGAATTTATTCGTAGTAACTTTTAACACCCCTTAATTGCTGCAAAAATGCTCATTAAGAAGGCAAATAAATAAATATTGGTGAAAGTCTCTTTTCTGTGTCAAAGCAAATAAGTAAATAGTATGATCCAAGAGTGGATTATCAAATGTGTGGATCAGCTAAAACTAATTTTACCGTTTGCTTTTCCAGCAGAGTTTGGGAAGGCAATAGGAAGAGAAATATAAATGAATCATTTTTGCTTCTATTTAGTTGCCTCTTACTAACATGCAAATATTACTGTTTAAAATATACTTAATGGAGAAATCAGTGATATTGTTATCCAGTTATAAATGAAAGTTCATTTTATGTAGAAAATTAATTTGAAACATACTAGTTAATGACAGTTATGACAGAAAATATATTACTGTCTGAAAAGTTCACGTTTAAATAAAAAAATTATTTAGGTACCAGTCTTTATGTTATAGTTTTTGCTTGGGTTTCTTTTTTCTATTTAGATTTTAAATGTCTTGTGTAGTATGTAGATTGCATATTAATTACTTGTGGTTTTGAAGCTTTTTGAAAATTCTAAATTTTCCCTTTTAGTGCCTCCAGAAAAACCTAAAAATTTGAGTTGTATTGTGAACGAAGGAAAGAGAATGATGTGTCAGTGGGATCCTGGAAGGGAAACATACCTGGAAACAAACTTCACTTTAAAATCTGAATGGCAAGTTATTTTAACTTTGTCGTATGTTGAATTTATTTAGTCATTTGTGCCAGAATTTTTATTTTGTCAAGTAGTAATATTAAGTGCAAATTTTAAATATTTTATTTAACCTTTTATTTTAGAACATCTGAAACATATAAAAGTAGAAAGAATAGTATAATAAATCCCCATGTACCCATCATCCAGCTTCAGTAATGATCAGCACATGACCAGTCTTATTTTATATATACTCCATCCCAGATTATCTGAAAATAAATCCCAGATATCATATCATCTTATCCATAAATATTTGAATACATATTTCTAAAAGATTAGGACACTTTTTAAAAAGACATAACTACATACCTTATTAAACCCAAATATAATTGAAAATACTTTAACATTGTCACATTTTCAGTTAGTATCAAATTTCTCCAGTTGTCTCATAAATATATGTATTTTTACATTTATTCAAATCAAGATCCAAGTAATCTCCATATATTGCAAATTGATATGTCTTATAAGTCTCTCTTAACCACAGGTTCCTCCACCTGCTTCTCTCTTTTTTTTTGCAATTCAGTTGTTCAAATAATAATTATTCATTGTTTAACATTTCTCTGTCCTTTTATTTTCTAAAAATTGCTATTAGATCTAGACACTTGATCAAATTTGGCTTTGATTTATTTTTTCAAAAATAATAAGAATGATGTGTACTTCATCAGGGACCACCACATAATGTTTGTTTGTTTCCGTATTTTTGATACTAAGATTGAGTAATGGTTTCAGGTTTCATCAGCCTGATCCATTCATTATAAAATTCCTCATTAGTTTTTTTAAACATAAAAATTGAAAGAATTTTACAGTGAAAGCTTATACATACCCATCAACTAGTTCTACAATTAACATTTTACTATATTTGCTTTATCACATATCTATTTATCTATGCATCCTTCTCTCCATCTATTACTCCATCTCTTTTATGCACTGTAGAGTGGGTTGCAGACATTAGTATACTTTACCCTTAAATATTTCAGCATATATGTATATGCACATCGTTTATTAGATGTAATTAACTAGATATTTACAGGCTTTTTTTTTAGGTTAAATTTACGTATATCTTAAAATATACTTAAATATCTTAAATGTATCATTTAGTGAGTCTTGACTAGTGCATACACTTATGTAACTCAAACTCTTGTCAAAATATAGAACATTACTAACACCCCAGAAAGTTTACTGCATTCCCCTTTCTAGTTAATCCTAGCCACCACCCTGTCCTACCAGACAATTACTTTTCGGATTTTCTTTCCTATAGTTTTTCGCCCATTTCAGAATGTCATATAAATCAACTGTTCCCAACCTTTTTAGCACCAGGGACCAGTGCTCCTATGAGAATCTAATGCCTGACGATCTGAGGTGGAGCTGAGGCAGTAATGCTAGTGCTGGGCAGTGGCTGCAAATACAGATGAAGCTATGCTCGCTTGCCTGCCACTCACCACCTACTGTGCAGCCTAGTTGCTAACAGGCCACAGACTGGACCGGTACCAGTCCACACCAGTCTGCAGCCCCAAAGTTGAGGACCCCTAATTTAAATAAATCAGGCAGTATGTACTGTTTTGTGAAAAGTTTTTATGATTCAGCAGAATGTTTAGAGATTTAACTATATTGCTTTCAAATAGTTTTTGACTTAAAGGTTTGAACAGTCATCAGTTATTTTTTGAGGTACAAAATGGTAGTATTCTGTCTTTTTGTTTTTAACCTGAAATAGTTAAAATTTCCCCTGATCAACAGTTGGTTACTCTGAGGTACAATTCATATAAGAGAAGCAAAATGGTGTTAATATTTCCTTTATTAAGCAATTTTATAATGAGTTGGTTTCCTAGTATCTTCCAAAGGTAGATAATGAGAGGTTTTCCCCTCCTTGTGAATTCGTATTTAAAAGTATACGATGTGTTTCAATCCATTCTGGTAATTATTCTTGATACTTAAATTGTCCCATCTTTGGTTAGTGGGAACTTATTCAGATTGGCTCATCCTTTTAACAAAGCTTCATTAGTCTTTGATAATCACCTTCCTTCATTTCTGCTATGACATGATTTTCTGGTTCATCTTAATATATTTCTTGCCCCAGATCTAAAATCAATTACTACTGTATAGCAGCCATGGTTCTATTCAGTATAAAATGCTATTTAGAGACTACAGTTTGGATGATAGGGCAACTTGTTTCTACTGAGTTGTCACTGTTTTTAGGCCTTTTCAATGGAATATTAAACAGAATTTTTAGATTGTTTTTCTTTCACTAAGAATTTAGTTAAATTACTGTATTAAAGATACTTGAAATAGTTCCTTTCTATGTATATACCACCAATTCAGTACAAGAGTTCCTATGTTTCATTTTGTTCTACTTTTTGGAATTTTCCTAAAAATGTAAACTAGTTAATTCAAAAAGTCAGATTTATAAAACAAGATATATTCACAGAAGTTTCAGTTCCCTGTCTCCTATACCTTATTTCCTCCCTCCCCCTAGAGGTTACTTGTTTTGGTTTGATTTGGTTTTGATTTATCCTTTTTCTTTTAAAAAATAATGTGTGTATGTATATTCTTAATTTATGCATAATTTAATGTATAATGCGTATATACATAATTTATGCATAATATATAAGTAAATTCGTAATAACACTTAAAACTTTCTGTAGTGATAGAAATCAGAAAGTGGTTGCCTGGATTTGACTGAAAAGAGGCTGAAGGAATTTTGTAGGCTGATGGAAATTCTTATCGCTATCCTTCTGTCTCCTCCGAGCATATTGTGCTTAGAAAAAGTGTACTGTGCTTAAAGAAGGACATTGCTAGTACATTAAAGAATCTGTTTCAGAAAAGTAAAGAAATGGTAAATAGATCAAAAACAGGCTAGAGGAAATAGATAATTTTTGGAGACATGCCAATGAGGATAGAGCATAATATTCTAAAGGTAATATTTTTGGAATAAAATTTGAAAATTTTGTGTTTAGATATAGGTCAAACTCATTTTTAAAGAAAAGCGGGTTCATTTTTAAGAAATTTTGTTTTTAGTGTTCAATTTATATCGAACTTATTGAAATTAACTTTATTTTAAGCAGTAATAATCTGGATCTCATCAAACTCTTTTCAAGTAATCTTTTTCACTCTAATTTATTCAAATCTTATTTTTAATAACTGATTTCTTCCATTTTTGTATTTAGGGCAACAGACAAGTTTCCTGATTGTAAAACAAAACGTGACACCCCTGCCTCGTGTACTGTTGATTATTCTACTGTGTATTTTGTCAACATGGAAGTCTGGGTAGAAGCAGAGAATGCCCTTGGGAAGGTTACATCTGATCATATCAATTTTGATCCTATAGATAAAGGTAGTTATAAATCTGAATTTGAGAATTTATTAAAATATGCAGTAGTTTATAAAGTAGTTTTTAGATTTTAATTAATGTAGAAACAAACATTCATTATCTTAGCGATTTTTACAAATTCATTTTATCAACATTAAAAATAATTTGGAAAAAGAAAAATATCCATAATACAACCACACAGTTATTTTCACTTTGAATGTTATCTTCTTATATTTATCCAGGTATCATTTTACAGGATTATAATTATAGTATACATGTTCCATTTTATTCTTTTTTAAATACTGAATATATTATAAATATTTATCTTTTGATATCTGAACCAGAAAAGGTTAAAAAATGTAATAAACTGATGTGGAAAACAAAAGAATTTTAAGAAACTTTTTCTTTCCATTATAAGAGTATGGCATAGCATTGTTTTCAGAGAAATTAGTTCATTTAGTGAAAATAAATGAATATTGTGGAATTAAGAAAATATAAAGAGTATATTTGAGTTTGTATAAGAAGTTGATAAACATTAGGATTTATTTTATTCTTCAGTGAAGCCCAGTCCACCACGTAATTTATCAGTCAGCAACTCAGAGGAACTGTCTAGTATCTTAAAATTGACATGGATCAACTCAAGTATTATGAATTATATAAACCTGAAATATAACATTGAGTATAGGACCAAAGATGCTTCAACTTGGAGTCAGGTAAATAGAAAGTTACTGTTTATTCAAATAGTCTTTCTTGTAACATTCTAACCTAAAAGTCACAATTTTCTGAATGTCTTAAGTGAAATATTTTGCTTGACACCTCTTCTAGATCTGTATTTCAGGCAAGGGCAAACAGGAAGACATCCAGACAGAAAATACAGTTTTACTAAATACAGTAGCTTTTAAGTAAAATATGGAAGTGATGGGAGGTGAAAAGAACACAGATAATAAAAAGCAAATCAAGTGAAGGAGTTAAAGAGATTATATGGATAAGGTAGAACAGGGGTTGACAAACCAAGTCTGTGGGCCCAATTCAGCCAGCCATCTGTTTTTATAAAGTTTTATTGGAACTCAGCCACCAACATTTGTTTACATGATATTTCTAGCTACTTTTGTGCTACAGTGGAAGAGTTGAGTTGGTGCAACAGAGACCATCCAGCCCACAGCCTAAAATATTTACTATCTAAGCCTTTATAGAAAGTTTGCCAACCCCTGAGATAAAAGGAAGGATTGATGGAGAACTCGTGAGACTGAAAAGGAAAAGGACAGTGTACCCAAAGATGATGCTGTCAGCAAAAATACTTGGAGCTTTTTAAAAGTCCCATCACCATAATCTTGAGCTCCCCATACTATTCTTCCTTATAACTCTACTTATCACTAACAGTGTGCTTTTGTTTTGTTTCTTGGTTTGCAGTAATGAGCTCATAAGAGAATTGACCCCATGACCTTACTACTTCTATCCTCCATTCCACATATCTAAAGGGCTCAGAATATGTTTAGAAAAAACAATAAACCAAAATAAATTAATGCTTCAAGTTGTATAGAGAAGATAATCCCTGAAATTCTTCAAAATTTTTTTTAATATCATAGAATCTTAATTCATTGGTATAAAAAAGACTGATTCCTCTTTTGTATGTTGAAATCTCAGAATAGTAGAAAGAACCAGTTAGTTACCTATATGTAGTCTGCTCTTTTTCCCTGAAAACAAAGTTTGTCTACAATGATAGCTTTTCGTTTTCTTGATTGGACTGGATATGTCTTCCTTTTGCCTATCCAGATCCTTCTCCACTATCCTTTTTATCTTGGTATGCCTACCTGTGTGGATTCCATTTGTGGGTTCCCATTTCTTCTAATTACGTACTGAGTTTGGTTAATGGCAGGAGAGGTAGAAGTGAGATGAGCATATTTATTTTTTCTGCTTCTTCCCTTGAGCTTCCAGTGTTTCTGAACCTTAGGTCACTGTTCCTCTCAAGTTAACTCTATCTAACCCTCTTCTTCCAGGTTCTTGTACCTCCCCTTCATTCCTTTGGGCCCCAAGATGGTAACAGCTACAAGCCCTAGAGTACTGACTGCATCTAAAGTTTCCCTATACTCTGGCCATATTCCCTTTAGTAAACCTTCCTTGATTTTAATTCTATTTGTAACATGCCATTTTATTTCTGTCGAGACTCAGTGTTACAAGCCATATGGAAAAAAGAAATAAAGAAAAGAAAGGAAGAAAGGATTAATAGTAGATGTTTCCATACTTCCCAGATCTATTTTCTTTACTCCATTTGACTGCTTTTTGACTTGCATTTATTTCTCTCTAGAGCTCGAGTTTGTTAATTTTGTTTCATTAAATTCATTTCTGTAGTCCTATGCAATTTAGACGACCTGTAATAAATACCATTGGGTTTTCTATTGGTTGATTTTTGCTGTTTTCAGATTCCTCCTGAAGATACAGCATCTCCCCGATCTTCATTCACTGTTCAGGATCTTAAACCTTTTACAGAATATGTGTTTAGGATTCGTTGTATGAAGGAAGATGGTAAAGGATACTGGAGTGACTGGAGTGCAGAAGCAGATGGGATTACATATGAAGATAGTAAGTAAATAAGTATATGAAGAAATGAAGCTGTTGAAATTTGGGCCGCTTTTGACCTCATTGCTTACTTTGTGATCATTTTATTCCAACTGCTATTTATTCAAACTTTAATTTTTAAGGACATTAAGATACAAAATTTAGTGAATTGTTGATAGTATAAATATTTGATACCTAATTAAATAAAATTATCATGGAATGGTGTCTTAGATACCATGAGAAAACCATTGACTTAACAGCTCATACGTCTAGAACATTTTATTAAGGAGAGTACTCCAAAGATATCCCTAACTAGAGAATCATATCCTGAATCATTAAAATCACACTGTCTAGCAAAATACACCTTAGACCCTTCCTATCAAAGAGATATTTGTACTATATATTCGTTTTTACCAGCACTTGATAACCCCCTGGAAAAGAGTCCTGATGTTTTAGTTGGTTGGTTTATTTTCATTTCCCCTTTTTTTTCTCATGATAATACAGTATAAAGCTGTCTACATAAAATGGTGTATAATCCCAAGTAAGAATCTCTCTAAAGCAGTTAATGTTACTTCTGTAGCCACCAAGAAGTAGTCCTATGGCATAAATGTTTCTTTTCTCATTCTTTATGAGTTAATGGCAGCAATCCTAGCTTTAAAATCTCTTCCATCTATATCCCTTCACTTCCAGCTCTGCTAGAGGTTTAGATAGTGAATTGAGACTATCAAAAGCAAAAAAGTAAAGTACCCTTCTCCACTAAGAATTTTTTCTCATTCTCATAAATTCCAGCAGAGAAAGCAGTCCTGCTATTACTGCAGGTTTGGGAGTCCTCAACCAGATTCCTTTGTCCTAGCTAGGAATTCTTAAACTGGATTCTTGGGGCCTTTAAAAGTACTTGGGTCAATTTGGGTGAGTTCCTGAACTACTTTAAAATATAGACAAAATATGCTGGTTAGTGCCTGTGTATCTTTTCTGGGGAGATGGTACATAACCTTTATCAAGTCAGAGATTGACAGAACCCCCAAAATTATGAACCATTAACTTAGTCAATGAAACCACTAGGTTCACTCTGTTGGGAAATATTTCTAGCCCATAAATTTATAATTTCCTGTTCTTTACTCATGTATTTTTGTACTTATGAATTTATCTATTTGAACCCCCTGTATAGGCAGCCTTTCCCCAGCTTTTGCTCTTTTTACTGTTTTATAAACTGTTACAGTCTCTTCAGGATCAACATATCACTTAGATTTAATTTATTTATATCCTTTTAAAAATTCTGTTAAATACCACATTTTGCAATTATAATTTTATAAAAAAAATCAGTTGATCCTACAGGAATTTTTAAGACGTAATTACTAGCAGTTGAAACTTGTTTTATAAAGTGCTTTTTTTTCACATGGAAGGTGATTATCACAATAATCTTATGAATTCATTTGTTATATTCTATTACACTGAACCTTCCCAGCATAAGGTAATAAACTTAGACTATATTTTACTGCACTTACTTTGTTTTATAGTCTCACATTTATATATTGGGTTTTAAGCATATATTTAAGTATGATTTTTCAATTTTATTTTTAGCAATAAAAAATAGTGATACATCTTTGGTTATTGCTTAGGATATATTTGTAGCTTTATAATTTTAAGATTACAAAAGAATTCCAATATAATTTAAATCATCAAGCTATCACTCTGACTAAAGGAAAGCCAGGCATATCATGCTGGGTTGGAAAAATGCTCATATAAAGAAAGAGGGACACCATGTAAATGAAGGGCAAGAATACTAAGAACAGGGAGAATAATCTCCAGAGTTGTATTTATGGTTATAATAAAAAAACTTTTATTTTAAAAAGTTTTTGTCATTTCTTTAGGACCATCCAAGGCACCAAGTTTCTGGTATAAAATGGAGCCATCCCATACTCATGGCTATAGATCTGTACAGCTTGTGTGGAAGGTAAAAAAAATGCATATTTATATTCTTTTATCTCACGTAAATGCATTTTATATGGTGTTATGATTGGAGACTTTTTATTTAAATTTTTATTCATCTTAATATCACAAAGCGTTTGATAACTGTTTTTAACAAATAGAAACGTAAAACTTTATATATACAACCTAAAAGTCAGGTTCATTAACTGCAGGTAATACCTCATAGATACTTCATAGTTTTATTTAAGTTCTATAAGAAGAAGAGACTTGTCTTCTGTTGAACTTTCCTGAGTGCCTCTAAAAATAATAAAGGTTTGGGGTAATCAAAATGTACGCCAATAATAGGAAATATAAAATTGTTGTGCACTCCATAAATGTGTATGACAGGATCATTCTGAAAATAAGTAGAGAGAAAGTACTCTGGTGTAAAGTGATTTAGGCCCACATAGCCACAGAGCAGAATTATATATGGAACTAAAAGCTAACAGAATGATGCTACTTTCTCTCTTAGCCTAAGTCATGCTTTTACTCTTAATTCAATATGTACTTTTATTTTATTTTAGTAGTAAGTTCAAAATAAGATTGCCAGTCCCTTTAAATATTTAGAGATTTGACCTAATAGCAGAATTTGTGAACGTGAAGAAAAATGATTAACTTTATTCAAGATTTATGAAATATAATTTTAAAATATTTTATTACAGACATTGCCTCCTTTTGAAGCCAATGGAAAAATCTTGGATTATGAAGTGACTCTCACAAGATGGAAGTCACGTTTACAAACTTACTCAGTTAATGACACAAAACTGACAGTAAATCTCACAAATGATCACTATATAGCAACTCTGACAGCAAGAAATCTGGTTGGCAAATCAGATATATCTGTTTTAACTATCCCTGCCTGTGACTTTCAAGGTTTGTGTCTGTGAGATGGGGCCTGATTTATGGATGGGAAAAGGTGGTTAGGTATGGGTAGAGATCCTGTAAAAAACATTAATATTCTAAGACCATCTCCTCAGTATCAGTGATAATCATAGTTTTAGAAATCAGTCTGCAGCCAGATTTGTTCCATCATTACATGTCTCACTTATACTTTGCTGTAAGCTCCTTAATAAGCATTTTCTGATTATGTATTTATCTGTTTTTTTTAAATATTAAGATTTTGGGAACTTTATATGCATATGACTTAAATATATTATTTGTAGCTTTCAAAGAAGAAAAAATTGCAATATGCATATAAAACATTTGAAGAATTTTGGGAAAGGAAGAAGTTTCAGATATATTGACTGTAAATTATAAAGTGCTTTTATTCGTAGAAATACATGTGAAATAGATCACATGGTTATCAAAATGAATGTAAAATACCACAATTTCAAATTTTTAAATGTTTATTAAACTTTGTTTTAAAGCTACTCGCCCCGTAACAGATCTTAAAGCATTTCCCAAAGATAACGTGCTCTGGGTAGAATGGACTGCTCCAAATGAATCTGTAAACAAATATATACTTGAATGGTGTATATTATCAGATAAATCGCCCTGTATCCCAGACTGGCAACAAGAAGATGGTAATGTACACCGCACCTATTTAAGAGGTATACCTAACTTACACATTTAAATTGATATGCTTTTTCTAACTCTTTAGGCAGATTTTTCTTTTACATATTTTCTTCTGCTTTATAGGCATTGTGGTCAATTGAAGGGACTTCTAGTTTATCACAGAAACTAGTTATGTATAGTTTACTAGATGTGTGACTCTCATCAAGTCACTTAACCTCTCTGAATTGCAGGGTCTGTTTATGGGCAAAGTGGGATAATACTGTCTTCTTTTTGTTTTGATCAACAAATGAATATTCGTAAAACTGTAAAGTAAGAGAAGTGTAATATAATCCAGTCTCTCCTGCTAACCCGTTGTATGGTCTCTATCTGATTTAACTCCCTCATCCTTCAGTGAGAAAATACTTCTGTAGAGCATCCGATGACTTGCTGACTTTTCACAGCTGTTGAATAGGGGAAACAGACCTAGAACTCGATCTGCTTATGTATTTTAACTGGAAGTACAGTGAAAGATAGAAAGTAATGATATTATAGAGCTCCAAAATGGATTGTTCTGTTTTTAAAGATATTACTTATTAAGTGACTTTAAAGTGGTATAACAATTTTAAAAAGAAAACAAAACCACTTAGCTTATTTTTTTTTTCAGTAAAGGATAACCATTAGAATCAGCCATGAATAATATGATTCATCAGAGAAAAGCTCTAAGCAAAGACATAGATGCCATACCAACAAAATAACGTCTGTAAGCTTTATTCATAAAATAGGCTGTTTAGCCCTCATTAACCTTTTGTTTAATATATAATTTTAATGAACTTGATCATCTGGTTTATCAATCTTATTAAAAGCATTGCAGAACTAGAGAGGAGACAGATTGGTAATAACTAGTCAATAGAAACTTTTTAATAAAGCATAGCACAGGCTTTGGAGACCTTCAGGTTGTGCAGTTAGCCCTGTATAGGTCACTAGCCCTGATAACATCACTGTATTACAGCAGAATATAAAAATTATCTTGATAATATTGAATTATCAAGAAAAGGTAAAATTAAGAAGGCAAAGGAGCATATATTCATGAATAATAGTTAAGGAATTACAAGTTATGGTTGAAGGTATAAACTTCAATATAACAAACACCTTATTTTCTGATATGGACACATAAAATGGTGTGTAAAGAAAAATTTTACTATTGCATGCTAAAGGAATAGATAGATTACTTTGTTAATTGGAGAGATTATAAATAAAATATTCAAGATAATTTTTTCTTTTAAAATTTGCTACTTTCTAGGAGAAGTAACATAATTCTTTTTTTCCCAAGTCACCTGACATACCAGGGCCATTAGTGCTTTCTCTAGATCTTATTAGTGGCATCTTGCTCATTAGGCAGTTCTTAGAGAATTAGGTAAGCTAGACAAAAATTGTCAAACTATAAGTAAGACAAAAGATAATATGAAATCACCATTTTATAAATCATAAGTATAAATGCAATTATTTTTATCAACATTTTTTTATCCACTGTATTGGCAATAGTAACCTTTTACTTTCATAAATAGTTTTATTCTATTAAGCTTAAATCCAGTATACAAAAGGCAATACTTAAAAGCTACAGTCTTAAAAGAAAGTTCAATAGTCATGAAATTATAATGTAAAAATAATAGTGGAATTGGACTTTCTCAGGATAGAAAAAACAATGCTTAATCTACTGTTCTTACTTTAGGGAACCTAGCAGAGAGCAAATGTTATCTGATAACAGTTACTCCAGTATATGCTGATGGACCAGGAAGCCCCAAATCTATAAAGGCATACCTTAAACAAGCTCGTAAGTTTAAACTCACTTTCTTTGAAAAATGTTGAGCTTTGTATTAACAGACATTTTATCTCTTTTAAATAAGGGTGTTTCATTATGTTCAAATAACTGTACGGTAATGATTTTACTGAATCCTGTTGATTTTCAGTTAGCAAATGCCTTTTTTCTGTTCCAGCACCTTCCAAAGGACCTACTGTTCGGACAAAAAAAGTGGGGAAAAATGAAGCTGTCTTAGAGTGGGAGCAGCTTCCTGTTGATGTTCAGAATGGATTTATCCGAAATTATACAATATTTTATAAAACCAGTATTGGAAATGAAACCGGTAATAAAGCTATATCAGTTATTAAGAATTAGATTATTTTTCTTAAGGTTTTTAAAAAAAATTTTGCCGTATTAATTTCAAGTAAATAGTGCATTGGTTAGACATTTACATAGTTTATGAAATGCTCTTTATCGCCTAATGGCTCTTTCTTGCCTCTGGCTCTGCACCTACTAATTTTAAGTCTTGCTGTCTTATACATTTTAGTATAGCATATTATCCTCAGAAGAGAGACACCTGAGAATATGCCTTAGGTTGCTTTCATGGTCCTATTAAAGAAATACTGTGTTGTGCTTATAGGAGAAGAATATTATGCCAGAGTTATTAAAGTTGTTATCTAGCAAAATATATTTTTAGTCCTCTATAATTCTTTCACAATATCAAATATAGGCCAAATGAAGCAAAAAGATTGAATAGTTGAATAAAGCACACTTATTGATTTCTTCCAGCTGTGAATGTGGATTCTTCCCACACAGAATATACACTGTCCTCTCTGACAAGTGACACTTTATACATGGTACGAATGGCAGCGTACACTGATGAAGGTGGAAAGGATGGTCCAGAATTCACATTTACTACTCCAAAGTTTGGTAAGAAATAATGACATTTGGTCTTTCTTTTTTTCTTTTTAAAGTTTAATCAGACTAAAAATGGACTTAGTTTATATGGTAAATTTTTGTTAAAAGTGCGTCTTTGGATTCATAGAAATGAAGTGTTCAGAAATTATGACATTTATGTTGTTTATCTAGTTTTAGTTATTTGTTTAAGCTGTAGAAAGTATTTTCCTCACCTTTTTTGTTGTTTCATTAACTGCTTCTGACTGATTTCACCTATACCCTAATAAATCCCAAAAGAGTTTGTGTATCTTTATAAATAGATTCATTTTTTTCACTAGCAAAACTTGGGAATGGTCTCTTTCCTTCTCATTTCCATTTATGGGTAGGGCTGGAAAAACTAGTCTACTCTTGTCATTTCCACTTCCATACCTCCAGCTCAGTCTTCAGCTTGCTGAAACCACTTCTGCCACTTCACTCTACTGAAACTACTCTGGTGTCACTTATAGAAGACCTCTTAGTTGTCATATCCAGTGCATGCTTTTTATTCTTCGTATTTTTTTCCTGCACTTCTTAGCATTTGACTCTGTTGGCTTCTCCATCCTTAGAATTCCCTCTTACCTTAGTTCTTCTAACATTTTGTTTTTCAAATATCACTCTCCTGAGTCTCCTCTCTGCTACTTCCTTCTTGGTCTCCTTTTCTGCTCGGCTTTTAATTGTTTATATTCTCCAGAGCTCTGTTCTTGGCCCTGTTTTCTTATCTGTCTATTCATTCTGCCTACTCCCTGTCCATGACTTTAGCCATCTTCTCTTTCTTTCCCAAATACTCTTTGTTCTATGTCACCATTATCCAACTCTGTGCCAAAGCCAGAAATTTGAATGCAATTGTATGAAATTCTTTTTTGTTTATGTAAGACAAGTAAATATCAGGTCCTATTGATCATGCCTCTACTGCTTGTGCAATCCCTTTCATAATCTCTTTCATTGATGCTAAGCTTCTCACCATTTCTCTACCTTTTACTGTCTTTCCCAATGCCTTGCCCTATGTTAGGTCCTCGCTTTTCTCGTTTGGGCTGTTATTTTAGCTTCCCGAAAGTAGTCTTAAGCTGTATTCTTTCTTGTTCTTACTACATTTTGAATCATTGTAGAAATTATTTTATTACATTTGCAAGCTCCATGTTCCTTGTTTGTTGAATTATTGCTGAATGAGAGAATGAATGAGCTACTACAGTCAATACTAGTGAGTGGCAGGCAAGGAGCAAAGCTTCATCTGTATTTGTAGCTGCTTCCCAGCACCAGCATCATCTCCTCAGCTCCTCAGGTGTTAGATTCTCGTAGCATCAGTCCCTGGTGCCTTTTGCTGAAATAGACAGTAAAAGATCCAGAGCTTTGCTATGATAGTCAATAATGAACATAGTTTCTGGGAATTTAGACTATGTAGTAAATAAAATACAAAGAAGAAAAATCACTCCTAAATCCAAATTATCTCGTAACATATTTATATATCCTAGTCTTTTTATGCATACATTTTTTTTTCCAAAAATTAATCATACTTATTAGTATTATTTCGTTATCTGCTTTTTTTTCACTTACCTCTATTGTTTTATTGATCTATTGTGGCTTCTTCACATGGCATTGGCCTTGCTTCCAAGGACCTTACTGCCTAGTTAAAGAAATATGGTATAAGTAAACAAACAAAAAAAGTGGAGAGTCATTTGGGTCATGTAGACAGTAAATAGATTCGAATTTAGAAATACCAGTAGGGCAGTTTCATCTTCAAAGATTTTGTGGAGGAGACAATACTTGAGTCTTGAAGTTAAGATGGGAACAGATAAGAAGTAGAAGGAATCTTAGAGAAGCATGCACAAAGGCCCAAGGCATGAAACTTAATAAGCAGGAATAAAGGAAAGGTTCTGCTTGAATTTGATTTTTTTTATTTATATAAATATATATATATATATATATATATATATATATATATATACTTTTTTTTTTTTTTAATGTGAGAACATTAGCATTCAAGAGTTACTGTTTGCCAGCCTGTAGTTTATTCTCAAGCATTGATCCAATTTCTTGATTTCTGTTAAGCTTCGTAAGATGTAAAGTTACTTACAAAGGATACGTGTGGTGGAAAGATGGGACTAAGTAAGTGAAAGTGATTATAATACCTTCATATGTTTTTCCTGTAAACAAATTAAAAGGAAACTGGAGATGTTAACCACAAGCAACCATAAGGCAAATCATTAAAAAATATCTCTAATATAAATTATCCCAATTAATGATTCATTTGATTAAAAGACCTCCTTTAAATGTAGATAGGGATTCCTGTGGTAGGAATCTTAGGCTTATTGCCTTTTTAGTTGATAATATTCCTACTTCTGTCACTCTTGTGCCTATTAAGATTCTCCTAAAACTCTTAGCCCTATAGGAGATATATTATCTTTTTTGAAAATAGTAAATAACTATTAAAATCTTGTCTGAAGGTTAAGTTTTTATTTCTTGTAGGTCCCATTTGTAGTTTAATTATTATGATTATTTTGCAGCTTTTCCAATTCTACCCAGTACTCATGGAACTCAAAGATAAAAGATTGTGTTGAGTGCAGATCATAAGTATAATAAATGGTTAAGTTTGAAAACTCTAACTTACCAGGTAGATTATCCAGTAAACTCAACTAATCTTATTCCCCCAACCAACATATATAATGCTTACTATGTGGCCAGATTACTGTGGGCATAAGTGGCTGAGATACAGTTTACCAGGGAAAGCGGGGGAAAAAAACAACCTTTAAGTTTGAAAAGGCTGTAAAAAAAAATCAGGATGGTATTTCATCTTTTTTAATAGTACAGGCATACCTTGGAGATACTGTGGGTTCAGTTCTAGACCACCACAATAAAGTGAATGTCACAATAAAGCAAGTCCTACAAATTTTTTAGTTTCCCAGTACATATAAATTATGTTTATACTGTAGTCTGTTAAGTACACAGTAGCATTATGTCTGAAAAATGCTAGCAATTATCTGAGCCTTCAGTGAGTTGTAATCTTTTTGCTAGTGGAGGGTCTTCAATTTTTTTTTTTTTTAAAAAAGGCAATATCTGCAAAGAGCAGTAAAGTTAAGTGCAATAAAACAAGGTATACCTATAGTCTGGTTGGGGAGCTTCATTATTTCTCTTTAGCATATGTGTCAATAATTATTTTCCTTCTTATGTCTTGTTTTTTTAGCTCAAGGAGAAATCGAAGCCATAGTTGTGCCTGTTTGCTTAGCATTTCTATTGATAACCCTTTTGGGAGTATTGTTCTGCTTTAATAAGCGAGACCTGTAAGTACCCTTATTAATATTTTTACATTTTCTCCAGCTCTATTGAGCTATAATTTACATGCAGTAAAATTCATATATTTTAAGTGTACACTTTGACAAAGTTTGTAACTATACAGATGTATTACTACCATCACAGTCAAGATAGAGAATATTTTTATTACCCTTTAAAATTTCTTCATTTCTGTTTTTTTAGTTTATCCCCTCTCTCAACCCCTGGGCCCAGGCAATCAATGATCTGCTTTCTGTGATTGTAGAATTGTGTATGACTTCTTTTTTCACTTACCATATTTTTGAGATCCATACACTTTTTTGTGTTGAATAGTATTCTCTAGTATATGATATATCAAAATGTATTTATTCATATATCTGTTATGGAAGTTCAGGTTTATTCTTTGATTTTGGCTAAAATGAATGTTGCTTTGAACATTTGCCTACAAATCTTTGAGTGTTCATATGTTACCATTTATCTTGAGTAAATACCTAATAGGTTCCTGGGTCATATGGTAAGTTCATATTTAACTTTATAAGAAACTGAAACCATTTTTCCAAGTGGCTATACTATCTTATATTCCCACAAGAAATGTGAGAGTTCCAATTGTTCTGTATTGTCACCAACCCTTAGCACTGTCTTATGGCTGTGTAGTGCTTTCTCATTGTGGTTTTAATTTCCGTTTCCCTTATAACTAGTAATGGATCTTTACATGTGCCACTTATATCTCTTTTGTGATATGTCTTTTGAAATCTTTTAGCCATTTTTGAATTGGGCTGTTTGTCTTGTTAATATAGAGCTATAGGTGTTCTTTACATATTCTGGTTACAAAATTTTTGTCAAATGTATATTTTGCAAATTCTGGTCTGTGGCTTACCTTCTTGTTAACTGTGACTTTAGAAAAGCAAAAGTTTTTAATTTTGATGAAGTCCATTTTATCAGCATTTTTTTTTTTAGTGGTTCTTGTGTTTTATGTTCCGTTTAAGAAATCTTTGCTTAACACAGTGTCACAGGTATGTTCTGTGTTTTCCTCTAGAAGTTTAATCATTTTAGCTCTATGTCTGTGATCTCTTTAGAATAAATTTTTGTGCTTGGTGTGAGGTCAGGGTCAAAGTTCATTTTCTCTCATAGATGTCTAGTCATTCAAGCATAATTTCTTGAAAAGGTTACCTTTTTCAGCAAATTGACTTGATACCTTTGCCAAAGTCAATTGTCCATAGAGCTTGGATCTATTTATGGACTCTCAGGTCTGTTCCATTGATCTATATATATATTCATGCCAATACTATATGTCTTGATTATTATACCTCTGTGCAGTAAATTTTGAGAGCAGGTAGTGAAATTCCTCTAATGTGTTCTTTTTCAAAATAATTTTGGCTAGGTTCTTTGCCTTTTAATGTAAATTTTAATATCTTACCAATTTCATTTAAAAAAAAAACCCTGCTAGAATTTTGATTGGGATTTTATTGAGTCTATAGATCAATTTAGGGGAAAATGCAGTCTGAACATGACTTCACATGTTTGAGTCTTTGAGCTCATGAACAGAGTGTATCTCTTTACTTATCTGGGTTTTAATTTCCTTTTGTAATGTTTTGTAGTTGTAAGTGGAGAGGCCTGCACATCTTATGTTAAATTTATCCTGAGTATTTATATTATTATAAATAGACTTAGTTTTATTTTCTAATTTTTATTGCTGGTATACAGAAATGCCATTGATTTTTTTTTTCTTTTAATTTTATTTACTGAGACCTTGATAAATTCATTTACTCTAGTAGCTTTTTGGATTCCTTAGGACTTTTTATGTACACAGTCATTCTGCCTGCAAGTAAAGATGGTCGTTCCAATCTTTATGCTTTTAGTTTTTTCTCTTATGGTGCTGGCTAAGACAGCCAGTACAATGTTGAACAGAAGTGGTAAGAGCCAACATCTTTTTTTAAATTCTTGATTCTTGGGGAGAAAGCATTCAGTCTTTTTGAAGAAGTAGTATTTCCTCTTTAAATGTTGATAGAATTTACAAATGAAGCCATCTGGGCATGAGATTTTCTTCATGGGAAGATTTTTAATTAAAAACTTAATTTCTTTATAGATAATAGAGCTATTGAAGTTGTTTTTTTTTTTTTTTTTTCTTAATCTGTTTGGTAATGAGTATTTTTCAAGGAATTCATCCATTGGTTGGTCTCTTAATTTAGGTTGTTAATTTTATTGCTTTTTATTTTATGTCCAGATTTTATCATTCTTCCCATAGGAAAGTCAGTCTGGTAGGATCTTGCTAATTTTTATTTTTATTTTTGAACTTATTCTCAAGATGACTCACTTCCTATATACTTATGTACACTAATAGATCTCTAACTTTGGGCTATGAAATATAGTCAGGTGAACAAACAAATAAGTTTTTTATGATGGAGATGTCCTGAATTGTGTATTTTTAATATTGTTGGTCTTTTTGAAAAATCAAATTTATTATATTTTATCTGGTACCTATGTGAAATTTTGTTCTCTTGATTCTTTTAGTTGGAAATTGAACAATTTTTGCTTTTTTTGTTTTTGGGAAGGGATGTGCCACAACATTTTGTGACCTGGCTGAAGTTTTTAAGTGGTTTTATTACAGAATTTGATTTCAGAGATTTTTCTAATCAAATATTGATTACTAGCTTTAGCCTTGTTAACAGTTTTTCATTATGACTAGGATTAAGGTCCTTATGCATTTTAAATAGTATTTTTTTTTTTTTACTTATTATAAGGAAAATAGTTTTTTGTTGGCTTGAGATAAAGTAGGTATTGTTTACTTAGTTGTTTTAGTTCTTGAGATTCTTAGATGAACATGTTTAGAAATAGGGACTCTTCATTATTACATGTGGTTCTACATATGCCTTCTTTCTTTTCTCTCCAGAATTAAAAAACACATCTGGCCTAATGTTCCAGATCCTTCAAAGAGTCATATTGCCCAGTGGTCCCCTCACACACCTCCTAGGGTAAGATAAAATGTTTCTGACTATTATACATAGGCATATTAGGATACATTTGTAGAGTTCAGTCAGAAGATAATCAGACTGAATTGAAATGAAAACAAAATAGTACATAAATAAGAATTTTAATCAAAATTTTAAAATACCTACACATTCTATGTGTTTAATGTTTATTCTGATATTCCTAATATCAGATATTAATATCCTGATGTTACAAATTGAAAACTTAGAGTGTTAATCCGATATGTGACAACAATGTAAGGAAAACATTTTGGTTGTATATTAAAATCAAATTTAACAGTATTCCACATTTTAACACTGATGAAATAATTTTTGGAAACGTATACTAAATTCTTTGAACTTCCCTAAAGGGGAAATGATTTATGTATTTTTTCTTATTCTCGAAATTTGACAGATTAAAATGTGTATTTTATATTCTATGAAACTTCAGTCATTTGAGTTTGGTTTTTCTTAATGTTTTCTGGTTTTTCTATCCAGTTACTTCTAGGCTACTTAGTCTAGGCATGAAATATGAAATAATGTTTGTAGATCATTAGCTTATCAAAATGTAACACCAACAATATTGATTTGGAATTCTGAGGAAATACAGCCTGATTACTACTACTTAGAATCATTTCACAGTATCTGCAATTCAGGTAGTTGACAGTGATTTGATGATGTAGATTATCTCTGCATCATTAAAAGTTATTGAGAAGTTTCAGAGATGCTTTAGCTCTGTGGCTCTAATATTTGCCCTATGTATTTTGGAGTTTCTAAACATATGCCATAGGTAATAACCCATTTTCTCTCTTTCTTAGCATAATTTTAATTCAAAAGATCAAATATATTCAGATGGCAATTTCACTGATGTAAGTGTTGTGGAAATAGAAGCTAATGACAAAAAGCCTTTTCCAGAAGATCTGAAATCGTTGGACTTATTCAAGAAGGAAAAAATTAGTACTGAAGGACACAGCAGTGGTATTGGAGGGTCTTCGTGCATGTCATCTTCTAGACCAAGCATTTCTAGCAGTGATGAAAATGAATCTGCACAAAATACTTCAAGCACTGTCCAGTATTCCACTGTGGTACATAGTGGCTACAGACACCAAGTTCCATCAGTCCAAGTCTTCTCAAGATCCGAGTCCACCCAGCCCTTGTTAGATTCTGAAGAGCGGCCAGAAGAGCTACAGTTGGTAGATAATGTAGATGGCAATGATGGCATTTTGCCAAGGCAACAGTATTTCAAACAAAACTGCAGTCAACATGAGACCAGTCCAGATATTTCACAATTTGAAAGGTCAAAGCACGTTTCTTCAATCAATGAAGAAGATTTTGTTAGACTTAAACAGCAGCAGATTTCAGATATTTCACAGTCCTGTGGATCTGGGCAAATGAAAATGTTTCAGGAAGTTTCTGCAGCAGATGCTTTTGGTCCAGGTACTGAGGGACAAGTGGAGAGATTTGAAACATTTGGGATGGAGGCTGTGATTGATGAAGGAATGCCAAAAAGTTACTTACCGCAGACTGTAAGACGAGGTGGATACATGCCTCAGTGAAAGACTAGCCTTGTTACAATTTCAGCAGTACCTGTAAAAGCTAAAAATGTTTTATCTGTGATTTCAGATAAAAGTAATCTTCACTCACTGAAGATAACCATTTGCCCTTAAGGACAAGAATGTACTGTCCTCCCACATGGACTATTTCCATTCCAGAAAATCTGGGATTCTTCTTCAAGCACTACATAAACTGACTTCATCCCCTGAATAGCTGAATGACTTTGTGCTGTTTCAGGATGTTTGCACTGAAGTAAAACAGAAAGTTTCTCTGAAATTTATAAAGTAAAACTGTTATTACCTAGGAAACAGGATATTTAAATAAGCATTGATAAAACTTAGCATGGCTATACTGATTTTAATGTGAATAGCCATCAAATACAGTGACTTAGGGAGAGAGAGAGGAACCAAGGTCTAGATCCTGTATATCAGCTTATAACATAATTTTAAAAGAGGTCCAGGTGGCCTAACTATAGGAGCTCAACTTTTGTTGTCTGACAAAAAAATTTGGGGCTCATTTATAATTATACCAATACATAAAATATTAGTTCTCTTCCATTAGTAATGATGCTGCCACTTTTAAGAAAAGGAATTCTGGAGTTTTAACTTGGCAAATTAATATTAATTTTTGCATATAATCAATCCAACTAAATTTCCCAAAACTTGATGATATTAACATCTTTGAAAGTCCATTTCACAAATTCAATAGAGTACCCAGCTAAGAGCTTGGAATGAATGCCAGTCTTAAGCATTTAAAAAACTCTTTGCCATTTATAAAGACTTAAATTGTTAACCTTTTTCTTTATAAACATTATTGACCTTAGATTTCAGAGAATTCGGTTGATGAAGCACTTTATACAATGTCTTCAGCTTAAAATGTGTTTTAATTTAATATGCTTTGTTTTTATTTTTTAAGTAGGCCAAGATTGAATTTTTTTTTCCTACTAGGTGTTAGAAGCAAACTAGGTTATAGGACTTGGGTACTATCCACCAAAACAAAACACACCCCAGAATGTACATATTGAACTTAGTGAATATCAGTTACTATTTTAATATCTGCCAGTTCTGAGGTAGGTGGAACTTAGTTCTACATTGTGATTTAGGAATATTTTAAACCTCTTCCCACATGTTCTATTCTGTTCTTCAAGAGTTAAGTGAGCTAGGCCTCCACAGTTTATGCCATCTTTCTCATTTATGCCATCTCTCAGCCACAGCGTTTGATGAGGCAGGAGCTAAAGACAGAAGCTAATAAGTTAGAAATCATTAGTGGTTAAGCACAGCTATCAAGTAAGTTTGAAGAAAATAGGTTTTTTCTGTCATTTACAGAAATCAGGCCAAGTTAGAATAGTTTGTAGAGGTTATTGAAGAATAAAAGGCTAAGAAAAATTGGTATACATTTACTGTTGAACTGTAATTCTACTCATTCTCTCAGAATTCTGTTCACATTATACATCTTATTATACTTTTCCTTTGTATTCTTGGCTAATACTTTTCAGAGTTCTTTCACATATATGGTCTTTGTGAGGATAACAGATGCTTTATTCTTATATATCCAGTTCTATTTTAGGCAAAACCAACATGAGATTGGTAGAATGACAGAATTGGAAGTATATGAGGAAATTTAGGCACAGAGAGGCCTCAGACTCACACTACAAGGTAATGGCATCACCACCATTTAAGTTGGTTATCAAAGGCTGGTCCAAAGCAGCATTAGATTATCTTGTTAAATGTCTGTCAAAAAATTTATTTAACATTTTTCATTTCCTCAAGTAGTCATGTTGTTGTAATTGTTTAGTTGTAACCTTCCTCATAACAAATAGCAGTATTAGAAGATAGAACATTCTAGTGTGAAATTTGTATATGGGGAGGAGGTAGTTAGAAAATGTGATAGGAAATGAGCATGAAGAGTCATTTAAGAAATGATATCATATAAGCAGATTTCTCTGTTGAAACTTGTACAGAATATGGTGCAGTGAGTAAAAGCCTCCCAGCCGCAAAAACACTTTAGACGAATGGATATGTGGTTACTGTGCAAAAATCCATTCAGGAAATTAACATTTGGCTCTTTGTGGACAAAACTAATTCACTGCTTCTGATACAGTTGCCCTCTTGTAAGACTAAAAAAAATTATAGCCAAGCATATATGACATGCATTGCTATTAAAATTTACTATTAGTTACCGGTATCTTTGCTATCCTACTCTTATCCTTCATAAAGGCACGATTCTGAGTAACTATTGGAAAACTAATAACTTCAAACCCATTAAAAATCTAAAAATTAAGCTTTTTTCTTAGTTTTAAACATGGATCAGTCAGCACTCAGGGACATACCCAACATATAAGTAGAAGCAGGAGGGAAAACAAAATCATTTACATGTTCTGTGTTCATATCTGTTTCTACCTAGTTTATTTAATTTCAACCTTATTCCTTGGTAAGAGATTTTACACATGTAGTCATTCAATGACCCTAGCTTATTGTGAAGTTAAGGGCCAATTAAGTTGAAATACTTTTTAAATGTTTATTTATGAAAGGTCATATTTAAAATGGAACATCTAAAATAGCTTTTTAAATAGAAATCAAACAAATTCTGAAAGATGTCTTTTTTTCTGCCTAGAGTCAACCAGTTAATATCATGACATAAATGTAGAGGTAGAATAATTATATAGTGGAATTCCCTAAAATATTTCTGTAACTAGTATATATTGATCAAATGTAAATCAAGTAGGAGAGCTCTTCCATTCTGTTAAACGGGCATACCTCAAAGATACTGCAGGTTCCAGACTACCGCAATAAAACAAGTATCGCAATAAAGCAGTTAGTAATTTTTGGATTTCCCAGTGCAAGTAAAAGTTATGTTTACACTATACTATATATAGTCCATTGTGTAATAGCGTTAATGTCTAAAAAAAAAAAAATGTACTTGCCTTTTAAAAAATGCTAACCATCAATCACCTGAGCCTTCAGTAAGTTGTAATCTTTTTGCTGGTGAAGGGTCTTGCCCGGATGTTGATGAAAATGCAGTATCTCTGAGTTGCAGTAAAGAGGAGTGAAATAAAACGAAATATTCTATATTCCATGTCATTCTCCTGTTTAAAAAACAAATTTCTGAATCATATAGTTGTTTCTATGATGTTGAAATGGCTAAAATGTCCAAATAAGCTACATAAAACTTAAAGTTCAAAAATTACTGGGGTAGGTTTCTCTTATAGGTCATGTTAGATTGTCTTGCCCAGGTAAAATTACTTTAAAAGCTTTTTTGCACTTTTCTGTATATTAAGAGAATGTGGAGCCATAAAATGGCAGGGTATTTATATTTAGCCTAATGTTGGGCATTTTCGTAGATTTCAAAGAAGGTGTAAACTGCACACCTACAGCCTAATTCTTTGGGCTGGTCCTTGGCAGCAGTTCCTTTTTAGACTGTTTATAAACAATTCAGATGTAGGTCGAAATGAAATTTTTCAAAAGCAAATGTAATATCTTTTGGACTAATATATTTTTTCATCATATGCTACTAGTATGTGCATTAGTATGATAGTCTGGTATACAGTGCATTAAATGTAAAACGAGGCAGCTCTGGATGAGCTCTTCTGTTATCCACTTGTTCCAACATTTTTAAGAGCTTTTTATAGTCATTAGGTCCTTCAGACTGGTTGGTTTAAATTAACTTCATAACCCAGTTCTTTAATAGTCAATAGATCATGATGAAAATGCATTTAAGGCCATGGTGATAAGATGTTCCAGACCTTTTATCCCTTAAACACAAGCTTTGGATGATAACTACATGTTTCAAATGCTGTTACACGAATACCAAAATGTGATGTATTAGAAATAAAGAAATATTTTAAAAGGTAGGTATTTGAAAATTCTTTAGTCTTGATGTATATGTATGTTGAATGATATACTTTAAAAATAAGTGTGCAATTTGCTAGTACTGCAATACAGTGATTAGCATTAGGTATGTCTCCTCTTTATACCCTAGCTATGTCTCATTTACCTGTAAGTGCAGTCCATTCAAGTTCACTTGCTGTTTTATCTCCACCTAATCTCTTCTTATGGAAGGCTTATCTAGAGAGATTATTGTATGTATTTTTACCTTTGTAGCGCATTGCATGCGCTAATTGTAACCACAGCTATTGTTTTAATGTTGACATAACTCTAAATGTTACCGTAAATGTTCTCATATATCAGCTTTAATCCTTTAAGTAAATTTAAGAAATAAATACTTGTTCAAATTTTTCGTGTGTAGTCACTACCATTTGATGTCATTACAAATCATGGTTGAGGTAACAATATTTTATTACTACTGGTGTTGGGTCTTCATATAAACTAAACTAGATGCTTTATGAGGGTTCTGTGGCTTTTTAAATGCTCATTTAGCACAATAGAAAATGATTTAGAAGAAAATACACTATCTCTGCCTTAGTAACATATAGAATGGACTTGGAGATGGCAATTCATTTACCAGTTTTCCAGATTTACTAAAATAAGTTCTAGAAGCCTACCTCTCAGTGGATTTTTTTCCTGTAAATTGACAAGGGACCAACCAAGTACAGGGGTGCTGCACCATCTTGTGGCTTGTCTGTGCCCACACTCTAGAGTCTCCTCTTTGTCATAGGCATAAAGCCCATTGATGCACAGCACCTCAATGCTGCCCTGAAGTGGTTGAGTAGTAGTATGTATAACTAACTTAGTCAATTCCATCTGGGAGAAAATCAGAACTTTTAGATTTGCTTATCTTAACATTGTGATTTATAGCTAAAATATTCAAAATCAAAATCCATAAACCAAAAAACAAGTTAGCCTTCCCATTATATATATGTATACTGAAGGATATAGAAATACATCTTGCCTTGGGGCTGTGTTCTTTTGTTTAAAATCTATTTGGCTATGCCTCTTAGAGGCTCAGCCTGACTTTGTGGTACCTCTTGCCCAAATTTATGTTATGGTTCCAGTCCATCCTGCTTCCAAAAAGATTACAGAGCTTCCTCAAAGCATTGTTTCCTAGGCTAGAGGCAGAAAAACAATTTTAACTTCCTAAAGTAATATAAAATACTCCTTCCGTGCTTTTAAAATATAAAAATAAGTACAACAAACTGTATGCTCTTACATACACGTTTAAAGTGTATCAACTGGACTTAAATTAGTCAGTGCCAACAAAAGAAAATAGAAAAGGAGAGAACTGAGGTAGGTAAGGAAAGCAGATAAACAGAGGGAAGCACAGGCCACCGAATCAAGGTAATAGCTCCTGTCCCTGTCACTGCTCACTAAGGTCAGCTCTTGGCTGACCTAGAAAGTCCTTAGGCTACTTGGTTTCTCAACAGCTTAAAACAGTTCTATCTCCAGGAAAAAAAAAAAATCTACCTTTAAATTTGAAGTTCAACATTTTTTTTAAAATTATAATTATCTTCTCCCAACTGCTAAAGATTCTTAAAAGATGGGAAGGCCTAGCTTAGTTTTAGAAATCTGGAAATTCAAAACCTGATTTTTTTACATTTATTCCTTCTGACTATGGTTATGTCATTTCACATGTCAAGAAAATATAACTAGAATTGTCTTATTCTTGAACATTTTCTAGTGAGAATTATCCCCCACTTACATGGTTTTTACTTATGCATTTTATGAAATTGGAATCTTAACTGGGATAACATGGTGAGATATATAGTGGGAATTCTCACACAATATTAAAAGGTGGGCAGGAGGTGGGCGGAACCTAACTCAGATGGAATGTTTCTCCAACTGCCTTATCAGCCAGGGCTGTGGATGGTCCTTCAAAGCCAGAGCAGCCAGAGTAATCAGGAGTAGTTTATCTCCTAGAACACTTGTTCAAACAGTGAATGAAACTCACCTTTGCATCAGTCTAGGCTGCCTTTGCTAGGATAATCTTCACAATGGGTCTGAGATAAAACATAAGTTCACATCTGGATCTTGTCCCTATAATAGGGAAGTTGCTTTCCCCTCAGATTAGACTAGAGTCAGAAAAAGCCTGTTGACTAGTGATAGCTTTTAAATGAATTATTATAAATTTCTCTGGAATTGGTTCTATACATTTCCAGCAAAGGGGTCATGCTTTTAAATGAATGGCCTAAAAGAATATTTAAGTAAAAATATACTCAAAGTCATTGACAACAGAAAACATAATTCTGTACAAGCAAAGAATGAAAAGGTAGCCACTCTTAGTTATAGGTCAAAGTTGATGTGGATTTTGCCTGTTTTTTAAACATAAACACTTGGGGTACCCAGCTTACATCAGAACCTTGGAAAGGACCTATGAGAAAGATAATCTAAGTTCTATGTTTAGAATTGACTAGAAATACTCATGTTGCCAGAGTGAAAGGCTGTTCCCTGCATATCCAAGACATTCCTGGTCACCTGCTGGGAGCCACGCGCTGGTGCAGGGTGCATAAAGATAAACACCATCTACGAAATGCTTACTTTAATTCATTAAATTCTTAAAAACTCTTATGAAGCAAACATCAGAACCATTTAGACTTAGGTCAGTGTATGACAACCTGGTTCATAATAGTTGACAAATAGAGTGGAGTTCCAGCCCTAACCTGACTCCAGAGCCCATTTGTACCAACACCGTGTGTACCAACTGTACCCAACTACTTTTAACAAAAACCTTGTTGATTGGCATGCCCGAGACCAGTTTATACAGTAATGCACTTCCTTTTTCTGGACCTTGCTAACTTTTCTTCCCGAGTTTCTTTCCCCTTCCATGTCCCTGCCTCCACACTACCATCTAGTGGCCTCAAGCTTTCCTTCCCCAACTGCCTACTTCAAAGTACCCTGAGCCTTGAGCCCAGAGCCATGTTTCTTAATCTGGATCCCTACTTATATTCTCATCTGAGTTAGCTCTGAAGACTTCTCGCCCCCCAACATGTGCATTATCTCTAATCACATATGGCAACACCTAAAACGGAAGTAAATGTGTCCTTGCCTGAGCAGAATGCATTTTAACACAACTCTTTCAGTCTCATTCTTTGGCCAAAGAAAAGACCCTCTAATGGTGGAATTGGGCCCACTGCAGCCAGTAACAAAAGGATCTAGGGACAGGGTACCTTTTTTGAGTGCTCACATTGCACTCTTCCTTTGTCACGTGGTCTGCCCTAGACTTCTGGGGCTGGCTGCTGAGTGCACATACCCATCCCAGCCTGTTAGACAACCTCTGAGTCTTCTTCAGTTGGCTTCCAGCTGCTCCCTCCCATCTCTTGCCCATCCGCTAAGGGGCAGCATAAAGGTCTGCTGCCATCCAGCTACTTTGACTATACTGCCTACATTTCCTTTTCTGATTCCATCATCTTTCCTGTTCCTGCTGCGCCTCTCTTTCCAGCTTCATATAGACTCCTCTCCAGATACACATGCTTTAGTTCCCGGAACATACTATGCTGCTGCTCATCTCCCAGCCTATAACAGTTTCCTCTCCTAAAATGTTCTGGCCAAAATCCCTTGTTTAGCTGGAAAATTCTTACCTATTCACCAAGAACAGACTCAAATCCTCCTGGGAGAGATCTTCCACTGTCCTCCTCTCCCCTTCCCTTGTCCCTGGCACCTTTCATAGCACTTGGTGTATATATAGGTGTCTGGTAAATCTTGCTTATAGGAAGAAACGGATGGATGAATAGATAGAACAAATTTTTTAATTTGTTAATAAAATATTTTATTTTTAGCATGTGTCTCAGTTTTCATTTTGCCAAGAGTTGCATAGTGCCGTGAGTGGTCATAAATTTGCTCTCTTCTCTACCTCCAACTTGAAAGTATTTGATGATTCTCATCCCCACCTCACCCCCACTAATGGCAAAAGCTTTTTTTTAGTGCAACATATATACTCAGTGAGTCAAAAAAATAATAAATACAAAAAAAAAAAATTAAAGCCAGGGTGGATCCTTACAGATCATCTTACTCAATCTCCTCATCCCGCAGACAAGGAAAATGAGAAGACAGACCAGTGAATTTTCTAACACCACAGGAGGAAAAAATTCAACTGGGAGGGCAGGTTACAAAAGAAAAAGAAGACAGTCCTGCCCTCAGAAGTTATTGTCTGGAAAGGAAGATGAAATAGACACTTAGAATCTGGCTTAGCTTTTAAAAAGTACACATCACAAATAAATACAGGCCACACAAACCAGGCTCTGAGTTACTTCTGGGCTTAAATATAAGGCAGCCCCAAATACAGTGATAACCCAATTTCTCATGAAGATCCTAAAGAAAAGTTTTTGGACAACTTGAATGTCAATTTTAGAGATGTTGATTAAGTGGTCAGATGTCTATCTGTAGTACATATTTTAAGTCAGACTATGTAGAATACAGGACCATAAAATATGTTTTTCACTGACACCTCATAAAATAATTCTATCCAAATCTTCACATGTCCTTGGACAAGGGTCTCTCCTTGTCATCACCAGATCCCCGTTTTGAATCAGCAGTTTTCCACAGCTCATCTGTCACTTCCATCTAGCTATTTGAGACTCAGCATGATAAAACTATCATTGGAACCAGTATTCCAAGCCCTAAGTATCTGCGTATCACTTGTATGCAGTGAAATCCAATATATTTAATAATGAGATCATACCATGGGAATAATTACTAAATCTTTGTTTTTTGCTTTTGACTCTCCTTTTTTTGTCTCTTCTTCTGGTGATCTCCACATGCCTCCCAAACTAGTATGAATGAGGTCATTTTGGTGAATGGGTTCTTTCCCAAACAGAACTCCTATTTTCAAACTAAGTAAGGGAGAACATGCAATATGAGAAAGTGTGAGGATTACTATTACAGGACTTTTCAGAGAAATGATTTTGGGGAAACACTCATTTTATATTCAGGCAAAAAGCTGTTTTCATCAGGCATATCTTCCTGGAAGAAAATAATTTTCTGTGTAATTTTGAAGTGATGGGTTTGGCCTGGTGAAAAGAAGAATGTGCTAACTGTTCTCAATGTTGCCTCAGTTTTCTGGATCAGACTAAAGTATAATTTTTTTGTCACATGAGATTTAAATTTCAGAATTGGGCAAAAGGATTTTTGTTGACCTCTCTGAGCAAGCCTCAGACATTACCTGCCCTGCCTCCTCCCTTGCCCCAATGTGTGATTCCCTCAAGCAATCAAAGATCCTACCTCCCCCACCCCATTGTCATAGCTCCATTACTCTCAGCATAACCACAGTTGGATTGATCTACCATGTAGTCAAGTGCTAGGGGGAGGTAGTCCTGCACTTTTTCTACTTTTAGGACAGAAATACCAACTCCTGAGGTGACATCTAATCATAGACTTCTGACCTCACCTAAGGAAGGTTCAGTAGAGATATCCAATTGCAACCTTTTCACTGAATTTGAGGCACATGGAGCAGGTTTCTCTCTCCTCCAATAGAATCATGAAAAGCAAGCCAGACCCATTTCAAAACAAGGAAGCTTTGTGCAAATAATTCTGCAGGTATCAGAGTCTCTCCCGATCCCATGATAAATGCACTGTCATGATTTGATAATGTCAGAGGGCCTGCCCAGGGCCTCCCATAGCACAAAGTGAAGTGGGTGGAACAGATGAGCTTGGTGACTAGGGGGCTAGGCTGAGACCAGCAAGGCACCCAGAGCACACAACTGAAGGAGGCACTCAGTGGGTGTGCATGACCCTAGGGGTGAGCAGGTGCTTCCTTGGTCCCCACCCTGCTTGGCGATGGTGTAGCCAAAGGTGGGGGAGGGAGGGCTTTCTGTCATCACCTGAGACTAGTATTGCCAGTTCTCCAACTGGACAAGTGGGATGACTTTAAGGAAATGATTCTAGCACTTGAGTGAGCAATAAACGAGAGGGTAAAGGCTGAGAGAAGAAACCGATAAGGAAAATTTCTCTGATGCTGATGAAGACAGAAGGAGGTTTAGACCAAGAGAAAATAGGAAGGCAAAGACAGTTTACGAGACATTTCAGAAGCCACGGTGTCCATCAGGGAAGAGAGAAAAGAGGTATAGCTGGGTAAATAAGTCAGAGAGGCAAAGGAGAGTTTGCCCTACTTTTGATGCTGTGGACAATATGTCTGAGGAGAGACATTCTCCAGACAATGAAGGAAGCCTGGCCTATGACACCAGGTCCCTACCCGTCCCGCCTCCGCCTCAAACTGGAAAGTTTCTGTTCTGTGGAGGCCAATTTATTGATTTGAAGGACTCATGCCCATGCCATGTTTCTGCCTGTGCCCAAGTGCTAGGGAGAGTAGAACTACAGCAAGGGAGGGTTTCCAGAGTGTGACTAAATGAGGAACATTACGAGGTGTCTCCAGGCAACTGTTAATGGGAAGAGCTTAAAGAATACCTCATTTCCTCTTTTAAGACAATTGTTCAGTGCCCCTGCCCAGTCAACATCTGCCTTCATCCCTCCTTCCTGTATTTCAGCATCAACTGCTTAGCCTTCCCAAAACACTGCCCCATGACTGCAGGCCTTATCTAGGGCTCCATTTGTGGCACCAATAGGGGCTGGGAAAATGTAGAACTCTTGACCCAGACCTCCCCAGGTTTTCAGTAACAGCCAAATTCGCACCCCACCCAAGTTCAGTCTTCCCCAGAAATGAATAGGTTACCCATTAGAAAAAGCATGGATTTTGGAGGCAGACAAACCTGGCACAGCTTCTCTCTCATTCCCCTCATTTGTAATAACAAGAACAAGCATACATCAACAAATTGGGCAACCTAGAAGAAATTAATAAATTCCAAGAAACAACCTACCAAGACTAAAGCATAAAGAAATAGAAAATCTGAGCAGACCGATTCCTATTATTGAGACTGAATCAGTAATCAAAAACCTCACAACACAAAAGTCCAGAACCAGAGAGCTTCACTAGTGAATTCTACCAAATGTTCAAAGAAGTATTAATATCAATTTTTCTCAAACTCTTCCAAAAGACGGAAGAGGAGAAAACATGCCCAAAATTCATCTTATGAGGCCAGCATTCCCCTGATACCAAAACCAGACAAGGACACTACAAGAAAATTACAGGCCAATATTCCTGAAGATGCAAAGATTTTCAACAAAATATTAGCAAACTGAATTCAATGATACATTAAAAGAATCACACACCATGATCAAGTGGGATTTATTCCAGGGATGCAAGGATGATTCAGCATATGAAAATCATATTAACAAAATGAAAGATACAAATCATATGACCATCTCAATCAACGCCAAAAAATTATTTGACAAAATGCAACATCCATTTATGATAAAAACTCTCAAAGTGGGTATAGAGGGAACATACCTCAATATAAAAAAGGCCGTATATGAGAAGCCCTCAGCAAACATCATACTCAATGGTGAAAGCTGAAAGCTTTTCCTCCAAGATCAGAGACAAGGAGGCCCATTTTTGCCACTTTTATTCAACATAGCACTGGAAGTTTTAGCCAGAGCAACTGATAAGAAGAAGAAATAAAAGGCATCCAAATCAGGAAAGAAGTGAAATTGTCACTATTTGCAGATGACATAATATATATAGAGAACCCTAAAGACTCCACCAAAAAAAAAAAAAAAGCTAAAAAACTGTTAGAACTAATTAATGCATTCAGTAAAACATTAACAAAATCAATAACAAAATCAATAACAAAAACCTGTAGTGTTCTATACACTAATAACAAACTATTTACAATTGCATCAAAAAGAATAAAATACCTAGGAATAAATTTAACTAAGAAGGTGCAAGACCTATACATGGAAAACTAAGACATCAATGAAACAAATTAAAGACACAAATAAATAGAAAGACATTTCATGTTCATAGATTGACAGTATTGTTAAAATGTCCATACTACTCAAAGCAATCTAAAGATTCAATGCAATCCCTATCAAAATTCTAGTGGCATTTTTCACAGAAATAGAACAAACAATTCTAAATCTTCAGAAAGCAGAACAAAGCTAGAGGCATCATACTCCCTTGATTTCAAAGTATATTACAAGGATACAATAATTAAAATAGTATAGTATTGGCATAAATATAGAGACATAGATCAATGGAACAGAATAGAGAGGCCAGAAATAAACCCAGGCCTATATGGTCGAATAATTTATGACAAAGGAGCCAAGAATGCACAATGGGGGAAAGAACAGTCTACAATAAATGATTTTGGAAAAACTGGACAGCGCATGCAAAATAATGAAACTGGGCCACTATCATACACCATACACAAAAATTAACTCAAAATGGATTAAAGTCTGAACATAAGACCTAAAACGATAAAACTTGTAAACTAAATTCATGTAAGCTCCCAATCACTCTGCAAAACACTGAAATTAACTGTGAAGGTAGAGGTCTTAAGTGCATTGAGAACACAGGTTTCTTAGACCTGAAATTTACTGAACCCTGCCTAGTTCCATCATTTTCAAGTGTTATGACCTTGGGCAATATCGTCTCATTAGCTCTATTTTTTTAAATGAGAATAATAATAATCAAACCTACCTCACAGAGTTGTTGTGAAGCTTAAATGAAATAAGATGCATAAAACTTTTAGCACAATGACTATGTGTCTTTGCTAAAGTGGTCCATACTAAGCACTCAATGAACAACATTTAATCTTAGTAAAATTATATGGGAGGTAGGAAGAAAGAATGCAGAAACTGGATTTCTAAGTTTTCTTTCCTAACATACCTCAGAAAGACTGAACATCAGTTAAAGAACACACAACGGATGGGAGTTTTGATTATCGGGAGGTAGGAAAGATCCCAGCACTGTTGCACCAAATATTACCTTAAAAGGAGTTCAACGGGCAGAGGAGGAAAGGGAGGTGCCTCTGCCTGCACACCAACCCCCAGCTTGCCCCAAGGGTGGAAAACAGTCTGGTACAGCCAAGGCAGTGAGGGCCATGGCAGGAGCTTGGGTTAGAGAGGCTAACAAGAAAGTCTACTAAGCAAGAATTGAACTTACACAGTTAAAAGGCCACTTTGTCTTCAGTGGGGAGAAATGCTTGGCTGTGGGTAGGATGTAAAACTCAAGGTGAGCAGAGCAGTGGGGAGACCAGCACCATGACTGAGCAATCTCAAATGTAAAATTATTTTTTCACCACTGCAAGAACTAATTTTTACATTTCCTTCACAGCTCAAAACTTCCTTCACCATTTACTCTCCTGATGGATGAGCCTGCCTCAGTCAAAATACTATAAAAATTTTTTAAAACAAAACAACAATAAGCAAATCTGTTATTCACTGGCTGCTTATTCTGTGCACAGTGTTCAAATCAGAACACAATATCACAAGCATATGCAGTGATATTGCTATTTCCCCCCATTTCATAATGAGGAATCTGAAGCTTAGGGAGGCCGAGGAGCTCATGCAAAGCCTCAGGTGAGCAGGCATCAAAGTTGCTGCTGGAAACAGTCCCATTGCCATGCTCCAGCTCCAAACCACAAAGCTCTACACTAAAAATCTGAGGTCACCTCTCACAAGGTCACCAGGAGCACATTAAATGGCGTAACCTTTGACAAACACACACAGCAGAATACCTGGTGCATGTTGAATAAACATGTGCTCTGCATTTTCAGTTGCTAAATCTGGCAGCCCTCCCAGGGCACCTCCGCATCCCTCAGGCATCCGGAGCTTTGTTTCCCACCACCTGTGGCTCCTCGCTGATGGCCAGCATCCTGGCCTTCACGCACAGAATCAAAAGTGCCTGGAAGTTACACACCCAGGAGGGAAGCACTTGGAAATGACCGAGTGGTGAGGGGAATGAAAGCCCAGGCCTCTCGAGTTGGCTGGGACACACTCTGGGGCCCCAGTCACTTACCTTCAGCGCCCCCTGCTGCATCAGGCTGGACTACCTTCCGAGACTTGGTCTGAAATCCCACCTGACTTAGCTTCTTCGGCTTCCCCATCAAGCTTCCCTCACACCTTGACCAGTTTCTCATGGGAACACACCCATAATAAATTAGTTACATCTGAATTTGTGCCTCAGATTTTGCTTCTGGGGAATTAACCTCAGACACCATCGCCAGCCACACCTGCACAGTGGCAGGCTTCTCTACTCTGAACTTGTGGGCCTGGCCTTCATCTGGGGTGAGAGTGGGAGATCTGCAAGGAGGGGCCCAGGTGATGTCGGAGGCAGACACAAAGGGTCAGACTGGCCCCAGTTTACAAACTCAGAAAAGCCCATGGGGATTCCGTTTCTGCTTCCCATGTCACAGCCAGGCTCGGGTGGAATGTAGACGTGGGCACCCACAGCTGGACCCTATCCGCTTTGCAGGTACTGCCCAGCTTCTCTGCCCACAACATAAGCCCTCCGCTTGGAACCACCCTGCCTCTGAGGAGACAGCATCTCCTTGTTTTGTTCTGCGTTCCATTTTAAAGATATTGGCCTCTACAATGATTCCCACTTAGATACCAGTGGGAGTTTTAAGTTATGATATTCAACTAGAGATATTCTATACTCTGGCATAAGAGGTGCAGTTTTCAAGGCCAATGAGTTTTTCAGGGACCAAAGAGGGCAGGGGGACTCAAAGGATGCTATTTGGACAGCAGGAACCTTTTGTTGTGTTGGGGTTGCTCTTTTTAGAAGTTTCTGTTTGGATTTTTTGTTTCTGTTTTTTTTTTGTTTGTTTTTATTTGTTTGTTTTTGGCAGGGGGAGGTATATAGCAAGGGGACTTGATCTGAGGAAGAGAGAGAAGTGTGAACTATGATAAAAATATTTCTTTGGGTTCAAGAGACACTGCCTTTGGATGGAGCATTCTCCCTTTGGTTAAAATATAAACTGTTCTTGGAAACCAACCTGTAAAATGTCATGGAATCATCAGCTTAGCAGGCTGTTCTCTCACCATCAGGAAATTAACATCCCGCAAGCTTGCCGTTTTTCCTGGAACTCATGTTTTTTTCCTGCAGAACAACATAGGCTGGCTGCTAAATCATATCTTGGGAGGGGCTGGACTTACACGCAGACTCTCAAAGAAAAAACATTCAGCTTACTGTCTAAGTAAATATTTATCATTTGGAAAGGCAACTAGAGTTTTTTCCATACTTTGGGTGGTTTCTTATGAAAAAAGATTTGGAGCAAAGAAGCTCAAGTGTGTACGTGTCAAGTCATGGTTCTGACCAGCCAGCACCTTGGCTGTCCACTAACTGAGGTATTCTTCTACAGAATGTTGAGCCCTGTACTGTCCTGAATGTCATGTTAACACTTTGGAATTACAAACTGAGACAGAAATTCATTTGGACTTGGCCCCATGGGCTTTTCAAAGGACCTTGCTCCTTTCCCAAGGGCTTGCTTTTGTGGTTCTGATGGGCCAAGACCCCCACAGGCAGTCAGCTGATGGCGGCCCCCAGGTCTGCTCTGAGGCTTCTGTCTGGAAGCCAGCCCATCTAGGGGATGATGTACACTGGTCAGCTCTCTGCCCCACAGGAGACAGAACTTGTTCCTGCAGAGCAAAGCCTGTGGGAATCCAGCTGGGCCCAGGACCTGGTGTGTCTAATTCCGAGTGACCATTAGCAAGCCCTCTGGGCCACACACAGGGTCAAGTCCTCGAGGCAGCTTTGTTAGCAATAAGATGACATCTTGATATCTGTCTGGGTTTGGTTCCTATATGGCTCCCACTGGTCTCTGGTCTCAGACAAGGCTAGTCCACAGACCAGAAACACTGAGAAGTAGATGAACAATGGCATTTCAAGGGAAAACTAATAGATGGGGAGCAAGGCTTTGGTTGGGGCCTTGCTGATGTGCTTTAGGCTGAGCCTAGCCCCAATGAGCAGAGGGAGATATATCTGGGTACTTAAAAGTCCAGTCTGGTGTCCTTGCCCCTGTCCAAAAATCGTCTGTTCTGAAGAGCTTGCATTCTATGCCTCTAGAAAGTGCTATAAATGAAATTCTCTCATTACCAAAAAAATAAAAGTAAAAAAAGGAAAAGTTCAGCTACCTGGAGAAGCTGCTACACAGATGTGGCTCACTCAGCCCCTAAACCACAGGCTGGTCTGTGGAGAAAGTCAGCAGGCAGCCAGAGGGAGATGAAGTTCGAGGAATGCCCTTTGTTCTTTCTTTTAAGATGGAAGTGACCTGAGCATGTTTAGAAGCTGAGGAGAAGGAATCGCTCAAGAAGGAAAAGTTGACAGTACAGGAGATGCAGAGGGAAGGTGGACAAGAGCAGGGCCATGTCCATCTCTGAAACCTCCCAGAAGTCTGGCCAGAAGAGAGACCAGCTGGTAGCACATCTTCCATGAAATGGGGACCATGTCATCTGCTGAGCAGTGAGGGGAGACTCAAAGGGAACTGGAGGAGCTGGAAGGAATTTGAAAATTCTGCCCTGAGGAATGAAATAGGAAGACAGTGAGAGCTCAGGCATGAGGCCCAGTGGGACCCTTGGTGGCAGGTCAGGCAGGAGTGACCCCCTATGTCTGATTCCTGGTCACCTGCAGCTCTTCTGGGTTTTCCACAGCACGAGACACCCCAAACTCTAAAGTTGGATATATACACTTTGAAGTCTCATTTTTGACACCTGAGCAGGTAAGACTTTAAAATGGAAGGATAGCATTACAAAAAAATGGTACTATGGCTTTATTATTTGAAAGGTCAAAATACAAATGCCTTTAAAATAAAGCATTTTAAAGGCTACTTATTCCCATTACAATAACCATTACTTTCATAAACTACTTAAGAGTACATAACTTTCATGCATATGCGTTACATATTGCAGTATGTGTATAACAATACATGTAAAGGTCAACATGCACAGCCTACAGAGAGATGATTCTCTTGGTTCTCTTCCTTACTGTGATAATCATTCAGAATATCCTGCATGTCCATTCTGGCTTGCACGGTTTGATTTCTATTTCAAAGTCCAGGCCTCAGGATACCTTCTTGGCATTTTACCCCGCACAAATAGCGAAGTTGGGCGAGCAGGACAGGGAGTTCCATTCCTAAAAATGAAGCAGAACATGCATCTAGATTCCCTTGAGCCACAGTCTGACGCTCGCTGACTGGGAGCTCTGTGCCCTCACCCGCTCCCACACCCTTGTCACCAGCACAGGCAGCGCTGACAAAGGGTTCTGCCTGGAGCTCAGGGGTGAGGGCAGCAGTGGCCTCGAGGCTTTTGCAAACATAGATAGAGGCTGTTTGTGCTTCTGAGAAAACTGTCTCCCTGCTGACCCCAGCGTCCAGTAAAAGCTGCAGAGGGAACAAGGACTGCTAATGACTTCCGTCATACTTTGTTCTTTTGGCCCCTTGTACAAGACACAGAACGCCACAGACTTTGATTACAAATAGGCTTTGTCACTAATTAAGAGTTACATAGAACAATTAAAATACATCAGTGTAAAATTCTTCTTTTAAAATACCCTGCAAAACCCGCATATTTTAAACAGTCAACCAAAGGACTTAAGTCCACTGATTGTTCTAAAGGCCTGCTAAGTGCCTCTAATGTCTAGCAGCTCAGCTGGTCCCTCAGTGAGAGGTAGAAGATTCTGTAATGTCAACATGCAGACATGCACATAGTAAAATACAGATGGGAAAATTTCAGCTTCACAATAGTTTAAGCAACACAGATAACTCTGACGTTTCATTACTTCCAATAAATTGACAAAATCCAGCTACAGCCGTAAACAGCTGATTATCAGGAAAAGGACAAAGGATGTCTCAGACATCTCTGGTGATACTGCAAACCAGCGGAGCCTTTTGAGATGCACAGTTATGCAATAAGCGATAATCATAAAACTTTGAACTAGAAACTCCACCTTTTGAAACAGCCCCAAGGAATTAGGACAACAAAGGATAAAGAAAATTTTGTACACAAATGTTTATGGAAGTTGCTCTCTATACGAAGAGGAGATTTAAAACGATCCTATGAACTAAGGGTACCTCAGCAAACCACAGTATGAAGGCACCCCATGGAGCTCTGAGTGGCCATTCAAAATGCTACCGCTATGAATTACGTTCATTCATGAGATTTTATATGTGAAATAAGTGAAACACAATAGAATCAACACATAATTTGTAATTACATGAAAATGTATATAGGTACACAAGATCATATCAGGAATGAATTAAGAATAGCATAAGTAATTGCTGTTTAGAAGGTTTTGTTGTTGCAAAGCTGAGTCCAAAATAAATTTTAAATTTACCAAAAAAAAAAAAAAAAAGCGAGAGAGAGAGAGGGGGGAGCCTAGAGTTACCCATTGATGGATGCTGAGCCACACCCATGGCATGTGCTTGGGTCCAGGACAGAGGATAGCTCAGCCGGGATTTCTCAACCTCAGTGCTATTAACATTTGGGGCCAGATAATTCTCTGTTCGGGGAGCAGTTCTGCACATTGTAGGCTGATTACCAGTACTGCTGGCCTCTACCCACTAGAGGCCCACATTACCCTCTCAGAATATCTCTGGGCATTGTCAAATGCCTGAGGGCAGGAGGTTGGGAGGCAAATCTCTGGACAAGAACCACCAGTATAAGTGTGAAGAGCCACCAACTCTCCACCTCAGCTATAGCAGGGGACAGGAAATTGTGAGGGCTGGGGAAGCTAGAATGTATGCCCTTCTAAAGGGGGAAGTCTCTATTCAGTTAGAAATCCAGAATGACATAGCCTGATTGTTTAAATATTAGCAGCTAATTTAAAGTTAAAACACTTTGTGGACCAGTACAGTGCAGGAAGAGCCTCATGTCTGTGGGCTACAGGGGTCAGCAAACTTTTTTTTGGAAAGGGCCAGATGGCGAACCTTTTAGGCTTTGTGAGAGAAACTGTCACACTACTCAGTTCTGCCTTTGTGGGAGACAGCATCCACAGATGATGTGTAAATGATGGGCTGTGTTCCAATTAAGCCTCAGTTATGGACACTGAAACTTTAATTCCATAGAATTTTCACATGTCTTTAAACATTGTTCTTTTGATTTTGTTTTCCAGCCTTCAAAAGGTCAACATTGTTTTTGGCTCATGGGCTCTACAAAACTAGGGCCCAGGTTTGGCTTGAGGGCCAATTCGCCAAACCCTGGACTGGAGCATGCCTGCAGCACAGCAGCACCTAGGGACATGTCGGAAAAGGGGACGGAATCCCCTTGAGGTGATAGCAGACTGGCACAGGGGAGCAGCAGTAGGGGTCACCAGGATTCATGCTGGAGCCTGTTTTTTCTTGCCTCTCCCCAACTCCTGAGACTCCTTCAAAAGGCCCTTGCAGTGTTTTTACTGTTTTACTGCTATCTCCTGAGAAAACAGAATGAGGGTATCATCTTTTTTTTCTTTTTTTTTTTTTTTTTGAAAAAACTACAGACTGAATTCTCTGCCATCTGTTAAATTTTTCTGGTGTTATTGTAAAAGAAAGCCCGTTATCGAGGCACCAATGTAGCTGTTTGCATGGTTCCCAGGCCCCAGAAAGCAATTAGTGGAATTTCATCAGTCTTCAATGACCTTGCGAAAACACAAGTTTTCCTGTTTGTGTCCCTTCAATGCCTCTTTGATAGTAACAGAGAATATGCAGATGGCCTCCTCCAGCAACCCAGGATGCTGGGAATGGGGACAGTTTGTGACTGTAAGAGAGGAAGGTCATCAGTGGCTTCTGAGCTTTTAAGTCTGTATCCTGTGAATCTGCTCTACACAGCAGTATGTGACCACTGAATGACTTTCTGGGGTTCCTGGGAAAACTGCTCCTTTTACCGGCAGGAAATGCTGACTCCTATGAAGCTACCTCTGGTCATCCATCTAGAACAAAACAGAGCCGTAACTTCCTAGCCCTCAAAGGTAGCAAAGTAGATATGGAAAATGATCAAAGGAGGCTGAAAGGAAGGAAATACAATAAATGAAAAGAAAGGAAGAGTTAAAAAGATGAGAAGCTGCTGGGTGTAGTAGGAAAAAAGCAGAAGATAGGAGGCAAGAAGGAAAGTGAGAAAGGGGAAGAAGAAATGAAACAGGAAGGGCCAGGAGTGTGGCATTCGCAAACCATTCATCAGAAGATGTGGCAGGCTTTAATGAAAAATTAAGGGAAGGAGGGCAAGGCGTAACAGCTTCATCTCTGAAAGCCACTCACAGGAACCTTCTGGGACCACTGCTCTTTACCCAGCCATCAAATGCTTGGATTTTAGCTTCAAAAGCCTACCCAGGTATGAGACAGACAAGACTGGGAGGACTCGTTCCAAGGCACCCTTCTCCCCACCCACCTCATATAGAATTTGAGAGGCCCCCTCAGCTGTAGGTAGGCAGAGGGTCACAGAAAAGAAAGAACAGAGCGGGCACAAGGCTAGAACCTCCCTATTTCACAAATCCAAAGGCAAGAGTGGAAAGTACCCACTTGGATCTCTGGGGGACAAGGGGCTTGTAGAGGTGCCCAACTCACAACAGTAGGGGTAGGTATCAGGGCAGAGAGCCCACCACAGCCAGGAACCAGTGTACACCTTCTGTTTGGTTCACTTCTGCTCCCAGGGCAAAGTGGCAACTCCTCGGTGCCCTGTTCCAGGCCTCCCTGATCTATCAGTAGTCACTGTTGCATAAACTAGGAGTGAAGAATTCAGAGGCAGGAGTGCTGTAGACTCTTGTGATTTAGTGAAAGACCTTTCGGAGATCAGCTCCACCTGCTTGTGCCCATGGGCAGGATGCAGCAAATGGCTGAGGAAAGTGGCCAGTGGCCCAACAGGTACAGATGGGGACACAGACACGTCCAGAGACCAGTGCTAGGCAGACACCAAATGAGGGACAAAACCCTGCTGCTCCATGAACATTCTCTGTCACTCAGAATCAGTCCCAGAGCAGACGGTGTGGGGGCGGGGGTTGGGTCAAAATCCCAAATGTGACTGAGTTACAAACCTAAAGCAACACGGGAACCACCAAATTGGACTGCAGTTACTTCAAAGTGTCAGGAGCCTGAGCTAGAATTTTTAGTAATAGGAAAGTTAACGCAATGTTTTTGCACAGCTGAGCTGGTGGCCTATGAAGTTTATGCCTGCTACCCAAGTACTGACTTCTCAAACCCTCCTAGAAAAAAATACCATCAGCCTCTGGCTGGCAAATACCTAATTCAATGCACCTCAGCAGATCACTCATTACCTGGCCTCTCTCCATCTCACCAGGCTCTCAGCAACCTCCCCCTAATGGCCAGATGAGTCACAGCCGCACGTTAGGAAATCATCAGACAGCACTGTGGTCAGGGTACCAGCCCAGCGCCAGTCATAAGTTCATTCAGCAAATGAACCCTTTCATCAGCACTTAGGCTAAAGGCTCCACTGATTGTCACAGCTCTGTGCTCAGCTGTGGCAAAGGCAGAGGAATCCTGGTGTTAGAGCAGCAAAGTTGCTAAACATTGCATGTCCCAGGCACTGCTCAGCTGCTTCTGGGAAGAACCTTTGAAGGGCGTGTTCAGTAAGCATTGCTGGGCTCTGAGTCAGCATGAGGTACAAGTACAAAAGCCACTGCTACATTTGGTGCCTTTCTACTCCCAGGCTTGGGTGCAAGATGGAGGGGCAGACAGGACCTCCGGGAACTACTCCAGGGCTGGGCAATGGCCTGGACAGTGGGGCAGACCTGCTGGCCCAGTGTACAGCCCATTCCCCAGTGCCCTGCTGAGGCTTCCCGCAGTCCTTGATCAACCGACCAGCAGCCAATGTGCTATGGACTCGGGGCAAGAGTCCTGGGTTGGGGTACAGCCGCAGACACTTGAGATTTAATGATGGCAATGAAGAGCCTCAGGTACACTATCAATCCTACGTTGAAGAAGAAACGATCTTAAAAGTAAGATTTCAGGGCTAACTCAGAGGGGGAGCCCAGAGCCCAGAGGAGGCCAAGGTGAAGAGAGGCTCTCCCCTCCTATCAGACTACCCAAGTGCCACCTAAACAGCTGTCCTCTGGCAATGGGAAAAGTGTCTCCTCGAATTCTGAGGAGCAGCCCCAGCAAAGGCTGTGACCATGACCCAATTCATAGAGAAGGTCAGATACTCCCACTTCAGGGGTCCACTATCCCTCCAAGTCCATCTGTCAGAGGTCTCCGAGAGCTTATTATCTGAAAGAAACTTTGCGTTTCCTATGCAAAGCACTCTTTTCTTCACAGCTAAGTTACATGTCTGTGCTAACCCAGCTCAACTAGCCATTCGGGGCAGGTGTGACTTTCTCTAATGTAAGCAGGATGGGGAGATAACAAAGAAAGCTCTTCTGGTCAAGCTGTAGTGTCAAGCTCCCTGCAGGAGTCACCCACATCGAGACGCAGAGGACACAAGCCATGGTGGCATCTAGACTTCTCACTTGGTTTGGTCTGGAAGTTGTTCAGACATGAGAAATTCTCTGGTTGCCAGCGAATTTTTCAGATAAGGGTTTGGTATGCTGTCCTCACAGAGGTGGTCGGGCCCCAAGCTTTGAGCAGAAGAGAGAGGTTGCTCTCCAGCTTCTGAGCAGACCCTCTCTGGCATTCCAGAGCATAGGTACTGGGGTTTTTTGGGGAGAGCTTCAGTTGAAATGGGGGGCTCTGTGAAAGTCTTCCCGAGGGAACAATAAGGCCTGTAGGGGGAAGTCACGTACTCATTCTTTTCCCCTCCCAGAATATTTTCCTGACCCTTTCCAGATTCCTCTGTGGAAACCTCTTCCAGAAAATTCTCAAAGTTTACCACCAACTTGTCAATAAGGTCTCTGGGGGCAGAACATGGTTTTAGAATCCTGTCTCCTTCCATGTTCAGAGAGTCATCAATTCCATTCAGATTTAGCTTATCCTGGAAGAGAGAAAGGGAAACCCCCAACGGTCATTTGGGGGCTACATATGATGTAACCAAAAGCTCACTGGGCTTGGGACACCCAATACCCCACCTGTTGATAAGTCCCCCATATTCCTCCCAGAGACCAGAAATGGTGGCCATTCACCTCTACACGCCCTTCTATAGAAGCTTGGCAAGAGTGGCAGGTTTCTTGAGAAAGAAACAATTTCAGATAATTTCTTCTTCTAGAGTGCTCAAGGCTATTTTTTGTGCAATCGTATGCTCACATAACCCCAGCTGAGATGGAAGCATCCAAATGAGAACTCTTACGGATGGAAAACCATAATGATAAACGACTTGCCCAACATCACCAGAAAATCAAAGGCTGCCCTCTGGCAGAGGCAGCGTGATCTTTGTCATCTTTACATCATCAGAGCCTAGCTCAGTGCCCGACATACAGCGAATGATTAATAAGTGCTTGCTGTAGAGGGCATACCTACAGATTATTCAAAAAACATTTTGGACATCAGATAGATATAATACTGCCTGTAAATTCATTTATTCTCTTAATAACTTTTACTTAAGTAGGAAAGTAAATAGGGTAATACAAGACTAATAAAGAAGAGAAGAAAATAGAAATCAAAATCACAAAAATAAGAAATATGAAAATAAATAAAAATAACAAAAATATCTATGTTAAAAAGAGACTCTGCATCAAGAAATACTGGAAACAGTCTTTCAGTAATAAGAATTTCAAGGACATATTTGACTGGGGTTATTTCCTCTTAAGCGATAAATTAAACCTTAAAATCTTCAGAAGTTTCAATTTAAAAACTTATGAAAAAGGAGGATTTCTACTTATGATTAGTTTACTGGAAAACCCCATTGCTAGTCAGCTTTGATGGTAATGTCCCCAATCTGACACAAACAATCTGAGGCAGCCTCCCCCAGCCTTCGGACACTCACTCGCATCAGGGTCCCCTCCAGGTATCCAAGTGGTCTCTAGATTAACTGGCCCTTGGCTGTTTTTAAATTGCTGCGAATCTTACAGTTGGGCTCTCTAATCAGACAGTCAGGTCCTTAAGGGTAGGACCAGTGTCTTTCTTCTATACCATCCTTTATAGGACCAGTTCCATGCCCAGAGCACACTGAGTCCTTGTGAACCTGGTGAAGCCCTTTCCTCTTGTCAAAAAAATGAGGTCAAAGTCATTTGAAGAAAGCTGAATCCGTCACTCAGCCATTCCTGGGAGTTTTTACTGCTGAGTTCTCTGTATGTGAACCCTGTGCAAAGCTCGGCCCAGCACTGCTCCCACAACCGGCCTGCTCAACGATTTCCTTTACGAAAACAGGAGTGTTTACCTTGAAATCATCTCCATGCCATGTGGCTATACTGCTTTCAGCAGGGTTGGGGACATCAGGCCAACATAGGTGCTTCAATTTGCTAAGAGATAATATTTTAAAACAGGAATGAGTCCAAGAAGCATTTTAGTTGGACAATATGGTGGAGCCAAAAGAGTAGGGCTTTGCTTAAGAGAATTGTATGGCTTCCTACTAAATAAGGGCAAGCTCCCAGCCTCCTGACTGAAATTGAGAAAGCAAAGTATTTTGGGGTGAAATTTCAAGTCAGGGATGAGACATAATAGGAAGAGACCTTACCCAACACAAAGCTATTCCTACCCTTCCCACTCTCCCAACCATGCATCTCCACACCTGGTCCTGATGCCAGAAATCATACCATCCATCACAGAGCCATTTCTTTGAGATTTATTCTCTGGGAAGACTATTACTCTAAACTTTATAAGCTACTCACACTTTAGCTTATAAAGTGTGGTCACAACCAGCAGCATCAGTACCACCTGGGAACTTGTTAGACATGCAAAATGTACACAAATTTGCGTTGGTGATTTGATTACAACCTGCATTTGGGAACTTGCCTTTGACATTAGCTTGACCATAACTAAGCACAGTTGCTTGGCAGAGGTGACCCACAACTGCAATTCTGGAGAGAGAGGTCTACCAGGGAAAGAGCCCCTGACCATCAGGGTAGCGCGAAGCTCCTTGAAGATAAGATTCCTTCCCCACAGCAATCGGAGCAGGCAGAACAAATGCCCCTGCAGCCAGCCCTCCAACACTGTACCACAAGCAAAGAACAAGTCTACGCTGGGCATATGACTGGCTAGCACTCTAAATCCATGGGGACACAGATCCCTGCCTTGCCTGAGAAAGATGTTAGTAGCCTTGAGGTCTCCTGCTACTGCCAGGGACCCTCTCTAGACATTGAGGGAAAAAAAAGACCTTCTCCTCGACCCTAGTCTCAGATAGTGAACACAGCAGACGAATCCTATGGAGCAGCTGGCACTCCTCTGGCCTCAAAAAGGCCAAGGCCTGCACGGGAGGCTATGGCAAGTGAAAGTCTTGTTTGGCAGAATTCTGAAGATCCACAGGGTATGGCACATAATAAACTCAATAAATATGTACCAAATAATAAGTGAGTGAACATCTCCTTAGTGGCAGAATATCCTCTCCCGCCCATGATGCCTTCCACCCTTTCCATCCTTGATTTAAGGACACATGCTGTTGGCCGTAAACTCACTTGGGTTTTTTGAGACCATATGTCATCGTCAGGATGATAAGAATAAGGAGGCCTCCTCCAATCAGAGAAGTAATAAGGCCGATCTCAAGGATACCTTTGAGAAAAGGAGAACAAAAAGCAGTAGCAGGTTTAGCTCCTCACTTTCTTGATAAAAATCAAAGATCAATTTTTTCTTCCAGTAGCTTCAGAAACACATTCCTTATTACTTTTCTTTCAATTCATTCAAATTCATTCAATTAAAAAAAAAACTTGGTGTTTGTGGCTCCCGATCCAGTTCTCTTCTCCCTGAATAATACTGACAGACGTTGTGTTCACCGTTCATTCTCCAAGTTCATTCATTTAGTGAATATTTACTGAGCACTTATGAGTTGCCAAACACTATTCTGAGTAATAAAACAAACAGTAATACACAAGAACTACAAGATCCTTTATCTCATGGAGCTTATGGTCTAGTAAAATAATTTAGACAGTAAATAAGATTATTTCAGATAAAACAGGGTGATAGAAAGTAAATAGGGTAAGGTAGGAGAAAGGTTAGCAATATTAGATAGGGTGGTGAAGGAAGATTTCTTTGAGAAGTGAAAACTGAGTTTATATTAATAATAGGAAGGAACCACTGTGCGAAAATATGGGGAAAGCATTCCAGGCAGAAGAAACAGCAGATGCAGAAGCCTTGACATGGGAACAAGGAATATAAGAAGCAGAAAGTGGAAGGAGATGAGGTTAGCAAGGGACAGATGGTGAAGGATTCTGAAAGCTATAGGAAGGAGTTTGGATTTTATTTTAGATACAACAGAAGCCACTGGTGGGTTGTAAGCAGGGGGTCTAGGGTTTTAAACTCCAGCTGCTATGTGGAGTATAGATTGCAGAGGATCAAAGGTAGAAGCAGAGAGATCTATAATCTGTAGACCCAGGGTAAGAAACTTCTAGGCTCCAAGGAAGGCTCTTCCCTATAATTTGACCCCTGGAGAAAATTTCATCATATAATGCAATTTGTACCTAGTGTTGTAAAAATACAACATGATTTTAAAAAGCAATGTCAAAAAGAACTCCAAAAAGGCAATGTCAGTCCTTAAAAATAGAACATATTTTCTAAGTAAAAACATATGCTATACTCACATTTTCCAGAATAATAAAGCTATTTCTATTCTTTTGAAAATGTGACGAGCAAGAGGCTTTCAAGACTACTTAAAGTAGACTATTTTCAGCTGTTACTGCAAAATTTAGAAATGTTCCTTTACTTTTAGTATAAAAGGTCATTCATTTCTTTTTTTGCCCCCCACTTTAATTTCCCCCCACACCACACTTTCACCCCAGACCTATGAATGTTGCCTTTTCCCTTAAGAACTGGATCTCTGAAGGCGGGGCATCTCTGCCCACACGCTTGTGGTGTGGACCTGGGGCCTGGTACCCCCCAGGGAATGGCACCCCCAGCACACTTGGTGGGGGGGCGCGCCGCTGGTGCACCTAGGGCCTGGTGCACCTGGGGCCCAAGTCATTCATTTCTTAAGAGTTTTAATATATCCTTAAAATCAAATTTCTTTCACACAAGGACTTCAAAAAACTAACATATATCTCTGTTTCTCCCATTCTTCTTCTTCATCTCCCTCCTCATTCCATCTTCTTTCCCTCTTGAATATTCCCCATAATCATCATATGAAACTACATTTTTTTACCTTTTTGTCATATTTATTAAATCTTTCTTGCTCCCTATTTTATAACGTAAAAGCTAATAAATGGAAGACGTTATGTGCTTTTTTGCTCAAAAACTCCATAAATGATGATGATGCTTGTTCATCCAATGTTTTCCCTCTAAGGCCCCATTGTACAGTAACCTCTGACACACAGAAGGTGGTGACTATGAACTTGGGGACAGCCTCAGGGCAGGAGCTGGTTTGGGTCTGAGAGTGAAGTTGACATTAACTTGATCCCTCCACCTCAGGATGATACAGAGCCACTCATGAAGTAGCAAAATGTCCAGGCTTTCCAAACACAGGTTTGCTTTCTCTACCTATTCTCTCCTCATCCATATACCTCCCAGGAAAGTCAGTGAGCCAGAGAGCAGATGGCCCTTCTTACATTGGCTTCCCCTGCCTTCAGCAAACAGCATTTCTGACTGGTCTAAGGGAGATGGCAAGGAGACGTACATAGGGCTTGAAGGAAATACTCACTAACTGACAATGTCTTGAAGTTTATTTGGGTGCTGTTGGTTCCCCCAGCACTGGTACTGGCCATGACCTGAACAGTGTACGAGGTCTTTCGTGTCAAGGACTCCAGGTTATACTGCAGGATGCTGGAGTTGACTGTCTCGGCTAAAGGAAAAATGAAGAAGTCAAACACCGCAGTTAAGCCCAACTGAAATTGTGCTTTAATAGCACTGAAATAAGAGCATCGGAACCTGTATGTGCAAGCTCGGCCATCTCATACCACAATCACTCTATGCTTAAAATTAGCCTGTCAAGATGTATCAAAGACCTAAATATAAAAGCTAAAATTATAAAACTCTTAGAAGACAACACAGGGTAAACCTACATGGCTTTGAATTTAGCAATGGTTTCTTAGACATGACACAAAACATATAAGTACCAACAACAAAAAAATAGATTAAAATAGATTAAAAGCTTTTGCATATCAAAAGACTATCAAGAGAATAAAAAAGACAACCTACAGAATGGGGAAAAATATTTGCAAATCATGTATTTGATAAAGAACTTACATCTAGAATATGTAAAAAAAACTCTTAGAACACAACTAAAAGACAAACAACACAATTTAAAAATGGACAAAGAAACTGAAAAGGTTTTTTCCAAAGAAGATATACAAATGGCCAATAAACACATGCAAAGATGACAGCATCATTAGTTATTAGGGAAATGCAAATCAACATCACACTGAAATAGCACTGAGAACGCACCGGGATGGACATAATTTTTTTTTTAACAGAAATAACACGTGTTGGTAAAGGAAAGTTTGGAAATTCAAACTTTCATACACTGCTGGTGGAAATGTACAATGGTGTAGCCATGGTGGAAAACAGTTTGGTGGTTCTACAATAATTTAAACTAGAATTACCATATGACCCAGCAATTCCTCTCCTAGGTATATACCCCAAAGAATTAAAGCAGGGACTCAAACAGATATTTGTACACCAATATTCACAGCAGAATCAATCACAGTAGCCAAAAGATTAAAAAAAGAAAAACCCAAATATCCATCAACAGATAAATGGATAAATAAAGTATGTACTGTCCATACAATAGAATATATTATTTGACCATAAAAAGAAATGAGGTACTAATACATGCTCCAACATGGATAAACTTCGGAAACACTGTGCTAAATGAATGAAGCAAACACAAAAGGCCACATATTATATGATTCCACTTATATGAAATATCCAGAATAGGTAAATCCACAGAGACAGAAAGCAGTTTTGTGGTTGCTAGGAACAGTGGGAAGAGAGCGACGGGAAGTGACTGACTGATGGGTGCAGGGGTTTTTTTTAGGGTAGAAATAGGTAGTGGTGATGGTAATACAACATCATGGATGTACTTAATGCTACTAAATCATATACTTTCAAATGTTTAAAGTAGTACATTTTATATTATATGTATTTTTCCATAACAACAAAAAAATTAGTCTAAATAAGAATCTACACCTAGCCCAGAAATTAGGATGTCAGGAGATACTGTAGGTTTAAAAAAGAAAGTATGACTTTGCAGTGGGCAGTAGGAGTCATGATAAAGGGTCCCACACTGAGGTAGGTGCTACCGGACAGGGTCTGTCCCCACTGCACTCTCTAATTCAGACATAACAGTCAGGAAGCTCCCAAGAGGCGAACCTGTTTACAGCCTGACCAGGGAAAATGATATCAACTCCTCCTGTTCATACAGGACTCTCAGGTACTGTCACTCACTCTCATTTGACTCCAAAAAAGTCAAGAGGTAGGTGCTCGTGGCCTCACTTTCAGAGAGGCTCAAAGAAGCTAAGTGATTCATGCAAGGCTGCAGGGCACCAACGACAGGAGCCTCCCTTATGGTAGGTCTAGCCACAGCATCTATTTGGGGTTCTGGAGTTTTTTCAACTAAGCTGTAAAGCACACTTACAGAATTTTTTTCCATCCTCGGCTTCGTAAAATATTGTGTAGTTGCTGATGAAACCATTTCTCTGACTTTTGGGAATCTCCTTCCATGTGATTGTGACTGTCTTCACACCAATGTTCTCCGCTTTAGTCACAGGACCTGATGATGGAACTTTACGAGAAAGGGAGATAAATAATAAACACTGCATCACCCCCCAGCAGATCCTTCTCCCCACAGGGCTCTGTCCATTACTCAGACTGAAATCAGTGTTGGAGGTCAGAGGTGGGACAGAGTAGGAAATTGATAAATCAACTCGTTTGGGGAAAAAATGTTCTCTGGGGTCATTAACCAGGAAGAGAAGCAGTGTCAAATATCAGAGAAAAAAGACTTTCTTCTAGACTTCTCACTCTAATTTGGCACCCAGCTCTTTCACTCACATCTGTAATAGTGATTATCAAATAGCTGAAGAGTATGCTTCCAGGGGTTTTCTTTGAGCGACAAGATACATTTTTTTGTTGTTGTTGAATCTGGAAGATATTAACTTCCAAAAAGAAAAAATAAAGTCTGAGAAGTTCACCAGTAAAACCCTTGCTATTCCTACACAATTAAAAATAATTTTTAGTATCTCCAACTTAAATCTGTAGGTCTCTAACTTGGTTTTAACTAAATGTTATTTCTGCTTATAGCACCATCTGTACTCAGTTTCTTTGTGAATTTAGGCAAGTTATTTTACCTCTCTGATCTCAATTTTCCATTCATGAAATGAGGGGCTTGGACGCGATGATCTCTAATGTCTACCCTAGCTTTGAAATTCATTGAATTGATAATTGACCATTATGTGTCAAACATACATAGCTTACTACAAGCTGAAGGTGCAGCATGAATGAGCACTAAGGCTACAGGCATTCACGGCCTTATTTGAATGTTGGACAGGCCCTAATGTTTTCTCCCCGCTACAGGATCTTGTTTACATACTGCCTTCTTTGACATAAGCCTGGATGGAATATGGCTCGCCCACTTGGTCTTGCCATATTGGATACACAGAGATGTTATAGCACCAGAAAGGTTGTAATTTATCTGTAAAAGAGAGAGGGGAGGAGAGAGAGGGAGAGAGGGACAAGCATTAAGTATGGCATGTAGAAGGAATGCTAAACTTAGAGTTATGGCTTTAGACTTATAGAAGGTATTCTATTTCTCTACATTTTCACATCTGGAAAATAAGGAACTTAAGTTGGATGGTCTCTTACATCTATTTCAGTTCTAACATTTAAAAATAATTCTTAGAACTAAATCTGCATCACTCTGACAAAATGATAGAGCCACTGGGGAAGGAAGTAAGAGATCCAATCCTTTCTTTATCACTGATTTTGATATATCACTTGGGGATACGCAATAAACTTAATCCTTCTGTCAACAGCATATCACCCTAAATAACTCAGATACCATGAATTCTAGCTCTTCTATCTGCCTGCATCTCTGCATGACTATAATTCTTCATATGAATGTTGTTAAGTATTAAGAAAAGGTTGGACTGATGGGGATGGGAGGATAAAGCCTCACTTATGTGTCTTACAAGGATCAGAGACTTCCTTGAAAGAAGGCTATTCCCTTTACTAATCACCTGGGGAATGCGCCTCGCTCTGAAACAGGCAACCATTACTGAAGGGGGATACAAGATGCTGGTGTTATCCACACGATCAAGATATCCGAGGATTGTCTGGTGGCAGGTTAAGATGGCATTTTCCATCTGGAAACAAGCCACCTGGAAACATGCCAGATGACTGGTCTGATACCCATGGCTTCCTGTCCCAGCAGTGCTGGGAAATGCCAAAAAAAAATGTGTCACTTCACAAAGCTTGCAGCAGCTTGTCAAATGCTATTAATCACATTTTCAGCTTTGATGCCAAAGTTCTCAAGATTTAAAAACTGATGGAAAAAAAATAGAATCCTACCCAGAAGGAACTTGTGGGATTCACATTGCCTACCTTGCTGGATTGTCCAGTTCCTGGCCTGAGACACAGATTCCCAGTAAAAGGTGGATGGCTCTGAGTCCACATCTGGGAACCACTCGACCATCCATGTGTCCACCTCCGGAGTGGAGCTTCGCCACTCCACCACCAACTGGTCCTGAGTGAGGCAGGCATGCATGGCCTCAATGCACTGAAATGCTGAAAGGAAAGAAGAAGACTGCTTCACAGTTACCCAACTCATGTGATGATTAAAAGCCTTCTTAATCTTTCCTTATCACCTCAAAATTTATCTGTTTCTAGAAAAGGATCTCGCTAGAGTTGATGACCGAAAAGACTAACCTTCCACAGGTGTCTCTGCAAGTCTAAAGGAAAGCAAGCCTGAGAACAAGAATGAATCTTTAAAGGCTGAATTTCAGGCACCAGGAATTCTGTGGCTGGGAAGCTGGTAGACGGTGACCCGAAAATCATACCAGAGAGATGACTTCAAATTTCAACCATCTAGGCTGGCTCTGCACAACCCGGCTATGAATTCCTGTCCTCAAGGCAGTAAAAGCCGTGTCTGTGCCAGAAAGACACACACCCATCCAAAGCACCTACGTATGGACTAATATGTATTGACAACATTTTCTGCCTGCCTAGCAGAAAAACTCATGTCTAGAAACAGGTCACAAGGATTCCTTTAATATAAAAGTTGAACACGTGGCTTCAAATCCAGTATCTAGGAGTTATTCAGAATCAGAGATCTATCTTACTGAAAATGTCTGAATATGCAGAAAGGAGAACCATTCGGAGATGCAGTTAGGCGGAGAAGGAGGGCACAAAGCAGTGGCGCTCAGAAGATCAGAGGAGCGGCTCTCCCCTCATCTACTACTCAACACCCGCAACACACCTGAGCCTTCAAATTGGGAATCCACAAAAAGTATGTTTAAATGAATTTCAAAGACAGCCCTGGATGAGGCAGAAAAGGAGACGGTGTCCCTTAAAAAAAAAAAAAAAAAACCCAAAAAGCCTTCTGAAGCTAGATGCCTAGGCCGAGTGTCAGGATTTTGTGTGGGGACCGAGGGTTTTGAATCCTGCCATGTCCAGGCAACAAGCCCCAGCAGGCTATGTGTGTACACAGGAGCCTCTGTTCTTGAAGGCCACAGTTTATGGATCCTTTTCCCAAAGTGGGCCTTTATGAGACACTCCAGCTGCTAGTCCTAGAAGCAAGGCCAGATGATTTGTCAACCCAACAGGGTAGCACTGAAGAAGAGGAACTGAGGCATGAAGGAAATTTGAAGTTAGACAAGGGGCAGGGGCCAGGGCCAGGAAAGCAACCCACCTAATCCCTACGGCTCCTAGTTTCTCCTCCCAGTGCGCCCCTGCTAACAGCCTCTAAGCATCCTCAGTTTCCATTCCAGTCAGGCTGAAAGTCGCGACTGGAGCACTGGGGACTCTACCTAGTCTCTTGTAGCAGATAATGTTAGTGTTCCCTGATCTGCTCAGATTCCTTCTTACTGCTTTTGTGTTTTGCTTGGTTGGGATAACTTTGAGATGTAACTTATACTCCAGAGTTCCCATGCAAGGTCAGGCTGGAACCATCATCCTCAGGACTTTTATCACAGATCGCTCCTTTCATGGGTTGAGTTGTGTCCCCCCAAAAGACATCCTCAGTACCATAGCATGTGACTTTATTTGGAACTCAGGTTGTTGCAGATATACATACTTAAGATGGTGGCCCTGAACTCAATGACTGGTATCCTTATAAGAAAAGTGGAATTTGCACACAGAGACAAAGACACGCAGGAAGCTATCTATGAGAAGACTGAGGCAAGGGATTGGAGTCAGGGAACATCTGGCACTTCCAGAAGAGAGGAAGGAAGGAAGGATCCTCCCCTAAAGGCTTTTGAGGGATCATGGCCCTGCCAACACCTTGATTTCAGACTTCTAACCTCTGGAATGATGAGACAATACCTTTCTGGATTTGGAGCCACCCAGTCCATGGTACTGTGTTGGGCAGCCCTGGGAGATTCGAACAGTACCTTTGGCTTGACCTCGTCCCCTTCCCTGTCCTTGCTTCTTCCATTTCCTTTTCTGGCCTCCCTGGAGGCACTTTCTTAATAAATTACTTGCACACAAATCCTGTCCTGAAGACGGGAGTCCGTGTGGGTTCCTAAGCCCACACTCCTTCCCTTTACCAACACTGGTGCTCTGTGGAGCAGGATTCTAGTCAAAAGGGCCAAACATGCTCAGGGACTGAGGAAATAAGCCCGGGCTCTAGACCAGGGGACTGCAGAAACAGTTCAATTAAACTACAAGTCAATCTTGAAAGATGAAAGGGCCTGGGCAGCATTAAAGTGTGCTGAAAGAGAAGTGTGCAAATCAACATTCCACTTAGTATAAACTAATTGCTAGATCCCTCCATCATTGGACAAGAACTTTTTGAGCAGTTTCTCCAAATACAACATACCCCCAGGGGTGGCAGGAAATACAGACCTTCCTGGGAAAGGGGGCTTAGACTATGAACAAATCTAATTTCTTGCATGAAGACAGTCACTTTGGGCTTATCAAGTAGAGCTCTGAGATAGTGCCTCACCTTTGCCAGCTGTCCTAGGCCAACCTCAACTCTACCCCAGCTCAGGCCCAACCTCCTCCTCAGCCCCTCACCACACAACTGACTTTGTTGTTCTAGGCCCTGCCTTAGACCACTTCATAGATGCCTGCTGGCTAAGGTCTCCTAGAACTCAGAGGATATTCAGACAAGAAAATACCTGAAGGTATGTCTATTCCATTCCCTAATTTTAAAGGTGGAAAAATGGAGGCCAACAGAGGTAAATAACAGTTCAGGATCACACAGTATCCATGACCAGAATTCTAAGTCACTTTATTAACACCAAGTCCAAGATTCTGGAAAAATTATATTGTACACATTTGGAGTCAGGGAGGCCTGAGCTTGAATTCCACCTGAGAGACTTTGGGCAAATTACTAAGCTTTTCTGAATCTCAGCTTCATCATCTATAAATTAGATCTAAGAGCATCTACTTCATGGGTCATTTCAAGGCCAACATCAAATTAACCTATGTCATCTTAGCATAATGTGTGACGTATAATATTGGACAATATGATTATTATACTTACTTAATGATTGTTATACTCACAACTATTATTATAACTATTCTCCAGTTGACTCTACTTTATTAAAAAAAATTCTACAAAACATTGCTTTCTTATATATCTAGAATAGAGGTCTGTAAACTTTCTCTGTAAATAGCCAAATAGTAAATATTTTAGGTTTTGTAGGCCAGATAGTCTCTGTTACTACTACTCAGCTCTGCCATCATTGCATAGAAGGAGACATCGACAGTATGTAAACAAATGGGTGTGACCGTGTAACAACAAAAATTTATTTATGAAAACAAGTGTCAGGCCAGGTTTGGCCCATGAGCTGTAGTTTGCCTACACCTGGTCTAAGACCATCATAACTGATGATTTTACTGACACTTCTGACACAAAGCAAGTACCGTCAGAATTGGGAAAAAGAAACAAAAAACCCTATCTGAATTTAGCATAATTTTAGTTATATTTTTAAAGTTGATAATCCATGTCTAATAGAAATTTAATCAGACATTTTATTACGAATGACAATAATAATTAGTGCTAGACAAAACATTTTACATACACAATCTTATTTCCTTTTCACAATGACTATCAGGTAGGTATTATTATATAACAGTCACATTTTACAAGTAGCTAAATTTTAGAGAGGTTAGATAAACTGCCCAAGGTTTATGTATCTGGTGAAAGAGCAAAGACTTGAATCCAGGGCTGTTGAACTCCAAAGCCCATGCTTTAATCCCCTCTTCTTCACTGCATCCCACTCTGGGGCTACACCAGGAAATTAAGATTATTAAACAGCAGTACCTTAATTAAGAAAGAATTAAGAAAGAATGACACATGCATTTGTCAGAAACTTCATCATTAGGAGCACTGGACAGGCAGGAACTAGGATGGCAGGAGCTAAGGACTGTGGGGAATAATATTAAATATTAACTAAAATAATATCAATTGTAGCTCAAAACACATAATATATATATCTAAGAGTTCTAAAATGAGGCAAGGGGAGAAATGGGTTAAGTTTAAGAAAAAGAAAAAGAAACAAGTGTAAGCAGACAAGTCTAGAGCTGGTAGTGTAAATACCTGAACCAGTGCAGGTCTCAGCAAATAGAGAAAGACGGCAAATATGAGAGTGCATTCCCTAACTATGGTGTATTTCAACAAATAGTTAGGAGCGCCTTTTCTATGCCATCTGCTCTATGCCTGTTCTAGGTGTTGGTAATAAATGAGGAGGAAGAAGGGTAGGAAGAGGAGAAAAAGGAGGAAAAGAAAAATAAACAAAAACCTCTGCCCTCATGGAACTCACATCTTATTGAGGGAGAGATAATAAAATGAGAAAATTGACAGAATGAGGGGTGGTAAGATTAAAAATAAAGCAGGGGAGAGGACATCTATTGCCTGCGGTTCCTTGAATAAGAATCGAAGGTTGTATTTTATTCCAGAACAGAATGTAAAATATGAGTTTGCCTGGGAATTTTAGAATGTTAAAATCTACTGAATCAAAAGTACAATGAGCAATTTATTGGCAAGTAGAAACATCAAACTTTTCAAATAGAAAGGGAAGCAATGAAAAAGAGGAGACCAAGCAAACCAAGGCTGGGACATGGTCAATGCAGTGAGGGGAAGATTTCAAAAGAGAGGTTTTAGTCACTGAGGACAAATGTGGCAGATCTGACAGTTTGACAAGGCTCAACCTAGCTTACATTCCCTCAGACAAAAACAAATACAAGCCACACACAGAACTTCCAGGCATATGACTTTGTATCATATGATTTATGAAGTTTGATTTTCAACACAGGCTTTGTTCCAAAGGAACTTTATTTCAAGGGGCTCACTGATTACCAGAAGATTTTGCTCTTCCCACCAGAACCTAAAAAATCTCTCCTTCCCTTGAGAAAAGAAGAACTACTCCTTGGCTGGCTGGATGAGTTCAGGCATCTAAGAAGTTTACGCTGTACTCACACTTTTCATCAATAGCCGGAATCCTCAGGACAGTCGCTGGAGACTCTCCAAGAGAATTATAAGAAATCACAGACACCCAATAGGTCTCATCTCCCAGGTACAGTTCAAGTTGCTGGTCAGTGGTGTTCATTGTCTCTGTGAGGTTAGTGTTGTTTTCTGGAAAGTACCATATGTTGTAGCCAAGTGTTTTTTCCAGGACTGGGGCTCCTTTTGCCTTCTGAACACACACACACAAAACAAAATTTATTGCCAGAAACAAAAAAAAAAGAAAGGCACTGAGACTGCGCTAAGTGTTGGGGATGGGAGTGGGGGTAATGTAAACTACTAGGCGCCTAACTGCAAGCGGGCGACTGCACTCCTGGGATGAGTAACACACCTCGTGCCGTGGCATCACCCCTTTGAGAGCTAGAAGAGGGCGTCTGCTATCCTTGGTATCAACTCTTAACACAAGTCTAATTCCGTGAGGCTAAACTAGGAGAATGCTTGAGCCAGTGTAAGCAAGCCACCCCCGTTTCCTTTTGGCTGTATCTTTCTTTTTATCCCACATGGGCAGAATATAAGCTAAAAAGTTGAGGTATTCTCTCCAAGCCAATCTCAAGTCTGTTCTGGCTCTGGGTCATCTCTTGCCTGGAAGGCCCCAAGAATTGGAAAGTACCTGCGCCCTTGCCTTTTATCGCCACACCTCCCCTTCTGAGAATAGAGCTCGCATCCCTGGACCAGGCACCCCAAGCGTCCCAGTTAAGAAGACTAAAACATTCAGGGCTGCCCTATCAGTCCTAAATCCTTGCTCAGAAACCTAAGGTGATCCCAGGGGCTCCAAGCCAAACTCTTCTTTTCAGCTTTGAACTTGAGACCACTAACCAGATGTTTTACCTAGGGATCAGCATGTTGAGCATTTCCCAGGAATTTCAAGACTTTCCAGTTGTTCACTTTCTGTTACTGATAACACCCATAGATGGAGTAGAAAGACTGAATGTAAGGCCAGACAGGACTTTAGAAGTTATACTGTCCTCTCAATTTTAGAATTTCCTTTACAGTTCCCGTGACATAAAAGGTCAGTCAGAAGAGCCTTTTCTTTTTCGAGACACTCATTGTCTTTTTTAAATAACAGCTTTATAAAGATATACTGCACATACCAAAAATTCAGTTTTAAAGTGTACAATTCAGTGGCTTTTAGTATATTCACAGAGCTGTACAATCATCACCACGATCTAACATTAATTCATTCTTTTTTACTCAACTCTAATTCTTAGAAAAGTCTTCTTTTGAGGCAAAAAGAAGACCAGTCCCCTGGCTAGGAGGAAAAGGAGGAAGGTATTGAAGTCCATCTCATCTATTTCTCAGGTGGTCTACCTGACCCACTGCTGTGTGGCTGACTGCACAGGGTATGTGCCATCGTTTGCTTTCTTTCCCCTAAAATATGTTGACACCACTAAGTGTTCTTTCCCTGTCTGCTGCTTTGCAACCAGAGGGTGTCCCATACCCCTGGGGAGAGGAGTGAAAGGAGAGGAAAAAGGTATACGGATGGTCCAACCCTGAAGTAACTGGAATTGAAATGTCACTTGGCAAAGCAGGGTGTATTCTCCATTTACAAAGCACTTTAAACTTGCCTGGACTTTAGCAAGTATGATGTAACACAAGTATTTTCTAAGAATTTTAGAAACATACTAAAGAGTTTTGGCATCTTACTGCTCTCCTTCCCATTCCTCCTCTCAGCTCCATCTTTTTTTCCCATTAAATTTTATTAGTTTCAAGTACACAGTACATTGGTTAGACATTTACATAGTTTATATAACAATCCCCCGAATTGTTCTTTCTTTCCTCTGGCTCTCCATCTAGCCATTACATTAATGCTAACTGTATTCCCTATGCCATGCTCCCCATCCCCGTGACCACCTATCAACTATTAATTTGTACTTCTTTAACCCTTCACCCCCTTCTCCTAGCCCACTAACTCCCCTCCCCTCTGGCCATCACCAGATTGTCCTCTATATTTGTGAGTCTGTTTTTGATTAGTTCTTTTTGTTCCTTAGATTCCACACATAAGTGAAATCATATGGTATTTATCTTTCTCTGTTTGACTTATTTCACTCAGTATAATAACCTCTAGATCCATCCATGTCATTGCAAATGGTAGGATTTCATTTTTGTAATGGCTAAGTAATATTTCCTTGTATATATAAACCGTAACTTCTTTAACTGATTGTCTCTTGATGGGCATTTAGTTTGCTTCCATATTTTGGCTGTTGTAAACTGTGGTGCCATGAACATAGGGATGCAGAGACCTTTATGAATTATCGTTTTAGCTTTCTTTGGATAAATACCCAGAAGTGAAATTGCTGGGTCAAAAGGTATATACATTTTTAATTTTTTGAGAAACTTCCGGACTGTTTTCCATAGCAGCCGTACCAATTTGCAGTCCCACCGACAGTGTATGAGAGTTCTCTTTCCTCCACATCTTCACCAGCATTTGTTGTTCTTTGATTTATTGATGATAGCCATTCTGACAAGTGTGAGGTGATATCTCATTGTAGTTTTAATTTATGTTTCTCTGATGATTAGTGACCTTTTCATATGAATATCTTTTATTATGTCTATTGAACATTTTTATTTCTTCTTTGGAGAAATATCTATTCAGGTCTTCTGCCCATTTTTATCAGCTCCCCCATCTTTTCTCTCCTGTTTCCTGGCTGTTTTTTTTCTCTATTTGCACTTTTCCTTTCCTATTTATTCCCTCTTTCCCCTCTTTTTCTGTTCTTTTTCCTATCTTCTTTTCTCATCTCCTCCTTCTTTCTCCTCTTCTCTGCATTACTCACCTGACTTCTCCTTTGTTCCTCATTCTCAGAACTCTATTCTAGAAAGAACCCCTTAGTGTAAGATTCAGGGTTTTAAACAAATAACCCAGAGTGAGGTTACCTTCCACAACAGTTTCACTGTCCTTCTTCCATCCACCTTGGCTGGTCTCAAAACTCTCCACAGATCTAGGCCAAGTGGGGCTGTGAGGGACAAGAGTAAGGTACTCAACTCAGAAGGGAGTTGCAAGAGGAGATTGGGGAAATTAGCTTGGCTGTCTTTTTAGAAAACGCAGTTAGGAAAGATTTGTTTGAGAAAGATAGCAGGAGTAAGATGTAGAGCAGAGGGATGGCAGCACTGTAATGATCAATAATGTATTCATTTTGTGGCTGGAGGATTGGAATCAACCAAAGGTAAAAAACAACAACAAACACACACACACACACACACACACACACACACACACACACACACACAAAAAAACAAAAAACAAAACTGCTCTTGGATTCATGACTTTGTAAGGTGAAAAAAAAAAATGCAATAGACCCCAGTGTAATATAATTTATCACTCAAATCTAGATTGAAATGTGACATCTCATGTCCTCTAAGATATAATATCTACATACATTAAAGCTAGGAATGGCACAGATAACTGAAAAGAAATATATATAATTTATACCATATCTACTCCCCAAAAGGATGAAACTGCACACTTATGTTATAAAACATAGAAATGAATTAAAGAAGAAAAGAGCAGAGAAATAATTTTTACTATGGCATATTCTGGGCTCTAAACTTAATACTGATCTCCCTAGTAGGAAAAGTGAAAAAGAATCATATTGAATTGCATATTTCTCATGGCCTGATAAAAACAAAACACAGAAATTTATGTGAAAGCAAGTATTTTGTGGCTATGGGCACTGAATTCATAAATGGAATTTATTATGTGGATTCCCTTAAAAAAGACACAGGGCACTAAAGACCAATGTGTATAATCACAGTTGAACAAAAGTACAGAAATACAGCATGTGGACATTTAAAATGCAAAGTGATGTTTAACCTGATTGATGCATTTCTCTAGTGAACAACATAATCTAATACAATGTAGTTCAAGTGTGTTAGCTTCTGATGATCTAATCACACAGGGATAAAACTTACAAAAATAAGAGGAATTTATATTTTGCTTGATCTCTGGATTTTTATCTCTTGTCTCAAGCAAGTTTGGCAAGGAGTAGATTACTGGCAATGTATAGTTGAGTGCTCAGACATGCTTCGAAAACTTCAAAACGCTGAGCTTTTCAATAAAGAATGACTCACACACTTTAGCCATGAGAAGAAAGCAGAGAGTTCTAAAAAACTGTCCAGAAGTCTGTTGGCCTGTAATTTGAAGAAGTAAAGAAATGTCTCTAACTGAAGCTGCAGCTGATTCACTCTGAATCTTTTCTTGACAAAATCACATGGCTGATGAAAATGTAATTAGGTCTGCAAAGAATGGGGTCTGCACTGGGGCCAAGATTTAAACTATTTTAGTACTGAGAGATTGTTTTCAGGGATCTTTTTAACTTATGGTGATAAGTGAAATTACTGAACTCCAACTAAAGACAACTTATAATGTAAAAAATGTACCAATTAAGTCAATAATAACCTGTCTTGTCATCAAAGGAAAGTCCCATTTCTACAGCTACTCTTGCAGAAAACAAAGTGTGGGTAACACAGTCTAACTGTTAGGCTCTGAGTCTCCCAATAAGATCTATTGTAATTCCATGTAAGTAAATGGGAATTGTTTAGACTTTATATCTGACTTCATCTGCATTCCATTGAGATGTTGTCTTACAAGCTCTGCCTGGAGTTTTCTGATTTCTTGAAGGTCTTTATTTAATCAGAAGAAAGGACAGTCTGTACTCAACAGGGAGACAGGGAGTAACATGCTGGTTTCAGCCTGTCTACAAGCCAGTGAGATGTAAGCAGAGACAGAGTTCCTCCCAGAAGAAATTAGTACAAGACTACAAAGTCACTAGACCCTCAAAACTGACTCACAAAACTGGAACAACTCTCACTCTGTCTCTTACTTGCAGAGTCTCTGTTCCAGCTACACTGAAGTGAGACTCAGGAATAGTAACATTGAGAGTAAGAAAAAATCTAAAGGCAATGTGTTCATTACAATCCAGTCCCAAATATTCATCTGAAGGATATACAGGGACAAATATAAACTGATTATTAAATAATCAATCATTCCAGTCACTTGATTAGAAATACGAGCAAAATTCTCCTTAGATTTATCCTAATGGTAGCTATTTAGCTTTAGTAGTGATGATGAAAGAATTTAATCAGGTATTGTCTTTTTTCACTGAGGCCATTATTTCATACAGATGTGGTTCAAAGGGAAATAATTTTCCCAATATAGACATCCCACAGATGCAGGTTTTAGTAGAACTACTGCTTAACTAGCATGTAAATCCTCTATAATTATTGCAGCCAATTTTTCATTAACAATGAGTTAATAATGGATTTGGAGTTTAATCAAAGGGGAAAAAGTAATAATTCTGTATGTGTGAAAAAAAACAAAATTAAATTGTTTCAAATCTGCCAAAAAAAAACTCTATGTATTCTAAAGTATAAATTATTTTGACCAATATAGTAACAATATGGTGCTATGTTGTTTCTATTACAACCTGGGAATCCCCATAACAGCCACCAATTAGATACCTCAGACATACTGGTGCCCTTGCTGAAGACCAATAATAGCTAGCTTTTAGCAAGTGTCACTGTACTAATCATTTTACCTAAATTATCTCATTTAATCTCCACAGCCCTATAATTAAGAATACCATTAGTATTATCTCCATTTCTGAAGTAGAGAAGTGAAGCAACAGTCCGATATCATAAGCTTTTAAGTAATAAAGTCAAGATTTGACTGTAATTATATCTGTGTCATGCTTAAATGTGAGTAAATAAGCCTAACAATATGTTGAAATCCAAAAGAAAATAGTGCTCCACGTCCAACTTAGAATAGAAATTTTTAAACAATTAAAAAAGGTTTGAAGTGGTATGTATTAAACAACTGGAATTTCATTGTGAAATAGGGAGACAAATAGCTTGTGAAATAGAAAAGGGGAAATTAGGAATTCTTGGAAGTGGAGGACTACATGTTCATCAATTTTCTCTGGGATCCTGAAAAAAAAGAAGAAAAACAAAAGCAGGGGTGACTTTGACAAACGAGCATTGATTTTATTTAATTAGCAAAGGGCACAGAGAACACCAGCATCTAGTGTTATGCTAATTAATCTTAGCCAAGCTGGCTAAAATAACAAATCAGCTGAAATAATAAGTCTTATTTCTGGTAGCAAAACAAGTAGATGAAACTGACATTAGAGAGTGGCTGGATGGTTTTGAGCTAACTGAAGACACTGAGCCATAATGGCACCAGTAGGTCACTGGGGAGAAGAGTGACAGCCACAGGGAGAGGAGCTGTGCTAAATAAGATCATGTCCAAGATAGAGCTTAATCTCCCAGATTGCCTGCTAAAAGGTATAGCAAAAGGAGAGGACAATTTGCTCAATGATACTATCTGTGTTTCATTCTAATATTTTTAAAGGGAGGGCTCAGCTAAGAGATAGGCAACAATAATTAACTACTCCAATAATTTATAACCATTGGACCATTTTTTTCCCGTGCAATTTATGTGCTGTTTGATATTTGTAAACTATTACATTTGTATTCATTGGACACTTTGAGATGATGTCTGTAGAACATAAATGTGTTCCCAAATATTGTATGTAATTTTAATCAAAAATTTACATTAGATCCACAACTTAACTAGCTTTGTTTCAACCACACATGTATTTTTATTTATTTAACATTTATATAGCCCTTACCATTTGTAAGGCATTGTTATAAGCAGTTAAACACAAAATGACTTGGAAATTTATGGCTTTCCTGTACTGCTACAGCCTGCCACAGAAGACTGGAAGCCTGATTGCATAGAAGAACAGAATTTTAGGATGAGAAGGGTCTTCGGAGGCCATCTAGTACAATTCCCCATGTGTTGCATGAATCCTTGTTGTGTAGCCACATCACCAAGGAGTAGTGCAGACTAAACATGAACATCTCCAGTGGAGGATACAAAATTCAGAAGGCACCAGATTGTTTCTAGACATCTAACCATTTGGGCAAATGGGTCAAACATCTGTTAATGCCATCTTGGATTTGTGGGGAACTCTACCAGGATTCAGAAGAATAAATTGTTGTCATATGGACCAGGGAGCACAGAAATTGACCCCCAGATGTTATCTGAGACCAGTGTGAGACTTGGCTATAAGACTGAATAATATGGGCCTGAAATCACAGCCAGGGATGGGGTCTGGGGAAATTCGTGGTCTACAAACCATGTGTCTTACACACAAATAAGGTTAAAACCTGAGAAGGTTAAAAGGGTCAGTATTTTTGTATTTCTTTTCCATGTCTAAAAAGAAAATGTATAGATATCACCAAGTATTCATCTAATTAGTCATTCATTCATCTATTCATTCAATGTGTTAGGCAGAAAAATGGACCCCAAAGATCTAAGTCCTAATCCCTGAAACCTGTGAATATTCCTTCATATGGCCAAAGAAACTTTGCAGGTTTCATTAAATTAGAATCTTGAAATGGGGAGATTATTTTGGATTATCCAGATGGCCCCTAAATGGGCCCTAAATCACAAAAGTCTTTATACTAGGGAGGCAGAAAGATTTGACAGAAAAGGTAATATGATGATGAAAGCAGAAATTAGACTGATATGTTTTGTAGATGCAGAAAGGGACTAGAAACCAAGAAATATAGGCAGCCACTAGAATCCAGAAAAGGCAAGAAAAAAACCATTTTCCCATAAAGGTCTCCAAAAGGAAACAACCCTGCTGACACCTGACTTTAGCCTAGTGAAACTGGTTTTGGACTTCTCATTTCCAGAAGTATAAGAGAAAATATTTGTGTTGCTGTGTAGCCACTAAATTCGCGGTAATTTGTAACAGCGGCTATAGAAAACTCATACATTCATCAAACATGTATTGGCCATCTACAGGGGGTTCAGGCACTGGGCAAGGCTCTTGATTTACAGAGAATGACAACACATGCTGAGTGACCCTGTGCAATTTATTATCATCTCTAAAACTCAGGTCCCTCATCTCTAAATGGGGATGATTTTACATATTTAATAGGGCTGTTAAGAGGATTTAAAATAATAGGAAATCTAGCATTTATTTAATGTTTACTATGGGTTAAACATATTATTTCATAATCTTTAAATTAATACTAAAAAATACTATTTACTCAATTCTACAAGTTATATTCCATTATGAGAAAGGGAAATACATAGTGAGAAAACCAAGGCCGCTCCAGAGCCAGGCTGGGATTTAAGCCAAGCCCACAGATTCAAAGTACTGTTCCTAATTACCATACCACACCCTAAACTGTTCCTAATTACCATACATCTATCAATGTGTGGTCTCTTTCTCTTTCCTTCCTTTGCTATTATTAATGGTAAGACTTTTTTGTTTCTCATTAGTTACATCTTTATTTTTGTAGTGGTAGCTCCAGAGTTTACAATATATATCTTTATCATAGGATATCTTTAAATATTACATATGCTTCACGTATATAGCATAAGATATTTATTAGTATTAGACATGTGATCTTTTGCCTTGAGGGCAAAAAGCGGCTGCTTTAATTAACACCATCAGAGGAGGGCCAGCTTATCCTGCGGGCTAAGATGGGTACAGTGAGTGCTCTGCAGAGAGGAAACGTACAGACACTCCAGGCTCTGGAATTGTGGGATTCCATGATTCCCCGTTACCATAACTGAAAAAAAAACTCATAAAAGCTACGCCAGGCCGCCCTAAACCAGAGCAGGCAAAAAAGGAATTACAAGAGACCAGCTTACCTTCTTCCTCAGTTGTTCCCATTTTTTCTTGGCTCCAGCCACTCCAGAACCTTGAGTCCTCAGCTGCACATTGCAGAATTATGACATACTCTGTAAAAGCCTGAAGCCCTGTGAGGTTGTATGTTTCATCTCTGTCGATATCTTTGGTGAAGTTGACTTCCATCTAGAAGACAGAGATAACTTTGAGCTGGATGGGAGATCACATGTTGTCTTTCCAGTTTTCTAACCTTCTCTTACCTTTTCAGAACTAGTAGTGTTATATCTCAAATTTTTTTCATAAATAAAACTCCAAGCATGCCCGGGGACCGTCTGTACCTATATAGATGTGACTCACCACATAAATCACCACCCTCCCTACTTCCTGCCCCTAAGCTGGGCTGGATGTGAATGAGCAGAGGCTTGTTTTTCTGGAAGATGCAGGGTCCTGGGACTCAGGGCAACCTGGGCTCCCGTTTAAACTTTGGCAGTGACTCCAACACCTAGAACTAAGACCCATGAAACAGTAGGTAACTGAGAACTTAGTGGCATTAAGGTCAACCTTATTTCATTAACAAGACCTAGAAAACTTAAGGTGCCATGAATGACCTCAGCATTTGTTATTAGCAGAACTAGAATCAGAACACAGATTTCCCCACTCCTAGACTCTTTCCCTTACCCAAATCTTTCATTTCAAATTATTGGTCTTTGGGTGACCAGTCAAGCTGCTAAAGATGTTGGCAGCCTGGATGCATAAATTAATTTTGACACCCTCTTGGGGTAGGAGGGGAGAGGTAAATAAAGCACTTCTCTTTTCTAGATCTGAGTTTCCTCATTAGTAAAATGAATGTGCTGCTTTAAATAATCTCCAAAGTCCCTCTGGACCCAATCTTCCAAGACAAACTTAAAAACTCTTTCTGAGTATGGTCATTGTTCCTGCAGTATGAACTTTTAGCTGTTGGTTTATATGAACTTATACTGAGTTGATTAAAAAAATAAACTGCACAATTAGGCATGCCCATTTTGTGAGCATGCACACGAGTCCCGTAAAACCCAGCAAGAGAAGGAAGTCTTGCTATTTCTTATGTGTATATAACTGTAGGTCCTGGGCCTATAATAGGGCAAAATGAGAACACGTACAGGTGGCAACGAGCCGAGCATCCCAGCCCCAGATGGATACTTCTGAACTCCCAGCCTAGTGAGATGACGCTGGAACAAGAAAGTAGGGTCCAGCACTGAGGGCAGTTTCACTGCTGTATCCCAGGTTCCCTGAGTACCCTCCACCTACAGCCCCTGGAGATGTTGCAATGGCAGAATAGGGTTGTTGGGAACATAACTTGGGACAATCCATCATCTTTGGGAAGTAGCATCCCCAAATTACCTTAGTTATGGGGCCCAGTTTGAACCAGATTAAGACCTTTAGGAGAAGGCCAACCACATGTAAATCAAAATTAAAACAATATTAACCCACAAAATACATGCAAGGAAGCTTATTTTACTTTTCACACTTTTTAAAATATATAATATTCTTTTTTAAAATCTTTTTAATTTTTCCTCCTGCTTTGCTAGTACACTGAGCAGAAGCCTGGCCTGCTCGCTGGGTCTCCTTGTGTTCACACTCAGAAAGCTCTGCCTAGTGCAGCAGTGCAAGCCTGTTCTTCTCAGCCCTAGCCTCGAAGGAAACAAAAGCTGTTCAGTCTTTCACACAGTGTGCCTCTAAGGCTTCTTTTACTTTGGCTTTTTGTACAGGCTAGGTGCCGTTGGCCCTCACACAGACTCCAGGATCAACTGATGTTCCATATATAGGCTTAAATCTAAAACTTTCCCAACTCAACACAGACAATGGATGCCAACCAAAACATTAATTAGTTTCATCAGGTTTGTTTCTAACAATCTATACTTTATGCCACATCCTGGCTCATTGAAAGTGTTTATGTTTTAAGAGATGAGTCAGAAGTTTTGGTGCAAAGCCTACACCAAACTCTTAAGACAGTCTTGAGATCCTTTTGTAGAGTGTTCATATGGTTCCATTTTATAAAGGTGGAATCCATTTAGACTAAGGCCGCAGGAAGATGGTTTGGAGGTTGCCAAAGTATGGTCAAATGAATGAATGAACTTGGAATCAGAAAACCTGGGCTCAGGTCTGCAACTTACAAACCCTGCAATCTTGGAGAAGTGATTTAAGCTCTCTACATTGCAATTTCCTAATCTATAAATTTTTTTTAAAGTGCTTCCTTGCTCATAGGATATTTGCAAGGATTAAACAGTTTGGAGTATAAGAAAGTACTCTGTAACCCATATAGTATCATACACATAGCATCTTGGAATATGGACATATTGGGATTTTAGAATTAGTTTTTATATGGTTTACTTTTAGTTGAACAAATATTTATTGAGCATATGTGCCAAGCAATGGGAAAATAAACATGAAAACCAAGGTCTCTGTGTCTGAGGAATCTATAGCTTAGTCTATAGATGGCTTTAAATGGCTACACTGAGTGTTAAATGCAATGACAGAGGAGGAGTACCTAGCTCAGGCTCTCAGAAGGAAATATGTTAGACCTGAGTTCTGAGAGATGAATAGGTTTAGCAAGGTATGACGAGGAGTGGAATACAAAAGCAGATGGTATTCTAGGCAGAGGCATAGAATAGTGAAGTGACAGGATACAAGGAAAACTAGGAATTCAGAATTAATAGAGAAGCCAAGACAAAATGAAAGATGAGGTTGGAGTGATTAGTAGGAGTCAGGTCTTAGAGTTTAAGGATCTGGCTCTTTATCCATAGGTAATGAGAACCATCATAGAAAGCTGGGTTGGTTTAGTTGAGTTTAGAACTGTGTAGACTTGTGTGTGAAAGCTGAAAGGAGAGAGATACTGGTTGCACATTCCACTTTCCTTCCCACTTCCTCCCAGGAACTGGAAGCTGGAAGGAAGGAGGCAAAGATGAGTACAGATGTAGGTGAGTTTGTCAGAGGGGAGGTACCAGACACTGGAAGGTAGGGTAGTTTAAACTTGCTGCCCTCACTTAGTGTTGTACGTGATTTAGAAATTTTCCAGAGGGACATAGATCTTGGTTTATTTTTCTTGTTGAATCCTATCCCAGCAGCCACAGGACTCTGGGCCCAGACAAACAGAAGAAATCAAGGGTCTCTAGACAGAAGTTCCTCTGGTTTACTGAGACTATGACATGTGCTGTGAAGGAAGATGCTCTGCTCAGGGGTTCCCTTCTGGTTTCCAGAAACTACTAATCAGTGAGTCTTATGTTACATGTAGTCAGATTTTAGGAGAATGGTTCCAGAGCTGGCATAGAAAGGAAGCTAAGGGGAGAAGCAGACATTATTTCTCTTGTCTTGATCACAAGAGAAAGTTATCTAATTTTCTGAAAGAGTTCTAGACTAAGAGAGGATACAGTAAACATAATATCTATGGGTTTTAGCATAGTATCTATGGGCTTTAGTGATAGCCTCAGGAAAAAAGTAGGTTAATTGTAGTACTAATTAAAGAAATCTGCATAAAAGGCCATACTCAAGGGAGGAGAGGTCGATGTCTCTGGATGTTCTCTCTAGTTTACTGCATGGCTCCAATGTAGTCACTATTTTTATTAGTGATTAAATAAAGTTTTAAAAGTGAGTGTTATCAAATCTGAAGATATTGAAAGTTAGAAAGTAGAAAGTTAACTATAAGTTTTGAGTGTTAGAATAAAGATTCTAAATAGGCTGAAATGATAAAACCAACATGAAGAAATTCAATAGGAGTAAATAAAACACCTGCACTTAGGTTAAAAACCAACAAGCTATAAGATAATGAAGATATGTTTTACTACCAAATCTTATGTGGGAAAAAAGTTTTTTAACTGATTCGAGTGGCTAGGAGCTAAGAGTCTATAAAGTGAGGTGGTTACAAAAAAACAGTTGGTACAATTTCAGGCTGCATTGATGGAAATACAAGAATATCATCTGAACTTTGAGGTAAGAAAAGATTTCTTAAGATACAAAAGGCATTAAGTATAAAGGAAAAGACTGATAAAATTTGACAGTATTAAAACTAAAAAGCTATGTTCATCCAAAGTAACCATAGAGGGTGAAAAATCAGGCCAATGAGAGATAAAAGGTTTATAAGTAGAATATATAAGGAACTCCTACAAGCCAATTAAAAAATCAGATGAATAGAAAAAAAAATGTGCAAAAGACTTAAATCAGCACTTCATAGAGGACTCTAAACAGCCAACAAACACATGAAAAGGTATGCAAACTCAAAGTCAGGTGTATGCAAATTAAAGTCATAATTCCATTGCATTCATAAAATGGAATACTACACAGCAATGAAAAGTATAAACTCCAGTATTATATAATGTGAATGAATCTTAAAAGCACAATATTGAAAGAGCCAAACAAAAAAATGTATGGATTCCATTTATATAATGTCTCAAACTATGTTGATCAGGATGCAGGCTTAAATGTTAAAATCATAATAAAAAGCAAAGAAGTAATTACCAAGAAAATCAAGATAACATTTAGCTCCAAGGAGAAGAGATTGTTATCAGGGTAGAGAGGGGACTCTGGTATGCTCTTTTTGACTCAATTGTTTTTACATGAGTGCTGACTTAATAACTTGTTAAATGCAGTATTTATGTTTTGTTCATTTTTCTACGTGTGTGTTACATCACAATTTCATAAAAGATTGGAAAATTGAAAAAGGCAATGGCCAAGCCATAGACTCTCTAGCAGCCAACATAGCTAAACACAAACTAGGGTGGAATGCAGAAGTAAATTTCTCACTCTTTAATATGTCCATATGCTCAAAATGCAAGATGACTATAGTAAAACACTTTTCAAATCTAATAGGCTCAAATGAGAAACTGGAAAGAAAAGTGCTCACTATTCTTTAACTTCTATTTTCAATGTAGAAAAGAAAAAAAATGATTCCAGATCAACAAAGCTGTAATTCTCCTCGTTGGTCCCTCTAATAGAAATATTGTAATGGTCCAACTTACCCAGCCGGTACTATTCACTGTTCTGAATCGAAGCATGTATTTTAAAATGGATGAAACAGGTGCCAGCACAGGCCTTTTCCATTTGATCTGAACCATTCTTTTGATGCCCAAAACTGGTTCCACACTGCAAATGTTAGGCGGTTCGATTTTTACTGAAAATAAAAATCATACAGTCCTCATATTTGCAAAAAGATCAGAAAGTGCTAATAATATCCAGCCTAAATTGAAAAAAAAAAAAGACCCTAGAAAAGAAATGATAATGCGTATTTTGTCATTTGATGTATACGAATGCACTAGGAAGGCTGTGCAAAGAAATGCTGCCGCCACCACCATCCCACCCCCCCAAAGTGAAATGTCCAGTGAGGAACATTGTCCTGTGAATTTTCTACAAATCTGTCTGTTACTGATTGGTTCAGATACATGGAGCAGAATGGAGGTAAAAAAAAAAAAAAGAGAGAGAGAGAGAGAGAGAGAGAGAGAGAGACTACATGACCAGCATGGGTTTATTTCTGGCTTCACTGCTCTGTTCCATTTGTCTATGTGCATGCTTTTATGCCAATATGATACTGTTTTGATTACTATAGCTTTATAGTATATTTTGAAGTCAAGTAGTGTAGTGCCTCCGGATTTGTTATTCTTATTCAAAATTGCTTTAGCTATTTGGGGTCTTTTGTGGTTCCATATAATTTTTGAATTTTTTTTTAAATTTCTGTGGAAAATATCATTGGCATTTTGATAAGGATTGCATTTAATCTATAGATTGCTTTGCATGGCATGGTTGTTTTAACAGTATTAATTCTTCTTCTGATGAACCCAGGATATATTTTTATTTATCTGTGTCTTCAATTTCTTTTATCAATGTTTTACAGTTTTCAGTGTACAGATCTTTCACCTCTTTGGTTAAATTTACTAAGTATTTTATTCTTTTTGGTGGGATTGTAAATAGGGTTGTTTTCTTAATTTCTTTTTGGATAGATCTTAGTATTTAGTAACATTTTACTAGGCCCTAGGCGTAGATGATAAAACAAAATTTCTTCAGAGATTAACTGTAAAAATCTGTGTCTTACTAATTTAGACCAAAATTTCTCCTCACTCTAAGTGGCAATTATAGAATATTTATATATCTACTAAATCTATTTGAAAGAGGGAAAGGAAATTTTGGAGTTTTTCTTTTTACTTTTTATCTCGTGACTGGTTTTATTTTTAATACTTTAATTGCTAAAGTATACATGTTCATTTTAAGGGAGTAAAGATAATAGAGGTATATATAAAAAAAGTAAATAATCTTGTCCCTTCCAGGTCCATTGTCATGAGGTAACATCAGTTTACAGTGTGAGGTAAGCCTTCCAAAGAAAATTCTAAAAAAAGAATTTTAAGAAAACTAAGTCAAACATTTCACAAAAGTCTCAAGCCCAGATATCTACCCTGGGAAAAGTCTACCAAAAGTTTAAAGAAGAATTATTACTAATCCTTCAGAAACTATTCTTAAAAGCAAAAGACCAAGTAACACTTTCCAACTCATTCTACAAGGCTAATAGTACCCTGATATCAAAACCAGACAAAGCTATTACAAACAACAACAACAACAACAACAATAAACTAAAATCCCTTGTGAATATAAAAAGCAAAAGGCCTCAAAAAAACCCCTAGCAATCTAAATTCATCAACATATAAAAAGGATTATACACTACAACCAGGTAAGACTTGTCCCAAGAATAAAAGATTTGTTTAATCCATGAAAGTCAGTCAATGTAATACACCATTTTAATAGAATAAAGGACAAAACTTCATGGTTATCTCAATATATACAGAATAGGTATTTGACAAAAACCAACATCTAGTCATGATAAAAACATTCAATAAACTATGAATAGAAGGGAATTTCCTCAACCTTATAAGGGCATCTACAAAATTCCACACCTAACATCATACTTAATAGTGAAAGATTAAATGCTTTCCCTCTAAGATCAGAAATAAGAAAGGGATGTCTGCTCTCACCATTTCTATTCAACATTATATTGGCAGTTCTAAATAGGGCAACCAGGCAAGAAAGATAAATAAAAGGTGCCCAGATTGGAAAGGAAGAAGTAAAACTGTATTTTCAGATGATACAATCTTGGATATAAAATTCCTAAATTATTCACAAAGAAAATTAGACCCCAAAATACAAGTTCAACAAGGTTGCAAGTTCCAAGATCAATACACAAAAAATCAATTGTATTTGTACATTCTAACAATGGACAATCTGAAAATGAAATTAATAAAGCATTTCCATTTACAACAGCATCAAAAATAATAAAACACTTAAGAATAAATTTAACCAAAGAAGTGCAAGATTCATACCCTGAAAACCATAAAACATTATTGAAAGAAATTTTAAAAGAACTGAGTAAGTGAAGAGTCATCCTATGTTTGTGAATTGGAAGATGCTATTGATAGCAATATCCCCATCAAAATTCCACCAGGCTTCTTTGCAGCAATTGACAAGTTGATCATAAAATTTGTATGGAAAAGCAAGGGACCCAATAGCCAAAACAATCTTGAAAGAGAACAAAACTAGAGGACCCATTTAGCCAATTTTGAAACTTATTGTAAAGTTACAGTAATCAAGATAGTGTGATCCTGGAATAAAGATAGAAATATATATCAATGGAATAGAACTGAGAGCCAAGGGGAGAAAAATCTTAAATTTATGATGAATTCATTTGGACAAGAATTCCAGGACAATTCAATTGTGAAAAGAATCATCTTTTCAACAAATGGTACTGGGACAACTGGATATTCCCATGAAAAACATTGAAGTTTGACTCCTGCCTCATACCATATACAAAAATTAATTCAAAAAGGATCAAAGAGTAAATATAAGAGCCAAGACTATAAAGCTCTTAAAAGAAAATATAGCAGTAAATCTGTGTGACCTCAGGCTAGACAATTTTTTTTTTAGATCTGACACAAAGCAAAAACAATAAAAGAAAGAATAAATAAATTGGTCTTCATTGAAATTAAATATTTTTTTCTTTTTCAAAGGACACCATCAAAAATTAAAAAGACAACCCACAGAGGGGAAAATATTTGTAAATCATATATTTGATAAGGAACTTGTACCCAGAATATATAAAGAACTCTTAACACTCAATAATCAAAAGATGAAACAATTTAAAAATTGTCAACGGATTTGGATAAACATTTCTCCAAAGAAGATATACAAATGGCCTATCGGCACGTAAAAAGATGTTCAATATCATTAATCATTAGGTAAATGCAAATCAGCACTACAATGAGATACCACTTCACACCCACTAGAATGGCTATAATCATAAAGATAGACAGTAACTAGTGCTGGGGAAGAAATGGAGAAGTTAGAATCTTTATAAATTGCCGGTGGGAATGTAAAATGGTGCAACCACTTTGGTAAAGTTCGACAGTTCTTCAAAAAGTTGAAGATAGAGTTATCATATGACCCAGCAATTTCACTAGATAAATATCTAAGAAAATTGAAACATATGTCCACACAAAAATCTGTACACAAATATTCATAACAGCAGTATTTATAATAACCAAAAAGCAGAAACCACCCAAATTTCTATCAACTGATATATGGATAAACAAAATGTGGTATATGTCTTTATGTTCAGCTATAAAAAGGAATAAAGTACTGACAAGTGCTACAATATATGGATACACCTTGAAAACATTATGCTACATGAAGAAAACCAGGTAAAAAGGCCGTTTATTGTATCATTGTATTTATATAAAATGTCAAAAACAGGAAAATTCACAAAGATAGAAAATAGATTAGTGGTTTCCAGAGGTTGAGCGAAAGGGGAAAGGAGGAAGAAGGGATTGGGAACTGACTGTAGTTGGGTAGGAAGTTTCTTTTGACAGTGATGAAAATGTTCTGGAATTAGATACTGGTGACATTTGCACATAATGTAAATACGTAAATGATAGAAAACTGATTTGTAAGAGGTAAACTTTATGGCATGTGAATTATAAAACTGTTATTAAAAATATGGCGAAAATGAGTTTTTGAAAAAGAATTAAAAACAAAAAATTAGTGAGATTTTTTTAAAATAAGAGTTTTATTCTCTTCTATATGAGCAATGGTGTTTTGAAAGGGGAACTCCGCTTCTTTGAGTATAATTTATGATACAAACTACAAGAGGAAATCAGGGACTAGCAAAATATCTTTTCTCATTCCTTTCTTTTTTCATTTTATTTTTATCTTTTTATTAAGTTTATTGGGGTAACATTGGTTAATACAATTATATAATTTTCAGGTGTACATTATAATTTGACAGCTATATATTCTATTGTGTGATTACCACCCAAAGTCCAGTTTCCTTTCTTTTTATAATTTGGTCATTTCCTTTCTTCTTCCTTCCTTCCCTTCTTCCCTCCTTTCTTTCTTCCCTCCTTTCCTTCATCAATAAGAAGACAAATTTTTATATTTATCTGAAATAGCCATCTACTATATTCATGAGCGCTGAGTCTACTTTTGAGTCCACAGATATCTCTTTAAAAGGAGATATCTTTTAATAAAAGAATATATAAGCAGATAATATAATACTTACTTATGTTATCTAAGCGCCAGTGTGTTATATCAGATTCAATTATACCATCTGAATTTTGGGCTTCCACTTGAATGGTGTAATTATCTGGGTTTGTTATACTTGGAAGAAAAAAAGAGCACAAAGCCCCATTTTCACTTGTAGAATTACAAATATCATTTTTCTGTCCATAAGAGCTTTAAGAAAAAAATGAATCAACATAAGTTTAGTTTGGAAACACAGCCATACTTAATGTACTAAGAATGTATTTGTTAGTTTCATTCTGGGTTTCTCTTGAATACTGTACAGTCCAGAATTTGGTACCCCTTTCTCTAAATTCCCTCCTCACCTTCCATGTAGAGATAAAAGTTAACCACTTCCTTCCTGCCTGAGATTCTAGAAACCATGGAGACCTCCTTGGAACCTTATAAATCCATTAAAAGCTACCTGTAATTCATCTCTTATTAATGAATTACAAATAATGAATAGGCCTCTAAAAATCCCAGATTCTAGCCTTGAGAACTTATTTTTAAAAGAAAAAAAAATCAAATAGTATTTGTTAAATAATGATAGATACATAAATAGAACTTAAAATGACAGTTTTTAATACATCTATATTTATTGATATAGAAATATGCCCATACTTTATTGTTGATGGAAAAGAGGACATATATTATATACAGAATAATTACATTTATATGAACATATATTTAGAGCTATCTGGAAAGGTCCTCATCAAAATGTTAAAGTTATTACCTTTGGTAGTGAAATTTGGCGTGATTTTTTACATTCTTGTTTCTCAAATTGAATTACTTATTTTTTTTTACCATTGGTATATATTGTTTTCAGAAGATTCATTATTTTCCTAGATAAATGACTTAAAACCTATCACTTAATGAGAACAAGTACACATATTGGTAGGAATCACATGGATATGTACAGCTATAGTCCACACAGCTCTGGGGATTATGCAGGAGATAGACTAGACTGAGAACAGAAAAGGAGGCCCATGCCTAGCAGGTCTGAAGCCATCAAGAAGGGCTGTACATAGGCCTGAGGAAAACCAGGGGTGTTCCTAACTCTACATGAGCAGCTGATGAGAATAATGGCCATCCATAGGGAGCCACGGAAGGGGAGTGAAAGGGATGACTCTTTAAAACAGAAAAATAGGAGTAACTCTATTGAGGTTTCCAGTTTTGCACTGTACTGACACTTTCTGTTCAACACCGGGCCTAGAACTAACAAGTATGGAAGAAGATAAGTCATGTGGACCATTAGCTAAGATGTCACCCCAGCCACTGGATGCATATAGTAGTCACATAGAAGCTGTAATTGAGAAACATTTTACTTTATAAGTGACTTGACTCATGAGGGAATCAACCTCTGCCTCACCCCCTTACTCACACTAACAGCACAAGAGCTCCCATACTTACTAAGTTCTCTTAACTTTGTACCATGTAAAATTGGCTTCTTTTTCTGGACTCCATGTGCAAGTAAAATTTTTCTTATAGTAGAAGACACAAGAAATGTTCTCGGGCTTAGCTGGCAGAACTAAGAAGAAACAAACATATACATACTCAAACATGATAACTTCAATACATAATAAATATTGCCAGCATTGAACATTTTGATGAAAACAGGCTAATCAAATGCTGGATTTGGAGGTTAGTTGCTAGGTATAACAAGTTCTCCTAATCAAGTCAATGGAAAAATCTAACTCCATCTCTTCAATTATTCCCTTTGAAGAACTATTTTTTGAAAAATACTTTTTACATTCTTACTCAAAAGCAACATTTTAGAAGCAAATATTATATTAAAATACCAGGCAAAGTAAAGCATCAAATGATAGAACCACCCTGGATAATTGGGCAATGGATGATGTAGAGAGAAGGGAAAAATATAAAACATTGAACTATACCACACTTCAACCTTATGCATTACTAATTTTTCCCCAGAAGAATGGAATAGAGAAAATTTCTGAAATATCTTTTATTTTATTTTACTTTCTTTTCATTCTTACTCTGCCTTGCACTGGCTGAATCCAAAGCTAGCCACCAAAAACCAATGTAGGAATAGATCTTCCTGGATCCAAATACACCCCCATCAAACTTCAATGCCTTTACTTTCCTGTTCTTCTTTAATACCTCTCCCTAGCTCCTTCAGAAGCTTTGATTAACATATAAAATGCTATAAGCCAGAAAGGGAGTCAAATATCATTAGTGCCACCAGGTATCAGGAGAAGAGAAAGTGTTTCTAAAAAAGATTTTCCATTCCACCTGAGCTCTCTTATGGGGATACATTTGTCTTGCCCTTACTTGTTGGTATATGACAAGAAAGCAATATTCTTACAGAGGTCACTTGATATTGGTATACGGGAGGAAAAAAATCCTGTTCCTTCTACCCTCCTAGGTTCTCCAGCTGGGGCCTTATAAAATTAAGACAAAAAAAAAAAACAGATTATCAAGAGAAAAACAGTTTGTTAATGCATGCAGTACACATTACACAGGAGAAACCTCAACGAAGAGTAACTGAAATAAGTGGTTAGAACATGGGTTTATAAGTGCCCTTTAAAAAACACAATAATTTGTAGAGAAGTGACTAGACAGGAAAAGGAATTTAGGCTTTCAAAGGTGGCAAACTATAGGAAGGTAAATATATGAGGGAAACTAAGAGAGTAAGGTTTGTGTGTGCAGGTCCATCTTGGCACCAACTTTCTGCCTTCTTCATGGGTATAAAACTTTCTCAGGAGAGATTTATGGCAGTCCTCATTTTTCATAAGTATCAGCTTTTAGTCAGATAAAGGAAGCTCCAGGAAGACTTCATTTCTGCCTTACTCATTCTCATTTGCCTCCAGATCAAAATAATACTTTTGTCACAGTGGCATACTCTGATGCCCTACCCTGGCATTACAAAAGAGATTTGTGATAAATAAAATGAATGCTCAGAAATATGGATATTTAAAAACGGATAACTAAAGGCTAGATTTAACACTTGCACACATCTATCTTTCCCTCACATCTTCAAAAAAAAACCTATAACTATCTTCCTACATTTCTAGAAATAACTATTTCCCCTATTTCTGGAAATGAGGGAAAATAGTTACTAACTTTTCTCTAAGAAAGACTGAGAGAATATTCTAGCTTATCAGAGAATTTCACACTTGGAAGAGGAATATTTTTTCAAAATGAAAAAGATGTTCTTAATCATCCCTCTATGCTCTGGTGCTGCTGCAAAGTTAGCATCTTGAAAAATGTCTTGAAATACAAGAAGGACAGGCTGAACAGAGGCCACAGGAAGGATATTTTAGAAGGGAAGTTGGGTGAAACCGGAGCCAGTTATATAGAAGATGGTATAAGTAAAAGGTGATAAGAAAAGAAAATAGGGATAGAAGATAGAAAAAGACAAGTTAAGGGAAAGAGTGCATTGATAGGAGCCATGATGTTCATAATTAGAACTTTAAATTGGATAACTGAGGGTAACTGTTGCTTTCTGAGCTTGCCAGGAGAGGCTAAGTGAGTTGGGGAGACACAGGCCCACCTGCCTGTATTGTCTATAAAATTTCTGAGTGCCATAAGTATAACCCCAGAAGGATACAAGGCAGGTCGTGTCAGGACAGAGGTCACATTCTCATTATCTGTGGGTCACAACTGCCCTCTTGTTCGCCCCTGATTACTACATGTTATGGACTGAATTGTGTACCCCAAGTTCATCCATTGAAGCCCTAACCCCCGGTACTTCAGAAAGCAACCACCTTTGGAAATAGAGCCTTTAAGGCGGTATTAGTTAAAACGAAGCTGTTAGGGTTGTCACTAATCCAATCTAATTGGTGTCCTTAAAAGAAGAGTAGGACACACAAAAGGATGACCATATGAAGAGGCAGCAAAAAGGAAGCCATCTATGATCTAAGGAGAGAGACATCAGAGGAATCAACCCTGCAGCCACCCTGATCTTAGACTTCTAGCCTCCAGAACTATGAGAAAATAAATTTCTATTGTTTAAGCCACTCAGTCTGTGGTATTTTGTTATGGCAGCCGTAGCAAACTATATGATGCCTCTCTACCTTCCCAGTTCCCAATTCCCACTTTTTCCCCTCTGTTTTTTTTTTTTTTTTTTTTTTTTAACATAAGATGTGTTCGAACTAATGAATCTTAGAGCTGCAAGGTACTGTATGGATTTCAGGCCCACAGTCTTAAGTTAAACCACTACAGAAATATGTTGTTTAATCATTTCCCTTTACATCCTTGAAATTTATGACAAATGTGTGAAAAAATATATATTTTTGTTTTTATGTGCATGTTTTACATGAAACCATTACATAGCACAAAAACTACTGAAATAAGCACTTACCATTCCTCTAAGACAGTAGATCTTGACCCTTTGTATGGTCATATCTCCCTTTGATAGTATGATAGGCCATCTCGCCAAATTTGCACATGCGTAAATATACATCAACATGTACACACCACCCACACAAATTCAGGAAGTTCTCAAATCCTCGGCAGCCTACACGTGCCTGTGGTCCAGGTGCCTCTTCGCTCTCAAGTTAACAGTTCTCATCCAAAGAAGGCAATAACAACCACATAATCCATAAAATGGCACAAGCCAACCTACCTGCCAGGCCAAATCTGCAAAGTAGAGGAAGCATCCCCAGTGCCCAGGCCCACATCATCCTCGAGTTCATGCGAACAGGCTGAGGAGAAAGCTAAAAATGTCATCATCAGTCAAGAGTTAGTTTCCCGTCTCTTTTCAACAACTCGATTTCCAATGATAGATTCTAGGGATTTTGAGTGAGAGTACTTTTATTTTTTTTTAGTCCTTTAATCTTATTTTATTTTGTATTTTGGCTCTCATCACATAGATCCCTTTATAATTACTCTACTAAACCCAGTCAAAATTTTGTTTTGTTCACAATTCATTCTACTATATAATATAGAAAGTACACCAGCCACTAAGAATACACTCCAGAAAAAAAGTACTGTGAGTTGTGTGGATCTGAGACCATCCTTTGACCTCTGCCTCAGTTCCAAAGCACTCCAGCCAAATGCAACAACTCGTAATTTCCCAAATGCATCATGGTATTTCACATCTCCATGCTTTGTTTATATGGTTCCTTCTGCCTAGAATGTCCTTTCTGCCTCATTTGCGGCAAATTAATCCATCCTTTCAGAGTAATCTTGAGGATATCCATCTCTAAATATCCTCCCTGAACTCCCAGATAGAGTTGGCCAGCTGGTCCCTCCATGTGTCCCACCTCCCTCCCTGCCATCTATACTATAGCATGTGTCACACGGAATGGCTTTTCCAGTGTGCCTGTTAGATTCTCTTCACAGAGGGAGCTCCTGAAGAGTAGAGCTTCTCTTATTCCTCTTTGAAGCCTTAGTGTTTAGGGTAGTACCTGATACATGGTAGACATTCAATATGTTTGTGGAATTAATTAGAACAAAAAGACTGCTGGTTCCTCTTCTCATCCCAGATGAGATGGTGGGATAACCTAAGAATAAAGCAAATGTAAAAGCAACACTTCATTTCAGGAAGAAATAAATGATGCTACATGTTCATCTGAAAGATAGTTATAGGAAAAAAAAAAAAAAGAAGAGTGCTCAATAAAATTAATCATTTGAGAAATATGCATGTGTAGTATTTCTGGAGAAGACCACAAGGATAAAATCTCATGTACAAACCAAGTGACATACCTAACTAATTGAAAATGCCTAAAGCAATAAAGCAGAATGAGGACTTGGATTTATAATAATATCATCATGAAATAGTAAGAGATGGATTACATAACAGGAACAGTGAACTCCTGTTACTCAGTAGCAGTAGTTACTCTTTCAAGAAAAAAACAGTTTGATGTAAATGAGTGCAAAACTTAAAGGAAAAAATGTTAATTTTTCAATGTAGAATAAGTGTGTTCTTTAAAAATTAATTGAAACACTTTCAAAATATAGAACTTTCAAAAGTCTAATTATTCAGAACTTTGTCTTAATTTTCTCTGTCTCTTAGCCAAAAGACAGGCTTTTACAAGTTCTGAAAGCATTCTGGAAAGGGAGGAAGGCCTAACCATGGAAACTATAAAAGCTATAATGCCGACAGTCTTAATGGAATAAATTAATAATTTAGGTGCTAAAGCTAAAACTGTTATTCTGATATGAGGTCTTGCATTTTTAAAATCTTATCAACAGCAAACGTTGAATAAAATTAATATATAAAATATTTTTAAGTAATGGTAATTATTGCTTGACTCCTTTGCAATGATCATCATTTGTGAAATTAAAAACAAACAAACAAAAATCAACAGTACTAAATTATACCCAGAGACAAAGCTAAAAAATTTGCAATAGATGAAGAGTGTGGCATTCTAGAAGCTGGCACTGCCTGAGTGCTAGCCCTGGCACTCCCACAAATTAGCTGGTGACCTCAGGTGTTCTTATTCATTTAGCACCGTTCCATCCAGATATTAGGTACTTGGAATAAAAGAAGAGCCTGCCCCTGACTTCATTCTAGTTCATTGGTTTTTAACGTGGAAATGGGGGTCAGAGGGTAAAGAGAATAGCGAATTCCAGAGTGAGCTACTATTACTAATGGTTCTGTGTCATATTCCTCAAATGGGTTTGAGAAGAAAAAAGGGTTGAGAACCATTATCAACTTGCTGAGATAGAAGCATGAATAGTAACTGCAAAGATCACATGGCAAATGCTGTAATTATAACAGTGCAAGAAGAGCACGGAGTATCTAAGATGAGGAATGAGTTACTGACTGAGGAATGACAACAAGTGTTGCGAGTATGATGATGCCCCTCATTCTAAGCTCACTTGTCTTCCAGTGCCTTTTCCACTTACCCTCACACAGCAAAGAACCAACACCAAGTGGTTGCTTGTTGGTAGTAAATGCTGAGGAACAAATGTGAGGTGCTTCCCAGGAACTTAGAAATAAGTTCGACTGAGAGTTTATCTAGCAAAATCTGTGCACAAAAACAATTCTAGTTATCTGTGGGAATAAATCAAAAATATTTGGGTAAGTATGCAACAGAAGAGCTTGAGTTCACTCCGAACTCCAGCCAAGGAAACCTGGGTATAATCTCAGACAGTTGGATCTGGAAAGTCATCATTGTAATTTAGTTGTAGGAACCTTTTCAACTAATTGTATCCTAAATGGGAGACATTGAGAACAGAAAGGAGGGGTCATCTCAGAATGTAAACTATTGATGGTTAAGAAAGATAGAAATGGGCAGTATTTATTGAGTACTATCTATGAGAGGAAATGGTGAAATTTTCTGTTACTGGAGCAATATACTCTAAAACAGGGCAATCATCAGATATCATCACCACAGCCTTGATGAAAGATATCTTGAAACCAAAAATCAGCTTGCTCTGCTTCTATAAAGCTTTCTCTGATTACTAAGATTTAGCAGAAGGGGAGGCCCTTCTGAATTCATCAAAAAGACTATCCTCCCTTTGTTTAAACACATTAGTCTCTTGAAGTCTTTTCTTTTTATTTATCTATTTATTTCTTTTAGATGAGGCAAACCTTAGTTGACCTCACAGATTGCAAGGACCTTTTCAGCTTACAATTCTTTTTTAAATTTTTTATTCCTACAGCACCTGGTCTTCCTAGGTAGTCCCCTGTTCACATACTAACCAGGCACGACCCTGCTTAGCTTCCGAGATCAGACGGGACTGGGCTTATTCAGAGTGGCATGGCCAAATAGTCTTGAAGTCTTAAATGAGGTGAATCAGCCTTCCCAAATCTGAGTCGTTCTAGGTACAGCAAGAAAGTCACAAAGATTATGCCACGCTCTTGAGGAAAATCACCAAAACTTTGCCTGCATTCTCCGAGTTATCAGCCCTAACTTTTAAAATAGCAGGAGCTTTGAAAAACTGGTCTTCAGTAAGAGGTCACTTCCTAGAACTATACAGTTTCTCATTAGTGGGACCACATTTGTATACAGCATTTAATGGAGCCTTAGAATTCTCAGACAACACTATGAACATTCCGTGCTGTACAAAAGGACTCGTACAATATATAGTGATGCCACTTAAGTAACTTGTGGTATATTATCTTTAAAGGTATGAACCTAGTAGTAGCAGCTACTGTTGGGAATACAGCGACTAGAAACAAATCCAAACAATTATTGCTTGTCATTGGCAGACAAGGAAAAGAGGGGAAAAAAAAAAACAAAGGAAATACGGTCTCTGCCAGTTGATGCTAAAAACTTCAACATGTTAAATAATCCCTGCTTTGCCACATCCTGTTTCACGTGACCTAAGAGAAAAGGGTGTTGCTTTTCAACTTTCTGGCAAACACACACACACACTCAAAAACACACACACACTCCCCTCAACCCCCGCTCCCAGGCTGTCCTTTGGTGATTCAAAAGTTCCCATTCAAGGCTGAGTCCTGGATACTAAGTTTCATCTGATTTCATTTGTATGAAAACGTACCATTATGTGGTTTTCCTACTTTCATTCATCCATTCATTTATTCGTTCATTCATTCATACATTCACTCAACTAATGTATACTGATACCCATTTTGTGCCAGGAACTATGCATGGTATGAGATTGGATTTTTAAAGAATGGGCAAAGGAGGAGGAGTAAATTCTAGGGACAACACTCTGATCCTAAGTTCATGAACCTGTAAACTCTAATGCTGAAAGTGAGGAAGCAAGCAGCAAGCTGCCCAGCCACATTCAGTCCTTCTAAATTCCTTACAGACCAGCAGAAATTGGTTTATAGTTTTACTCCTTCTGATCAAGTTGAAGTGTTCACTGTTCTCATTCTTGTTTACATATAGATTTGGAGCCTGCAGTAATAATAATAATAATAATAATAATAATAATAGTGATAATAGCTTTATATTTATAAGCACTTTCACACATAGTATCTCATTTGATCCTTGCACCTTTGAAATAAATGAAGCAGATATTTGTAGGTTGACTCATGAAATTGCTATTTTCATAGAACAAAAACAGTCAAATATTGGCAATTTCAGCCTAAAAAATTAATAATATCTCTTTAGATGAGTTAATTTATTACATACCTTACTCAAGATGAGATTAAGAGCTATCAGCATGGTGAATATATTGTATAGCTGAAAATTGCTAAGAGGATAGATCTAAAAACTTTCAGCACCAGAAAAAATTTTTTGTAAGTATGTATGGTGACAGATGACAACTAGACTTAGTGTGGTGAAAATTTTGAAAAAATACAAATATTGAATTATTACGTTGTACACCTGAAACTAATACAATGTTATACGTCAATTATATCTGTTTTTTTTTTTTTTTTTAAAGGGCTGTCAGATAACTACATTCAGTTTTGAAGTCTAAAACCCATTTGAGGTGCAGACTGCCTTCATACAAAGAACATTTTGAGATGGCCACGGCAAGACTGGCAAAAACACAATCATGATGTGACAGAGAGTGTCTACAAATGCAAATGCTAGATTTGTCTACAATTGCGCAAATTATATCTTGTCCTTCTAAAAACCCCTGTAGAGTTGGTATTATTATCTGTACTTTAAAGATATGGAAGTTGAGGCTCAGCAATATTATGAAACCAGTCCAAAAATCATATAGTTTGTAAGTGGCATAGCTGGGATTCAAACCCATGATTGTCATTCCAAAGCCTAGACTCTCTCCACCAAAATTAAGCAGTTGCTATTAGTGACTTACTCTCAGTCCTCCTGCCCAAACACCAAGACACACAAAGATTATCCTCTGAGTCTCCTAGGTCTATTTTTTCTCTATCCTAGAAATTCCAGAAAATAAATCTATTATGTTCATATATTCCCCCCATCCCAACTTCTGAGCCCCATGACTTCCCCACCTCCAGCATTTTAAACTATTAACTACCAAAAGATTAGGTGCCCTATAACTATCAACAACCAGTCTAACCAAGGAATACATCATATGGTTGGTTCTGATTCATAGTTTCGCCAAATAAAGCAGAAAAAGACTATTATGAAATAGTAAAAGAAGCCCAATTTGCAAGGGTTTACGTTATCAGATTCTTCTAAATAAGTGTGGTACTCACCTTCCCTCAGCAGGTGGTGTCCTGTAGCTGTTCTGCAGGTTCAAAGAATCTGCATCAAAGGTGCCCTGTCCCCTATAGCACACGTCAAGGCATGGGAGTGACTTGGAATTTATGTACATGGAGATGTGTGAATATTTCCTCTCTGGCCGTTTGGGGATTTTCCTTTCCTTTAAGCCAAGCCCAAGCCAGGGTGGCTCTTATCCCACTTATTCAGGGAATTGAAATGCATTATTGTAAGTACAAAAAAAAAAACTGCTCCTGTGAGACTACTCAACTTTGAAAGTGCCATAAACAATTAAAAGGAATGCCTAACTTTAAAATTTTTTCTTCAAGATGATATCCTTATAAAAGTGGTAAGGGATGAAATGCTGAGAGCACATATCTTTACCTTGAAAAAAGAAATATGTAATTATGTAATTATCTTTAAACAAAAGAAATGAAGAAAATAACAGTAACTCAAAAAAATGGAAGGGGGAGGCTCCGCCCAGGAAAAGAACTGCCAAGAGAAGGAAAGCACGCTGAAAGAAGAGGCAGGTGCCCAGCTAAGCCGCCGACTTAGCAGCTTATCACGATGATTTACGGTGATATGTGGCACTCTTATCATGCAGCAGGCACAGTACTAAGAACTTTAACATTTAATCTTCAAAACATTCTTATGACATCAGTAGTATTTTTATTGGCATTTTACAGATGAGGAAACTGATGCCAAAACAATTGAAAAACTTGTCCAAAGTGGTGAATCCAGGAACAGGATCAAGGCAGCCTGACCCTCAGTTCTCTATAAATCAAAAGGTTAAATTAGATGATTTCTGGGATCTCTTAGAGCACAACAATTTTACATCTTTTTGTTACTGACAAAATCATTAAAAAAAAAAAAAACAGATTAAGGAAGAGATTATGGTGCAAAAGGAAAGAAATCCAACCCAAGCTTTAAAATAAGATATGCCTTTCTAGCTTCATACGTTTTTTATTTTTTTATTTAGTTTCAAGTACATAGTACATTGATTAGACATCTATATAGTTCATAAAACGGTCCCCCAATTGCACCCTCCCTCCCCTGACCCTCCACCTAGCCAATGTATTAATGCTAACTGCATTCCCTATGCCGTGCTCCCCATCCCTGTGACCATCCCTCGGCTGCTAATTGGTATTTCTTTAGCTCTTCACCCCAGTCTCCCAGCCCCACAAACCCTCTCCCCTCTGTCTGACACCAAATTGCCCACTCTATTTGTGAGTCTGTTTTTGATTAGTTTGTTCTTTTTATTCCTTAGATTCCACATGTAAGTGAAATTATATAGTGTTTATATTTCTCTGTCTGACTGAAATACCTTCTAAGTCTGTCAAAGCAATATCTTTTTCCATCCTCTTCCTTTTCATATGTAGGGGTCTTGTTTTCTTATCCTTTCAGCCACTCAGTCTTTTGCTTGGAGCACTTAATTCTTTTCCATTTAAGGTACTTATTGACAGGAATGTAGTTGTTATCATTCTTTCTTCATGTTTGTGATAGATGTTTTTTGTTCTTAAAGAAGTCCCTCTAACATTTCCTGTAATACTGGCTTGGTGGTGATAAATTCTTGTAGCTTATTTTTGTCTGGGAAGCTCCTTATCTGTCCTTCCACTCTAAATGATAGCTTTGCTGGATAAATTATTCTTGGTTGTATATCCTGGGTCTTCATCCTATTCAATATTTTTGCCAAGCCCTTCTGTCTTACATAGTTTCTTTTGAGAAATCAGCTTCCAGTCTTATGGGTTTTCCCTTTTACGTAATTATTTGTTTTTAACTTGCTGCTTTTAATACTCTTTCTTTGTATTTAACCTTTCATATTTTCATTATGATGTGTCTTGGTGTGGGCCTCTTTGGATCCCTGATGTTGGGAAGTCTCTGAGCTTCCTTGGCTTTTATGCCCATTTCCTTCACCAGGTTAGAGAAGTTTTCCATCATTTCTTCAAACAGATGTTCAATATCTTGATTTTCTTCAGTTACGTCGATCAGACGAATATTTGGAGCCTTAATAGTGTCCCATATCCTCTTAAGTTATTTTTATAGTCTTGGCATCTTTTTTCTTGCAATTCTGATTGAGTGTCCTGATTGGCTTTCCTGTTCTCTAGGTAGGGCATTTGATCCTCTTCTTTATTCACTTTGTTTATTCCTTTGTTTATTCCATTTAATATACTTCTCACCTCAGATGATGTGTTCTTCATTTCAGACTGGTTCCCTTTTATAATTTCCATTTCTATTTTTACGGGTTTTTTTTATCTCTTTGTTGAAGTTCTCACTGAATTTATCTACACTTCCCAAAAGATCATTGAGCATCTTTATAATCAGTGTTTTGAACTCTGCATCTGTTAGATTACTTGACTCCGTTCTATGTGGATCTCTGTTCTGTTCTCTCATATGGTTTCTGCTTCTTTGTCTCCCCATTTTGGCTGCCTTTCTGTGTCTGTTTCTATGTACTAAGCAAAGCTCCTAAGTCTCTTGGTCTTATTAATGTGGATTTGTGAAGTAGGTGTCCAGTGGTACAGTCCTGAGAGGGGTTCAGCTATAAGCCAAACTTAGCCCAAGACTCTACCCCTCCTGGGCCATCTGTTAAGATTCAGCAAGCAATCCACAGATGCTATGCTTATAGTTGCCTCAAAAGGCCACACCAGAAACTGAGGCCAGCTGGCTCCAGTGTGAGTCTAGGCGCTGCTCAGCAAGGAGCATCTGACTCGCTGAGGGTATACCTGGATGTGGCTTGGGTGAGGCCCGAGTTGGGGGAGGCAAAGTTTCAGGAAATCCTCTGGGCAGAGTGACCTCTCTTATCCAGTTTGATGACATCACGACTATTGCAGGGCTGTGTCCACACACTGGGAGTGGGGAGGGCTCAACAGAGAACAATGGATATCTCAGGCACTTCCGTACAAAGTGTGTCTCACCTCAGACCTCACTGTGACACTGTCTCCCTGTAAGTCCCTGGTGCTCACTGCACGCAGCTAAATCGGCACTGGTGTTCAGAGTGAGCAGATCCGTCACTGTGAAAATCCGCTTTCGGACACGGCCCCTTTAAGAGTCTTCTGCCGCTGCTGCAGCCTCCACTTTCCTCAGCCACTTGGGATAGGGCAGCCCCACATCTTCACCCTGTCCTACCTTCTGCTGTTGCAGGGTGATTTCCTGGATTTCCTCCTAGTTGTATGGCTTGTTCCTCTAGATCCCAGGCGATTTTTCCTTGCTGCTACTCCTTGTTTCCGTCACAACTTTGATTTGGTCGCCAGTGAGATGAACAGAGCCTCTATCATCTACACCATTATTTTTTCTCCCCCTCTAACTTCATACATTTTATGAACAAAGTGATATAAGCTGTTAAAGGATCTGCTTCAATGAAGGCAAGAAAGCTAACAAAAATTTGAGAAAGGCCTATATCAGAAAAGGGGAAACATCTAATGACCAAGATTAAATACAAGACACAGAAGTATATTCCTCTGAAGGCCATGACAAGAATGGCCAAAGCAAAAAGTTTGTATGTGACAATGAAGGAAAAGGCTGGACTCAACTATGATACTCAGTGTACTGCTAGCTCTGGGTGGTTTAAATGATTTAAGAATCATTATCCATTGCATAATGTGAAAGTAAACAGTGAGTCTGCAAATGCTGATGTGAAGGCAATTGAAGAATTTTTAGAAACTCTAGATAAGTTGATTGTGGAGGAAAATTACTTGCCAGAGCAAATATTCAATATGGATGAAACCTCCCTATTCTGGGAACAAATGCCTGAAATGACTGTCATCTGTAAGGAAGAGAAGTCAATGACAAGTTTCAAGGCTTTTTAAGGACAGATTAACAGTCTTGCTTGGGGGCAATGTTGCAGGCTACAAATTGAAACACTTGTGATCTGGCACTGTGAGACTCCCTCCAAACACGACCTCTTTGATCCAACTAATGGATCAAGGAGTTATAGCAGCTTTTAAGGCCCATTACCTTTGCCCAGGCTATGGCTGTAGTTGAGGAGGACTCTGAGAAGACATGAGTACAATTCTGGAAGGACTACTACATCTATGGCTGAATCAAGAATCTTCACTGGGTTGGAGTGATATCACCAAAGAGTGTAGGAATGGCATCCGGAATAAGACCTTCAAGAGGTTTGTCCATGACTTCAAAGGATTTATCAAGGAGGAGGAAGTTCCAAAAACCAACAAGGCTGTGGCTGAGATGGCAAACAACTTTAACCTGGGTGTGGATAAAGATGACGTTAAGGTGTTCCTAGAGGTGGTTCCTGAGGAACTGACTAATGAGGAGCTGTTGGAACTGGAACAGCAATGCATAGCTGAAGAAGAAACAAGAGAAAAAGAAACTGCAGGAGAAGAAAAAGAAGAATCCCCCCTCCCCCAAGAAAGTGCACAGTGAAGGGTTTAGCAGAAGTTTTGGCAGACCTCAACATACTCCTTAAAAAGTTTGAAAACATAGATTCCATCGAAGATTTTCATTAATAGAGAGGAATGAATGTTCATGGTGCATTATTTGCTTATAAGAAAAAAATGAACCAGGCAAACCACCCTGGATATACTTCTGAAAAGAGTGGCCCCTCTTCAGAAAGAGACTTAGGCAGGTCTTTCAGGAGGTATTACAGAAGAAGGCATTGTTACCATAGGAGATGACTGCTCCATGCGAGTTATTGCTCCTGAAGACCTTTCAGTGGGACAAAATGTGGAGGAAGAAGACAGTGATACTGATTATCCTGACTGTGTGTAGGCCTAGGCTAATGCGTGTGAGTTTGTCTTAGTTTTTAACAACAAAAAAAGGTTTAAAAAGTTAAAAAATAATAATTTTAAAATAGGAAAAACTTATAGAATAATAATATAAAGGAAGAAAATATTTTTGTACAGCTGTTCAATGTGTTTGTGTTTTAAGCTGTTATTACATAAGTCAAAAAAGTTAAATAATTTTCACATTTATAAAGTAAAAAGGTTACAGAAAGCATAGGTTAATTTATTAATGAAGAAAAATATTTTTATAACTTTAATATAGCCTAAGTGCACAGTATTTGTAAAGTTTACAGTAGTGTACAGTAATGTCCTAAGTTTCACACATTCAGTCACCACTCACTGACCCAGAGCAATTTCTTGTCCTGCAAGCTCCACTGATTTTAAGTGCCCTATATAGGTGCGTCATTTTTTATCTTTTATACTGTGTTTTTACTGTACCTTTTCTGTTTAGATATATTTAGATATACAAATACTGACTGTTATAATTGACTACAGTATTCAGTACAGTAACATGTTATATAGGTTTGTAGCCTAGGAGCAATAGGCTGCACCATACAGCCGAGGTGTGTAGTAGGCTAAACCATCTAGGTTTGTGTAAGTGCACTCTATGTTTGCACAATGATTAAACTGACTAACAATGCATTTCTCAGAACATACCCCCATCCTTAAGGGACACATAACTGTACACTTGACCAAAGTTACACTGAGGCTGAAAGAGAAGAGACTCAAACCATGCACTCTGGGATTTCAACTCAACTCTACAAACATAACCCAAAGTCAGGTCCTGTGCTTGGCACTATGGAAACAGAGTAGAGGAAGGCAGAAGCCCCACCCAGGAAAGGTTCACAACTTAAGTGGGAAAACAGACATGTCAACAAGGTGCTATAAACCCAAGTGGCGAATGCTGTCAAAGAGGTGTGTATAAAGTGCTACAGGAAATGGGAAAGAGAGCCAGTAATTCTGCCCTAAGGGCAGAAGTGGATCCCAGGGACATTTTAGCATTACATGTACTTTGGAAATAAATGTACAAAATTGCAGTATAAAGTAACAAACATTCCTGGCAGAGAGGCATAAGAGCCAGACATTTACTGGCACTTGGAAAGCCATGCTGGTAGGACCCTGACTGCATGTCCTGTGGTGAGTCAAAGAATGGACCTCTAGAACCTTAGAATATGACCGTATTTGGAAAAAGGGTCTTTGCAGATATAAGTTAGGTAAGGATCTCTAGATATGACCATCTGGATTAGGCTGGGCCCTAAAGCCAATGACCAGTGTCCTTACAGGAGACAGAAAAAGAGAGACAAACACAGAGAGACACAAGGGAAAAGTGATATGACCACAGAGGCAGAAATTAGACTGATGTGTCTACAAGTCAAGGAGCATCAAGGACTGCCAGAGCCACCAAAATCTAGGCGAGAGGTATGGTACAGAAGGAAGGAACCAACCTTGCTGATAGCTTGCTTTTGGACTTTCTGCCTCCAGAACTGAGAATAACTGTCTGTTGTTATTAGCAATCACGTCTGTGGTAATTTGTTACAGTAGCCCCAGAAAACCAGTATACACCCCCGTGCCAGGTTACATGTGATTCATAGGCCAGGCTGATCTATTAGATTCACCAAGGAGCATGGAACTGAGTCATCTAGATGGTGGTGGGCAATGGGCCTATCAGGTCATGGGTGCTGGAAGCCATGTTTTAGCAATAAAAAGGTTCTCAGAATAAAAAGCAAACAAGTATATTTTTTTTTCAATAGAGTATGTTGCTTGTTTCAGGCCCCAGTCTAGATATTCAAATCAAGAAAGAGGATGAAAAAGGAAAGAGTATGAAATGATCTAGAGACTGAACAAGCATAGTTCTACTAACCACCATTTACATCCCTCCACAGAGTAGCTTGTGGTCCCTCTGCCTTGAATCAGGTCTCAATATCTTATATGCTAGATTGATTACTTGATTCCTTCAGCCTCTAAACATAAATTAGTATCTACTATGTGCCAAGGATTGTGGTAGGCCCTGTGATACAAAGATGAAGATCTCAGTCATTAACAGTATCTGGGCTCTTCATAGGGTAGGTATAGAAATGGGCAATTACTACACAATGAGAAAAATACAGGAGTGAAGAAAACATAGGAATGTTCAGGGCAAGCATTTCACTTTGCCTGGGAAGTTCAGAGAAGGCTGCACGAAGGAGCAAACATTTGAGCTAAATCCTGAAAAATGAGCAGACATACACCAGCAGAATAAAGCAGCAAAAGGCATTCCAACAGAGACTGCACAAAATCAGGAAGGTGGAGAGAATGACACTTCCAAGAGCATCGAGTCCTTCCACATGCCATCCCTTCTTCCTGCCCTCACCCCCAGGGCCCATACATCTGCAGGAGTCTTTTGTTTGGGGCTCCCTCGACAGTGAGACACCCCCCCACACCACACACACACCTGTGCTGATGCAGTGGGCCCTTCCAAAGGAAGAAGTGGAACCGGGGGGGGGGGTGGCTTTCTCTGCTTCAGACTCTATACAGTCATTTAGTAAGTGATTAAAGGCTTGACTGTCACTCATTTTGGCTTGTTGTTTAATCCAGTACTCCAACATCTGGTAGCTCAGCTCTCTGCAGCTCAGTTGAGTTTCTGCCACTACTCAGTCAAGCAGAATGCAGTAAACCAATTTGAACACAAAACTTGGGAATAGTCAGAGGTTCTTAAGAAGTCTATCAGCCAGAATTTCCATATTGTTCTTGTTTAAGCAAATGTTGAGCAATTGATACTTATTAAACACAGAGTTGGATGTGCTAGATATGACAAACCTCAAATATCAAATGGGAAACAATTCACAACACTGAAAATATATATTTGGATGACAAAATATGTGGTTCTTATGAGAAAGAAATTTAGGGAACGGAGGAAGCATCATGAATTATAGCAATTAAGGAAAGCTTTGTGAAAGAAGTGTGACTTAGATGGAACGATGAACTAGTAAAATGTGGGTAATTAGTGGAATATAAAATTCCCAAAGAATACAAAGAGTCCTTTTTTCACACTGAGAAACATTTTGCAGGTTATATTTTCTATTTTTGTAAATTAGATGTGTAAGCCCCTATAACAAAATAGTTTCCTCTGCAGAATGACATGTAGTAGGATGTATGATGTTTTTCAGAAATTCAACTTTAATTGTTTTGACTACATTCACTTTCTTTTAGTTTATATTCCTCAAATCCAAAGCAATGGATTTACAGAAAGGGCAGCTTCAATGTTGTCCTCCATGGTTGTTTACCTAATCCACTACGTGGCAATTAATACGTAATATTCAGACTTGCCAGCCATTGTACTGGAAAGAGTCATCTGGCTCCAAAAAGGTGTAATAATCTGGTCTGAATAGCTTCACACTGAATGTTTATTAGAAATAATTAAGTTTTGAAAACAAAGGTTTACTTTTGGAAAACTGTCTTCCCTCCAGCTGTTCAATTAAATTAGTTTATTTATTAACATCACTTTCAACTCTGCATACTTTAAAATAGGTTTGATAATATTTTCAGACCACAAATATTTCTTGAGTACTTTCTCAGTGCCAGGCAGAAGTCCCTGCCTTCCTAGAGCTTATAATCTAAACTCAGTACAGATTCTACTTACGCTGTCAATACAGCCACTAGTCTCATGTGACTCAATTTAATAAGAAATCCATGACTGTTCCCAAGAACACCCCATTTCATCAGTATTGAGCACTTGAAACTTTTTAAATTTTATTAATCTAAATTTAAATTTAAAAACAGACTTGATTCAGCTATTGGAAAACAAAAAAAGTGTTAGAATATCTTGAGTATGTGATTCTGTACTGGTATGTGAGTCATAATTTATTATATTATGTATATTTTATAAACCTAAATACTGATCAAGTATTTCCAATGAAAACAGCATACAAATTGAGATGGGAGGTAGTTGCAAAATATGTACTGAATTCCAAAGATTTAGTACAAAAAATGCAAAATACCCCAATAATTCTTACATTGATTACATGTTCAAATGATATTTGGGATATATTGATCACATTTGTGGCTCACCTTTTATTTCTATTGGACAGCACTGCTCTGGAGCAATGATTTGCCCAAGGAATGCTTGAGCACAGGGCTACTTAGTAATTTCTACGGTACTTGAAATCATGCTCATTCTTTCTATTCCCTTTCTCCTTGTTTCCCTTGCTTTCTTCTCCCTCCCTTCCCTCTAATAGTGTGATGTGCACTAAACTCTTAAGAGCTAGAAAGATTAATGACCCAGAATTTAAATGATTCAAGGCGATCTAACTCTTATTGTTTGAGAATTTTAATTACAAAAAAAATCCATAGTGGAATGACTTCGCAATTCTAATATATTATGAGTAGCTTAGTAACTCAAGGGAAAGGTGTCCAAGAAATAGCTTTGCATTTCCCCATGGACAAGCTCAGAAGTAGTTTTTTAAAAAGTCACTAAAAACTTCTTAGATATATTTTTTAAAGTTTTAAAATCACAAGTCCTGAAATATTAATGAAAGATAAATTTTATTATTTTATTCTAAATTACATTTATTTTATAAATATCAGATATTAGCTAAATAAAATTATAATGGAGAAGAGCTTTCATGAAAGCATTTTAAGCTATCATAAAATGAATTTATTAAGTTATTATTATCTGTACTTCTATGGTCACTCTCTATAGCACAGTCAGGTGGCAGAAAACAGGGAAGGTGTCTTAAGATCCTCTTAACAGTTTACACAGATTCCTTGCTATCTGAAGCAGATCAAGAAATTAGTTTTTGTCCTGACTCAGTTTAATAAGGAATCCAATGACTGTTCCTGAGAACGCCCCATTTCATCAGTATTGGCAAAGACTGCTAATTGATTCCTGGACAGAAGGCTGTATTTTCCAGTCTTCCTTAAAATTAGGTATGACTAAGTTCACAACAGTGGAATGTTAAAAGAGATGTATATGCTATTTCCTTGCCTGACTCAAGAAAATCTTTCAATACATATCCGCCTCCTCTCTCTCCTGCCCATACTCTTTTCTTTTCTTTGGCTTGTCGAAGAGAAACACAGAGACCTTGGCAAGCCATGTATCAAAGATTGCAGAACCACATGATGGAAGAAGCCTAGAATCCTAAATAACTATTTGAGAGGCCACCTACCTAGTAGGGCACCCCCTTTAAACAGTCAGGTGAGCAAAAATCATACATCTATCTTGCTAAGTCAGCAGCTAGTGCCACCTTCATAGATACAATCAGTGACTCAAAGGACTGTAATTTAGCCTAAGAATAAACCATTTTCACAACTCTTGGTGTCACCATTGAGCAGCAAGATAGCACCACATCCCTTGAGTCCATCTTTTCTCCACCCTTTACCACTCCCAAGTATTCCATTTGCAAGAGTGTGACTGAGTAGACCTATAAACATGCTAAGAAAGAAAGAAATGGCCTATAGACATATGAAAAGGGCTCAACATCAGTAATCACTAGGCAAATATAAATTCAAACCACAGTAAGTGGCTAGAATAAAAACACCAGCAATACCAAGCAATGGTGAGGATACAGTGCAAATGGAACACTCTCACAATACTGGTGGCTATGTTAAATGGTACAACCATTTCTGGGAAACTCTTTGGCTGTTTCTAATAAAGTTAAACACATACCTACACCATTATCCAGCAAATTCCACTCCTACGTACATATCTAAGAGAACTGAGTGCTTATGTTCACCAAAAGACTTGTAGAAGAATATTCATAGGAAATTTATTCATAATAGTAAAATACTGGAAATTCAAATGCCCATCAACAAGAAACTGGAAAAACAATTTGTAATATATTCACATGACAGAATATTGTACAATAAAACAGAACAAACTATTGATATGCACAACATGAATGAATCTCACAGATATTATGCTGATCAAAAGCCAGGAACAAAAGAAAGCATATTCTATGATTCCATCTATACGAAGTTCAAGAACAGGCAAATCTAATTTATGGTGATAAAATCAAAACAGTGGTTACCTCTGGGCAAGGGAGTTGACTAGAAAGATGCAAGAGGGTGATAAAATTATTACATATTTTGATTTGAGTGATGGTTATAAGTAGTATATACATAGGTAAAAATTTAAGTCATCCAATTAAGATTCATGCATTCTGTTACAGGTAAATTTTACTTTAGAAAAAAATTTTTAATTAACTTTTAAATTAAACTTCTCAGTAAGAACTTGAGCTGGCATTCAAATTTAGGTCAGTTTGGGTCTTTTCACCACAGTAGGGTTCATTTTCCTACTGAATTATATACGCAGATGAGAAAACTATAAGTATTCTCTGTTACTATTTAAATACATGATTTAAATCACTCTCTACATATTTTATTCATAACATCCACACTACTATAAACTGCAATTATTTTGGCACTGAAACAGTCTATATTCTACTTCAACTGCTGGTATTAACTTTGTGGCACTATATCAACAGTAATTCTGTTTATGGAATTGAAATAAATTATTGGAACCAAACTTTCCACCATTCCAGATGACTAGTAACCCAATAAGATAACTCAGCTGAAGAATAAACATGTTAAGATGAAACTGTCAGAACTTCTATTGCATTTAACTAGGAAGAACACTTAGCCAATTAGCACGTGTGGAATATCATGGATAAATCTCCAGTGGTGGAATATCCTAAGATTGATGAAACAATTGATAGATGAAGAATACAGCAAGATGCCAAAATGATCGATTAATAAGTATCACTTATGCCTTTGTGATATTTATAATAGAAATTCAACCACTACAGTTGCAAATGTGATCTCTGACTTGTTTCTCAACTATCTAACATTGAAATACTACAATAAGACTTGAACATTAAAATACAAGTATACCAACATTCAGCTATGATACCCTACATTCTTACATAAGGGTGCTGCTCTTAAAAAATATTTTATTGTAACTGCACGAACTCTGTGACTTCACTGGATGGAGATGAACATGGAAAAAGAACATTATTGTCTTCCTTTTATATATAAGCAAACCAGACCTAAAGCAGGTGACATAGTGTTGGCACCACACAAATCAAGAAATAAAGCCAATGTTAAGACTATTCCAATGATCTATTTAAGAGTCATGCCCATCTTGTTATACGGGAGCTTCAACTCATGCACATAAGTTTTTGAATATTTTATATGTTTTGATTTATTAAAAATTTTAACCCCCCACACAGTATTTACCCTCCCAAAACTAAGAGGGAAATCAAATTAAAATAGATATATCCAAGACTTTGGGATAATTAATAAGTTAATATATTCAGAAGGGGAGGAAAAGTTATTTTTTGTTCCTGAATGGTGAAAAAGAATCTCAAACACATGAGAATCTGAATCCAGAAAACACTGATGGAGACAAATCTTTCGAGGAATTCCCAGACAAAATCCCCCACAAAATAAATTCCAGTGCCCTGCTTTGACAATCTGAAAATCATCTCCTAAATTATAGCAAAACAGTGAATCACTTATGGAAAGGATTAATGAAGGGTTAATTTACCTGAATCGCCAGCTCCCAAACTGGTGGACAGATTTCATTCGCTCACTTCAGTTTCCAGCTCCGCAGTGTGCACCCTGTTGTTCCTGCCTGTCCTCTTTCTACTTTAAATTCTTCATGGCACCACCATCTGCCTCTAGAGCTGGAGTTCCCCGGCCCTTTGGGTGGGTCTATGAATGGATTCAGAGATGTTGATAAATCCCTCCTATTTAATATAAAACTTGAGTCTATAACTTATACGATCCAAAATGATTAGAACTGAAAGTCTAAAGGGAGAGCCCCAAAAGTGTCCGCGCGGTGCCAGCCCGCCACAGGCGCACCCCATACCAATCACCTGTATGCCACCAGCAGGAGCTCCCGTGGGCAAGGACGCCCTCACAGCTGCTCAGCCCAGTCCACGGGTCTCAGCAAACAGAACACTTGCTCCGCCCAAGGGGAAGTCTCCCGCCGCTCCACGCCCACACTAGCTGTCATTCTGGCTACCGCGCGAACGCTGTCAGGTCAGGAGGAGCGCAAGGACCACCAGGTCAGGGGCACCCCTGGGAGCCGCCTCCTCGAGCCCAGACGCAAGCGGAAGCCGCTGCCCAGTACTGGCAGCTTCACGGTGGCCACAGCTGTATGCAGCTGCCGGACTGCCGAGGCTCGGCTCTCTCCTGGTCGCATCGTAAAAGATAGAGTTCCTTTCAACAACAACAGGGCCTCAGGACCATAAGGCGAGTCCATGTTGGACTTTCACAGCGGAGGCACTAGGTACTGGATTTGCGATGGGGGGAAATCTTCAGCCGACAGTGAGCGCAAGGAGCTTCTGCCGACCTCGGCATCATGCACACTGGCAAGTGGTTGAACTTTTGATAAAGTCTTAGGAAGATGCTTTAATTACTAGATAGGTACCCCATTTTTAACATGTTTAATACTCTGTGAAGAGCACACAAACCATACAAAATGAAAAGATGTCTTCTCTCAAATTAGGGAGACCAAAGAGATAACTATGCAAAGATGTGTAAGTGTAAAGCTACGGGAAAGGTAAACACCTGACCAATGCTGCTGCCTTATGTAAAAGTGTTACCAATGCCAAACAATGAATCAGAAAAACCATTACTACTCTACCCCAAGACCCTAGGAACACACAGAGTAGGTAGGTTTACCCTATGTGAAATCAGGACCACTCCTCACCTTCATTCACTACTACATCACCATTATTCCCAAACCCTCACATGTATAGCTGATACTTGATACTCACATTTGAACTTCCTATTTTAGCTTAGGCCAGAGTCTGACTCACTAAAATGCAAAGAGCTGAAGGGAAGTAAAGCTAAGCTTCATTACTTATATCTCATCCTAGGACTTCTTTTGAGATCAGGCCTTGATGAACTGAGAGAGGAAGGAAACAGCACTAGACTCTAGACTCCAGAAGCTGCAGGGAAATGTACAAAATGGTGACAGAGGACAGATTGCTGGATTTGACAAAATCTAGCTATATATACAAAATATAATTGAAAGCTTAATATTTCTGATGCCAAACAGCAGGAAAACAAACACTCAATGTAAAAAATGATTCTCAAGTTAAATTCCAGGGATTAAAATGTATTAGTGAAGCAGAAAATGCACTTTTTCCAAATGCAATATTTGGAAAAAGAAAATAAACTAGCTTCTGGAAATAAAAAAAATAATTGCTAAAAAAAAAAAATAAAGGATTGATAGTAAAAGTTCTATGAGAATCTACCAAGCAAAAATATAAAAAATAAAATGAGATACAGAAATTAATTCTACAGTTCTAGCACATCTAATAGAAGTTCCATAAAGAAAGAAGAGATAAAACTTAGAACAAATTAGCAAAGAAATACTACAAAATACTTTCGAGAAAAGGATGATCTATCTGCAAAGCACACCAAGCACTAGCTGGAATTAAAAGGCCCAATTGTTATAAAATTTAAGACCACCATCTTTTGGGATCAAGCTTTCAGAGAACACTAACTGAACCTGGAATGGTAATAATATGGTGAAAAGGGCTTTTTTTTTCCTCCCAGCAAGAAAGAAAGACAAACTACAGGGTAAACAAATTGTTCAAAAAGAGTATGGCCCAAGTTTAAAGCAAACTGGTATGTAGAATGGTTCTGATCAATTTCTCTTTGATCCTGACAAAATAATTCTCCCTAGAAACATAGCAGAGGTCATAAAATTAGGAAAATGGTAAAAGAAGGTAATCACACTGTGTAAACTGGACCATTCAGAGAACAATATTTATACAATATAAACCCTGCCTATAGCATTCCAATTTTAGAATCAAACTATAGATTGAACAAGGGGGCTTTATGGTTATATAAAAGAATGCAAATATTAACTTTGGAAATGTAAATGTACAGTTTACAGATATTGCAATGTAAAAAGGGAAAAAGAGGGAAGGAAAATGTTTTATCATCTCACAATGATGTATGTCTATATTAAAGTTACCAATTTTTTTTTTTTTGCTTTCTCCTTTGTATCTATATGAGATGACAGGTACTAACTAAACTTATTGCAGTAATCATTACAAAATATGTGTAAGTCGAACCATCATGCTGTACATCTTAAACATGTACAGTGATATATATCAACATTATCTCAATAAAACTGGAAAAAATATAAAGTTACCAAGGGAGGATGAGTTAGGTGAGTTAAACCTTTACTTATCATACATAAAGTCAACATACGTCTAAACTTGGTGCGACAAAAATAAAATATATGATGGCAACCACTGGAAACGGTTAAAGGCAGGGGAACGTGGGATATGGAATAGCAATTTATAAAGGGAGAGGCAAGAGAATATTGCTTCCTAGTTTAAACCCTTATATAGCATTTTATTTTCTAATCATACATATCTGTTACTTTGATATGAAGAAATCATTCAAGTATATGCTGAGAAATGAGGAAAGTAATTGAACACGGACATTTACAGTTGTTTTGTAATGATGGTGGGATTATGTATGATTTTCTTTCCCTTTTTACATTTGATTCAGTAATGCGATTATGGTAATTTGACACATCAAGGACCTCCAAAAAGACTTTTAAAGCAATCAGGTTATGACCTAGCAACTCTCTGAAGAAAAGAAGCAAAAAGGTAAATTGGCCTATAAATGGTCACTGTAAACAAAACTAGAACGTTCAGATACAGATAGTACAATAACAATGCAAAACATCTTCATTCATTTAGCCCTTTTCAAAAGTGAGATTTTAAAGTATTTCCCATATTTTTATTAATTGAATTTCCTTTGTTATGCTTTTCCTTTGCAATTTGTCTATGGGTAGTCTATATATCCGCATATAAAGAACTACATGTTGATAAACCACTGTAATCACATTAATATTTTTTCTTGCCTGCTGTTTACTTTTTATATCAGTAAATAATTTGTGATCAATTCTGTTCATTGATTCATTTTTCCTTTGAGCTTACAGTCAACTCATCCTCAGTTCATAAATTTAAGACCTAACTATAGTTTTTGTAGTTTTAATTTTTTATAATTCACTTGGAATTTATTTAAAATATGGTATGTGGTAGGCATCTAACTAGCTATCCTAACATCTGTTGAATAGTCTTCTTTTCGTATGTGTTGCCTCTATTATTAACTAAATCCCTGTAACAAGATATATGTTGAGGACATGTTGCTTTGGATTTTAAGTGAACAATAGCATACTCTCAAAACTAATCCTTTCTGTCTCCCTAATATTTACACCTCACTTGTTTTATGTCTTAATGTTTTAGTTCATTTATTTAATGATTTATCAAGAACTTCTTACATTCTAGACATAGTAAGTTTAAGATACAAATGGTAAATGAAATAAAGGTTCTTTTTCTCATTAATCTTAATATATCAAAAAATTATGGCAAGAGAGAGCGACATTGTTTTTTGTTGATGTAGTTTGAATTCAATGAGTCATTTTCATCATTACATCTGTGTATTAATGCATCTTATACATTAATATTTAATTTATGTGACTGTTCATTGATTTCATAAGACTCAAAACAAAATTTCAAAATATAGAAGTTGAGAACTATGATGTCACAAAGAAAAATTAAAAGTGCTATTGGAAAACTTAGGGGGGAAAGTGTTTCATCCTTTATTTTCAAGGAAAGTCTGTATATTATAAAAACAAACATTTGTTATGTCATTGAGTACAGAGCTCACATTGCAAACATTCAACCATATTTATCACATATCTGATGATCTAAAATCAAAATCACCTTTAGAGGCTTATGTCTTTCACTGTTTGCTTCATGAAAATCATATTCTAACATTTCAGTGACACACTATTACTTTAAAGCCTCCTTTTAAGTAAAAATGAGACCCAATAATTTTTAACCATAAGTATACCATATATCCTATTGCTTGTTATAGGATCAGTAAATGCTATACTAAGACTTAGCATTTAGACATGAAACATGTCTAAAACCCCTGAAAAATACACTAGAAATAAGCAAGACATTTAGAATGCTTTAATCTTTCCAGTTAACACCATTTCTATCAGTAACTGCAACGTGGTAACTTTTAGCATTTCACATAACTAGTCAGTAAGGATTTTTTTTAAGGGTAGGAGTAAGAACAGAAGGACAGGAGATAGATGAGTGTCAGGTTTCACACTTGCAATAAAAACTCAAAAATCGAAAATGTTTTCTTCTCTGCATCAAACTGTACCACCAACTTGAAGGTTGTTTTATTTAATCCCATGACTCATCATCTACTGGACTGGGAGCTTGTGAAGAAGAAAACCCTGCTGTGTTCAAAGTGCTCTTGCCCTGGTAATTCTTTAAAAAAAAGAAAAAGAAATATTTAATTATATGACAGCTTTAAAGTTACAATGCTCAGACTGAGAGTAGGGACTCAAGCTTTCCACCATGTCTTCCCCAAACATATGAAGAACTTCATTCTCACTAAACCCAATCCATTTGAAAAAAGGCCCATATCAATCTAAGAAGTCTAAATTACATAAAATATTTCAAGAAAAAACTTTTTAAGCCAATAGTTTTGGCAAGTGGAAAAACTTAAAGCTCTACATGTCAATGAATAAGCATAATAATTTAATGATTAATATGGTTCATGGTTTCTGCATAAAGGTGCTGTTGCCTATAAACTGACACATCAGAAAAGACACACAACTCATCTCTAGTATTTTATCTTAGTAAATAATGTGGTCAGAATTCCAAAAATAAAAAATTCCTACATTTATATAAGAAGTGATCCTTGATTAGTAATCACCTGGCACAATACATAATTATTACAATATTACTGACTATATTCTCTAGGCTGTACTTGACATTCCTGTGACTATTTTGTAATTATCAATTTGTACTTCTTAAACCCTTCACCTTTTTCACCCAGCCCCCCAATCCCACTCCCATCTGGCAACCAATTTGTTCTCTTTACCTATGAGTCTGTTTCTGTTTTGTTTGTTTGTTTTGTTCTTTAAATTCCACATGTGAGATCATATGGTACTTGTCTTTATCTGACTTATTTCACTTAGCAGATCACTATGCTGTACACCTGAAACTAATATAACATTGAATGTCAACTGTAATTGAAAAAAAAAGACTATTTTAAAAAAAAAGTGGATTGGTGGTTGCCAGGGACTGTGGGGAAGGGGCAATGGGGATTAACTGCTAAATGGGTCAGAGTTTTATTTTAGGGTGATGAAAATGTTTTGGAATTAGAGAGAGGAAGTGGTTACACAACATTGTAAATGTACTAAATGTTGAATTGTTCATTCTAAAATGTTAATTTTGTTATGCAAATTTCACCTCAATAAAAAAAAAAAAGAATTCCTATAGAAAGTTCAAAAGATCCCAAATCAAAATATGCCAGCAAATTTGAGAAAGAAGGATGTTTGAGCAATAAATCTTGAAGTTAATTCTGTATCCTTTAAGACCAAAAATATACATGTACTTAAAATTTTAGAGAAATATTCAAGTAATATCCTAGGTATAAAAACAATGGTTTAGATAAATATTGAATGTTATAGTTACTTTGTAATATTAGGCACAACATTTACAAAGAGTAACTAAAAGCTAGTTTCTGAATTTTTCCCCTCAACTAACCTTTCTAGTATCAACTGATGCAAACACATTTCCTCTTGTACTACCACTGAAGCCAGGAACATATGTGCTAAAGGCAATTTCTTCCAACCACGCAGGAACATCCTGTTGAGCCTTTAAAAAAAAATTAACTTTATGTACAACATGCATAAATAAAGTCTTAAAGATTAGAACAATTTATTTTTCCTTAACATACATATGTATAAAATGTCTACTTTCAACGATGCGGTAAGAACACTCTCCATTCGTTTTTAAAAATTTAATACTTACATCTGACAGTACTTTCACTAAAGGCTGTGCTAAATGGCTATCTGATTCAGGATCAAAAAAGGAAATAGCTCTGCCAATATTTCCACAACGACCAGTACGCCCAATTCGATGAACATATTCATCAATGGTGGAAGAAAGGTCAAAATTGATAACATGTTGAACATTTTCAATATCCAGCCCTCTGGCAGCTACTGAAGTAGCAACAAGAACTGGACACTTTCCACAGCGAAAATCTCCAAGAGCTTGTTCTCTCTCTCTCTGTTCCCGATCACTTGAAAGAAAAGAAAGCATGTATTTTAGGTTAACTCTTAAGAAAATTATAAGGAGAACCATTAAAGTTCAACATATAAGTTTTTTAATAATAAAATAGCAACACTGAACATTAATGTCTACTTCTTACATACCATGTATTACACTAATCCCTTTCAAGCCATTATTTTATTTAATTCTCACAGTACTTTGAGGTGGAACAATTATCCCAATATGCAGCTAATAAATACAGTCAAAATATAAACTAAGTATGACAAATGTCAAATCTCACCTATTAATAATCTCTATTAATAATCTTTTTAGGTTTGAAAACAATATACAACTACTTAATTGGACTTTTTTCTCAAAAATACAGATAATTTTTTAAAAACTATAACCTCAGAATTCTACATATTCACTGATTAATATTTTAAAATTACTAGTGAAGCATCAAAAAAGTTGTGTTAATATGATGTTTTTAAGCACTCCAATAAAAAAATGTCAAGCATCAAAAAGATTAGATTCGACAGATGAAAAACTCAGATCTACAGACCAGAGAGCCTTAAGAGAGATCTTTTGAGAAGTTACCACTCCTCATGAGGAGTCTTAAGACAGATCTTTCACTCACTCATCCCTGCCACTCAGTTCTTGTAAAAACTTAAAATGAAGATTAAGAATAAGAGTTTAGATTTTGAGAATTCTGAATCCTACTCCTTGAATTGCATATTAGTTATATATACTGATGTTTCTTAACAAATGACATACAGAAGTTACCTCCCTACTAAGAAATCATATAAATCTACTCACCCATGTATACTTGTTGTTGATATTTTTTCTTGACAAAGAAAAGTAGCAATAAAATCTGCTTTTTTCTTAGTTTCAACAAAGACCATAGTTCTTTCATCACCTACAAGACAATGAAACAATGATTAACACTCAAACTAAAAAATCAGGAAAAGGAAAGAAGGATGGGGGGTGAGTAGGAAACTGTCTCATCTACCACTTTATTCCCAGCACCTAGACCTGGGCCTGGTAGGTTTTAGGGACTCAAATATTTCCTGATTAATGAATGTTAAAGATAAAGAGAGAAGGACTTTTTTTTTTTTTTTTTTTTTTTTTTTTTTACTTTAAGGACTAAAAATATTAGTTTGCCCTTTGCCCTTCCCAAGTCAACAGTAAGAAGTAGAGACTTAGGTAAAGATAAGTGATAACTACCTGTTAACTCTTAGTAATCCCAAATTTTGTCTTAGGTCCCTCAATTCCCCCTCTACATAAATAAACGCTCTTCCAAGATAATCCAATCTTTCATTATGCATTAATTGCCCAAAGTATTTATAATAATGGCATCCAACCCAAGGCTGACAAACTCTAGAAGAATGGTCTCTGATCTTTTTGGCACCAGGGACCGGTGCTCCTATGATGATCTCATGCCTGATGATCTGAGGTGGAGCTGAGGCAATGATGCTAGTGCTGGGGAGTGGCTGCAAATACAGATAAGCCAGCCACGTGCATTCTGCTGTGCAGTCTGGTTCCTAACAGGCCCCAGCCCTGTACTGGTCTGTGGCCCAGGGGTTGGGGACCTGCACTCTAGAATATTTCACAACACAACTTTATCTCTTAATCTGAACCTCTTTACCCCCAAAGTATGTTATACATAAAGAAAATTAAGTGATAACTTTTTCACAGGGTCTTAATGCATCAAAGATTATTTACTTGCAAGTTTAACTGGTAGAAATTCAAGCATGAACCAGATTTTTTCCACATACAGAACTGCCCTATAAAAAGTTAGAAAGATGATAGCTATAGCCTTAATGAAAGAATATATTACTGTTCATAATCCCTCTCCTCCATCTCCCTATCACCTGGCTTCATTTATTCAACAAATATTTAGTGCCTAGAGGATATTCTAGGTGTTGGAAATACAGCAAAGAAACAAAGCCGCTGCTATCATTGTGGGGATGCAAATAATAAACAAATTTATGCATGAACTCCTAAAAATGAAAAATTCAACAGGATAAATGGTCCCAAGAAGGTTACTTTAGATGTCTCCTCTTCTAGACGGCATCTGAGGAGATACGAATAAAATAAGATAGTGAACTACTCAGATACCAGAGGAAAGAGCATTACAAGACAGAGTGAAGAACAAATAAAAAGGCTCTGAGGCATGGGTGTTTTTGATGTGCTCAAGAAACAAAACAAAACCCAGAAAGTGGGTTCCCATGTGGCCCCTACACTCTGGGAAGAGGAAACAGCAAGTATAAAGGCTGTGAGGCAGCAGTGCACCAGGTATGTGTGAGAAATAGTAATGAACAAAGTGTGGCTGGAGTAGGGTGAGCAAGGGAGAGCAGTAGCAATGAAGACAGAGAGGTGACAGAGGCCATTTCAAGCAGGGCCTTGACGGCCACTGAAAGAACTGTTTTACTTTGAGAAGGGAAGCCACTGGGCTTTCAGCCAAGAAATGATAAGATCTGATATTTAACTGGGCAGCTACTGAATTCTGTATATATTTTGATGGTAAAACCAAAAAGATTTTACTAACAGATCAGATGTGTAAGATGACTCCAAAATTTTGTGTCTGAGAAACTAGAAAATGCAATATTAAGATATGAGGGCTACAAAAAAGGTTTAGATATTTAATTATGTCTCCACTTTAGACAACCAAGTAGAAAAACCAAAAAGGCAACTAATTCTTGCAATAAATGAGTTAAATCTTTGAGACAGTCATTTTATTTATGAGAGTAATGATTTTATGTTTTATAGTTTTGTTTTTTTTTTTTTGAGGATATCAAGAACACTCATGTCTCAGAGCCTTTATATTTGTTTTTCCCTCTGCCTTGTCATTTGACAGTTTCAGAGCTCATCTAACAAGATGCCCAATAACAAAATTGATTCATCTGATAGAGTCAGGTATAGAAACTACTGAGCAACTTAAGCCTTGATCTCATCTTTTGGTTCCTAGTGTGAATCCTGAGTGGCAATAAAAAATTTAATTCTACTGACTCTTTTACAGCATAAAAGGTTATTCATTCTTTCCCTTGTCATCAGCATATAGCAGAGATCTGTTTACTTTATTACATAATTATTTTTAAAAAGAACAAAGGTCTTTTATGAAAGAGCTATCATTCTTTACAATCATGTTACCTGCTGTGTTTATTTTTAAATGCTTTGTCACTTCAATTAAATTAGTAACCAATGTTAATACACTGTTTCTCAGACCCCAATAACCCTAATCAAATATTCAACTCTCCTCTTACAACTCTTGATTTTGCCTTTTTAAGAACAGACTATAAATTTACAAAATGAAATCCACCTAAACCGCCTAAGAGATTCGCCAGAGGACCCCAGGAAAAATACAAAGTCTTGTTATTTTACCTTATAAAAGAGAGGCTAAAAATAATTAGGTCTGTTTGATGTGTTACTATTTTTAAGAGTTGCATGGTAAAAGCTGTCAAATCAGAAGAGACATTAAACTGTCTCAAGGTAAAATGCATAAGTAAAATATTAATAAATACATTTCAAAAAAATGTATACTTCATGGGAAGTCTCTGGAGATGTATAAATCCCCTTATTGTTCATACGATGTTTTTACCTTCAGGAGAACACTGATCAAAACACTTATGAAAATAATTCTACGTAGTTTTTCTATATTTATCAAAGGCCTAAAGGTACATTTCTGATACAACAGTATAGTGTTGTCAGTCATAATCTCACTTTTTATGTAAAATTTTATCTGGTTACAACCTTACTTCTTTTTTAATTTGAATCTAGAATCTTCTAGGCCAGTGGTTTTCAACTGGGGATGTACATCAGACACACATGCAGTTTTGTAAAAATACAGATGACCATCTCCTATTCTACTCTTACTGAATATATGTACTTGATATTCTTGGTATGAAAAACTATGTCTACCCATTTTCAGAAGTCAGAAGTAACATTCATATGCCATGAAAACAGGCTTAATCATCATCATTTGAGACATTTTGTCTATACTTGGTTAGAAATGGCTTTATTGCTTTTATTTTGCATGCCATAGAAACAATCAAATTTCCTTATTAGTATTCTTATTAAAACCTCATCAGATCTTCCATATTTAACAATTATAAGTAATAAATTAACCATAATCATTAAGTCTTTGTCAAAAATAGTTTTTGATGCTTGCCCAAAGGCTGTGCTATAAGCCAGAGCTTGTATCTTTAACAAAGGACAGACTCCAAGCCTTGTGGGATGTACCAGGCACTTCAAACTACTGATACTTCAAAGAATAGAATCTTGGGTAGAAGGTTCTAAGTCAACATTGCTTTGACAACTTTCAGATTATATCACTGGACTGAGCAGGATTTTTAGGACTAGTCCAAAAGCAGATGGAATCATGAAAGTAAACTGCTAACATCCAATGAAACAAAAATTACATAAAAAATCTGGGGGACCTTTGTAAGAGAGAATTTCACTCAAATTTCTAGGAATTGCAAATGAAATATGGTAGAGCTTCTTAGACTTAGTTTCTATTCTTCATGTAACAAATAATGAAGCTTTTAAAAGTTCAATCTCAGATTTACAATGCAAGCTTCCAGACAAAAGTTAAAACTTTAGTAATTATTCAATACTAGATTTGCAAAACAAACTCAGAAAGGCCTATAATCATTAATGAACAGTCTTACTGCATCTATGCAAATAAGCCAGACATAATGAAACCAGCCTTTCTTGTGATCAAGAACAATCTGAGATTATTGTGCTCAAGGGAAGATACAAACTGTCAAGAAAAACTGTGAAACACTTTGAAATGAGCAAAATGTTTAGCATACTCCTCAGGATTATCTGTGCCTTTTACTCTTTTTTTTCCTTTTGTACCTCTATTGCAACTGATAGCAATGCAAATGATTATTTTCAATAAAAAAAAAAAAATATTCCCCTCAAATGGAATTGATTATTGCTTTGTGGATATTAATCAGTTTTGCATGTATTTGTAAATTCATTTTAGCCTTCCTGATAGCCTACACATATATGTGTTGTTTGAATTCTCTTATGAACTAGCCATAAGATCTTATTAATTCCTTTGGTAATGAATAAAGTCAATAAAATCTTTGACACCCATTCATTTAAAATTAAAATTATTAAAAGGGCAGTTGGTTATACAAGTCTGAAATCATGAAAACTATAAAATTTAAAGGCAGAAGGGGAAAAGTTGGCAGATTAAAGAGTAGATAAAGAGATAAATTATATGAACAAAAATACATAAAATTTGAAGATTTACTGGATGGATATTCTATGCAGAGTAAAAAAAAATACAAGAATAAAATTCTAAACTACAAAACATATAACAGTTAAAATAATACAGAAGTATACCAATAATGCTCATACACTACTCACAAAGGTTTCTTAAAGGCAAACCAGCACTTTTGAAAAACTCCATTAGGATTATTCTCAAAATAAGCTTTATTCCACAAATTCATATATTAAAGATCTTAAGGTGATTATACTAGAAATGTGCTCTAACTTCAGCAAAACCATATATTTGCTTCTCTCTTCTGTATTTGGAGCTTCAATTTACTAAGCAAGTTATTTGACCTCTCTTTATTTCCATGTCCTCCATCCTTAAGAGGGAGATAAGAAAACCTACCTCAGAAGGTTGTTTTAAGAATTAAATGAGTTAATACATGTAAAACACTGAGAATAGCATGTGGCCCACCACAGCTATTATTTTTATTTCACAAGCCACAGTATATGTTTTGAAACATTATGAAGTAAACCAATAAAATTCCTCAAACTCGAAATAAGTATTTGGTTTTAAAAGATTTTTTAAATAAAATTCAGCAAAAACTAAAGACTAGATGCCTTTTAAAAGTATTTTTTATATCAACATTTTTATTTTGCTCATTTTTAGAAATAGATGATTTCTTGCCTTCTCATTCCCCCTTCCCAACACTGATACTCAAACTGAAAGAGATATACCAAAATGGAAGACAGGGGAGGGGAGTGTGGGGAATGTACAGACTATAAGTACACCTAGTCTGTAAGGTAAAAAGAAAGTATTACAATGGACATATTAGAAATTTTTATTTGCAGGTACAAACAAAGCTATGTCTAACAATGAAACATATGACTTTCTATAAAAATTGTTTGGGGTGGAGGGAAGGGAAAGGATAGCTTTTTTATGGATATTATGAAGGAACAGAATTAGATCTTTAAAGTCTCCTCCAGCTCTAAAATTCTTTGAATCTATGAATACAGGAAGCCTTAGGAAAGAAAAACTAGGAATTAAAAATTAAAAATTTCATTTTAGTGGAATAGAGTTTCATGTAAAGATATGTTACTAAACCTATTTTCTAATAATATATACACATATTTCTGTTGAAACAGTTTTTAGTCAAATCTTATTAAGCAAAGTCTCAAGTCCTTCCTATTTTTAAGCTTTATGGAAGAGAAAAAATTATACTGCTATATAATTTACAATGAAAATTCAATCATAAAAGCTTTTATAAAAGAGCTTTAGAAACAGAGAAAATAATGAAAATAAACAACACTCATGCCAAACAATTCTCAGAATAATTTTTAAAAGTCAGCCTTTTAAAAAAAAAAAAATCAAGATCATGACCAAAAATAATTAAATCAATGTAAGATACCTATGTTTCGTAGAATTTCGACAAGTTTTTCTCTTTTTGAGTACTGGCCAACTTGGAGAATGGTCTGCTGAACATCTCTACATGCTCCACCCACTTGTCCAACAGCAACAAACAAATAATTAGACTTTAAAAAATCACCGGCCAACCTTGAAAGACAAAAAATTATTTCTTAATTTATCTTCTTCCATTAATATTCACTGAATTCCTGCAAGTGTTACTTCAATTTTAGATTATAACAGCTATAAGGTAGATACTTATATCATCCAAGTACTATTTTCAAAGGTCAGAATAAAATGTTAAAATTTTGCAAAACACATAACTACTAGTGAAAAAGTTTGTGTCAAATAACAGACACAGTAATTTCCACTGGATGTACCGATTGTGCAAAACTATATAAAATGTGACAGTAACTCTAAGTCAAAGATCTTTAATTGCTGCTTGAGTCTGGGAACCAAGGGATGCAAGCAACAGGGGTTCATGTACCATCCAAGCAACCCGCATAGAAAATCTGTACTCTCCGTCCCCCTACAACTACAGGTTCTGCAGGTGTAGAAGTCTTAGTTCCCAAAGAGAGAATAGTTCTTCTAGAGAAAATAGCAAGAGTCTCACTGAATTATAAGCTAAAACTGCTATTTCAGCACTTCAGGCTCCCTGTAGCCAAGAGACCAGTAGGCAAGAAGAATCTCCATTCTAGCAGGGATGTGTCATCCTAATTTCAGAATTCACCAGAGGACATGGTATATAGTATGATACCCAAATACTTGTCAACAATAGGTATGTAAATTTTCTGCCAAAGGCTCTATAATTTTAGTTTGAAGAAAGGGCATCAGCATAAAAATAATTTCATTTAGTAAGCATTTATTAAATCCTAGCTAGGTGCTGTGCTATAACATATATTCACATTTTAATAAAATGTGGTGCTAATGCAAAGCCAGGAATAAAGGTAAGAAACAATGAAAAATGTGGTAAACTTTTTAGGAATACATAGACTTTTTAAACTTTCTATGTTAAAATATTAAATTAAAAAAATCAAATGTCTCAAAAATAGAATATTCATATTGCTTCTGCTTCCATAAAAGCATTTTATGTACATTACAATTATTTTTAAGGAGAAAAAGATTACCTTTGAATTTCTTCTGGAAATGTTGCACTAAACATAAGGGTTTGGCGCTGTTCCTTTGATGGCATTCCTGGGCAAGAAATTAACTTCTTCATTTCTGGTCCAAAACCCATATCCAGCATGCGATCAGCTTCATCCAAAACTAAATATTTGACTTGCCTGAGACCAATCTTTAAGGACATTTTCAAAGGTTAGATCAATAGACTTTAATTACTTAAAAATTCTCTATCTTCATTGTCTAATATGTTAGCTACTAGCCACATGTAGCTAGCTATAAAGCACTTGAAATGTGCCTAGTGTGCCTGAAGAATTGAATTTTTAATTTTTAAAGTTAAAGAGCCACATGTAGCTAGTGATTACTGTACTGTACAGTACAGCTCTAGATTGTGTTATCCGATAAAGTCAGACTTTTTAATGTAAAAAATAAAATTTCCTAACAGGATAACATATACGAATGTCTTATAAATGGCAATTTCTAACTTCTTTAATAAATTCTCCATTCTCTAACCATTCAGGAAAAACTAGAAAATTCTCTTACCTTTGCATGAACACTTATGGCTATAAAAAGAGGCACACATTTGCAAAAAGAAAACAAGTGACTGGTGCTACCATGGAAAAATCAAGGTGGATTTCTCTGGATAATCTTAATAAGTATTCTAAGAAAAGTGCCTTAATGCAGAAATAACATGTTTCGAGTAACCCCTTTAGAGAAGAGCTATAAGCAAATGATGTTCATGAAAGTATTGGTTTAGGGATGTAATAATGTGGTATGTGAATACTTAAAATAAGTACAGAGTACTAAAATCTCTTTTTAAAAAATTAGAAAATTAACAATCCTAGTAAATATCACTCCCACACTCAAAAAGGAGATTAGTGATGCCACAGGCTTTCTTCCAGGAAAAAAAAAAAAAGAAAAAAAGATTTCATGAAGATATATATGAAGCTAGATAAAAGTATTTATTGCATTTTCTTCCATTATTGTTGGGTACAGAATATGGATTCTGGAATCAGATCTAAATTCTAACCCTAACCCTATCACATACTACAGCTAACTGAGTGGTTTAAAACAAATTACACAATCACACTGAGATTGTTTTCCCAAGTATAAAATGGAAAATACTATTTATCCTATATTGGGATTAAGAATTATACAAGAACCCATTCAAACAATGTAATGGGGGCCTAATATATAAATGGTGCTCTAATAAATGTATCTCTCTTTACACCACTCTCTTCCTTTCTCATTATGAAAAAATTATTAATCAATTCCAAAAATCTGTTATTCTTTTAGTGCTTACCTTTTCTTTACCTATGATATCCATCAGTCTTCCAGGAGTAGCACATAATACATTACAGCCTTGTACTATCTGTCGAATTGAATGCCCCAACTGGGTTCCCCCATATATAACAACAGCTCTTACACAAGTCCTATTGACAAGAAAAATAAATGTAATTTTCTACTTATTTGAAAATTAAACATTTGTTTCTAACAAGATGTAAAACAAAAAAATAATAATAAAGAAAAAAAACTAATACATTCAACTTACAAAAATTAAATTATTCCCAGGAAGAAACTGAAAAACAAGTGAAAAACCATGGGAAAACAGTCGCTGCTTTAAATGGATCCTTTGTTTTCCATTATTGTGAGGACTAAATGAGTTATATATACAAGACACTTATAATTTAGCATATGCTAAGTATTGAATAACTTAGTGTTATTCTAAATGTACCATAATTTAACTAGTTCTCATTCGATAGACATTTAGATACTTTGTCTTTTGCCACAACAATGTTGCAACAAATATCCATTAAATACTTGTTTTTTGCATACATATTAACCTGAATTTACTATGAAGGTTTTTGTTTTTAAAAAATAGTTTTAACGATTTAAAAGCATGAAAAGCAACACAGTACATGGGGATTAACAATAAACAAACACTGGTATAAGGAATATACATCTATTTTTCCCAAAAGACCTATCAAGTTTAACATTAAAGGGATTATAATCATTTATTTTTTCTTCTTTCATTTCAAATTGATTTACACAAAATAAACGGTTAACGGTTTCTACAAAGTTCTTAAAAAAAAAATTGTAAAGAAAAACACTAAGATCCCAAGAGATAAAGTGTAGATAACAAGTGGATAATTACAAAGGAAAATTTATTAAACATTCAAAAAGTAGTTCAACTTTTTAATAATCAAATAAATTTTTTAATGAAGATAGCTGTGGTGGTTTTCAAATGTACACAAATTCTTCAATACTCCTTCCTTCCTCCTGAAGCATGTGCAAGGCTAGCTTCACAGGTGTACAACACTTGTAGTCAAAAGAACCCTGAGCTTGGTTTAATGCTCTGCTATTGGCTATCTTAAAATTCATAAATTTTGAACAAAGAATCTGTATTTTCATTTTGTACTAGTTCCAGAAAATTATGTAGCCAGTCCTGAATATGGACCAGACTTAATGACTTGTTTAGTGATGAAAAGAATGTGGCAAATGTGGCTGCGACTATCTTATAAAAGCCACTGCAGTCTCCCCCTTGCTCTTTTGCACTGATCAATCTAAGGGTACCCATTTGCCATTTCCTAAGGACAATCAAGCATCCTTCTGGAGAGGTATAGTCAAGCCTTAAGATGACTACAATCCTGGTTGACATCTTGTCTGCAATCTCATAAGACACCCCAAGCCAGAAGCACTCAGCTAAACTGTTCCCCAACTCCTAACCCCCAGAAACTGTAAGATGATATTTATTGTTTTGAGCAATTAGGTTTTAGGGTAATTTGTTAAGCAGCAATAGATAACTATTACAATACCAAATATTGACAAAGTGTATAGTGAAATGGGCATTCTCATATACCAATGGTAGAAATGTACATTGGTGCAAGTTTTAAAATACATTCATACCTTTTAACACTAAATTTATAAAAATCTACAGAAATACTTAAAACATAAAAATAGAAAAAGTTCATAGCAGCTGTACATTATAGTTGTATTTACAGTAGCGCCAAATTAGAAGCAACCTAAATGCCCCAAAATAGGGAAATGTATACACATGGTCAATCTTAAAGTCATTAAAAATTAGGTCTGATTATGAAATAAGCAATTTTCCATATTACATGTAAAAGAACAGAAAATTATTAGGAACACCTAAGTTCATTTTTTTAACGTTCATTAAAAACTACCAGAAAATACATCAATATGTTCACTATTACCACTCTACTTCTATTATCGACTATTTTTTAATAAGCATGTTCTTTTTTTTAATAAAAATAAGCAGAGATTCCATAAACAAGATTATGAAAAAGTACATTTCAATTGAGTAACACTAATTACATGAGTGCATTATTACTGAGTTCTTCCTGAAATAAGTGAGAAAAATCTCTAAAGAGAGACTTGTTTGTGAATGGCATTCCAGATGTACTTACCCAAAAGAAAATTTTCTGGCTTCCAAATAGATCTGATTGATCAATTCTCGAGTTGGTGCTACAATAATACACTCTGGTTCCTGCAGTTCTTTAAAACGACTGGCAGTTATTCCATCACGCATCATATGAGCCAAAATTGGCAAGAGAAAAGCTGCCTAGAAGTTAAATTGCATAATTTACAAATGTGTAATGCATCATCCATCTCCCTGTGGAAACCCATTCCTCATGCCCTTATAACCGTTAACAGTCTTCTTCCACCTTGCTGGTGAATTTAAAGTAAGAAAGGAAAACAATTTTTATTTCAATGAGTTTTTAATATTTAGGTATTTATGCTCAAATTATATAATTAAAATATTTGATAAAATTAATCTACCCTATTAAAAGTTTTTAGTTCTTGAAAAAAAAAGCATACCCATGACTCTAAATATATCAAGCAACATTAACTTGTTTATAGAGAAGAACGCAGATATAACTTGATGGAAATTACTACATTTTGTTACTATTCTAAATGAGACCTTCTAGAGTAGTAATAAAATTATTATTCAGAATGCATGACAAAAAGTGGTCCACAACTAGAGCAAAAAATGGGAAATCACTCATTTGGATTACTAAACACATCACCCTTACTGAAATTATATCAGGCAAAACAAATTTTGCTATATTTTTCTCCTTAAGCAAATTAGACACTAAAATCTGCCTCTAAACCCATTTAATTCATACATCAGCTGCTACATCGACCATGTAGACTAAGACTAAATTAGTATGAACCAAGATTCTATGATTCTGGAAATAAGTCTTTAAGACTCATCTCATGGAACCATATTTAATAGACAAATCCCACAGATTAGTCCTAAAACCAACCTGGTCTTATCAGAATTCTTTTAGAACTAGCATAACTTGAGGTCACTTCATAGCAAGGACCAGGTACAATGTATATAGCTATTTATCATTATTTTGACTCCAAAACTCTATCAGTTACATTACACAAATTATTTTTCTCCCTTTCTCTGTGTTTTACAGCCTCTGGTGCTTTGACCCTCAATTACTTTGTTTCAGATACTACCATGTTACAGAAGGAGTTGAGCACATTTAGAAACAGATTAAATTACCTATTAACTGTAAAACTACTCTAGAAAAATTCAAAATTCTCTCTTCAGAAATACACAAACCCCAACAAAACCAGAAATCAGAAACAAAAACATGAATATTTATTACAGCTCATTGAAATCATCTATGAACTTTCCATCCAACAAAAGAGATTCAAGGTACTTGAGAAGAACCAAAGTTCAAAAAACTTTAACAACTTGAATATGGAGAATACATGTGGGAAAGTGGCTTACAGTTTTTCCAGATCCTGTCTGAGCACAAGCCATCAAATCTCGTCCTGCTAGTATAATAGGAATACTGTATTTTTGCACAGGAGTAAGTTTAGTATAACCAGCTTTCGCAATGTTGCTATTCAGTGTCTGACAGAGATTAGCTTCTTCAAAAGTCTGAAAAAAAGGGCAGTGATTAAATTTCATATATCATATGAAGATCATTCCATAAACATATTCCGTTTGAAATAGTTTAAACTTTTTGTTAATTCCACTTTATATACTAGTTACTTTATGAATATGCCCCCAAAGTAATATCCAGAAACTATATGTTATTACTTTATAATATTAAGGAGTATTCCCTGTAGACAGTGGTTCTAAAAACATTTTTTTTTTTTTTGCCCCTTATAACCTGTGAGATACGAATAACTCTGATTAGTAACAATGGCTCATTATCAACAGGGCTCCCTGACTCCTTAGAAAATCACTCCCTTAAGATACTCTCACATACTTAAGCAGAAATCTCAAATCTCTAGGAAAGGTATTCTTTTTAGTAAATTTAAATAAAATTCTCATCCTGGTTTGGAGAGGTAGGGATGAAATATAGTACTCTCTCTTTCAAAATAGCAATTAATTCTACTGTAGATGGTAGGCATGGTTCTAAATTTATAATCTAAGTCATTAGATACTAAAGATGAAATTTTTGTATTCTTTAATATCATCTTAAAGAAATGTTCCATGTATTTTAAAAATAAAGCTTGCTACAGTCAATACAGAAATAATTATTACACTGACCAAAATTGCTGGTGGTGCATCATGTCCAGATACTTCTACAAGAATAGTATCATATTTGTCAAAGTTTATGCCTGTCTGATAATGTGCAAAGATGGAGTCCTCATCCTCAGGTGGAGGAGGTGGTATATAGGTCACTTTCGGTCCTTAGAATTTAAATAAAAAACAGAATCTACATTACAAGGGCTAGAAGGAAAATTAGAGGAAAAACAAAGATTGACAAAATCAAATTTTAAATACTATATAACTTCCCAATATTTACCATTAAAGTTTTCACTTAAAATTTTAAAAAGTTAACTCTGCTTTTAAGTATTTTGCATTTTTATTAAAATGCAATATACATTCTCGTGGATCAAACAAACATTAATATACCTTGAGTGTCACCACTTTCTCCTCCTTCAGCTTCTGACTTCCAAGAATCTTAAAGGGAACCAAACCCAAAAAGAGATAAAAATTTTTAAAAATTGAGGGGTAAAAGGACATTCATTATAAAAATCAAATACCTATCTAAAGTAAAACTTACTCTTTCCAGAGCTTGTTATTATTTCTTCATTTAAACCTTTATAACCACCTATTAAAGAAATCCACAGTGACAATTAGTCATGATACAAGGCTGTGCACATCTTTATTTTCAATGCTTCAAAGAGAACAAGTTCTAAACATGGACAGACATCCTTAAAGTCCCTTTGTACAAATAAAACTTGAGACAATTAAGATAAACAGAATCCTGAACATTGTAAGTTTCTTTAGCATTCAAAATGTTGTTTTTATGCAGATGACACTGCTATATATTACCATTTTTTGTTTAAGCTATTATGTCACTTAATTCCTATATTCCTCGGCAAAGGAATATATTTTCTAAAAGGAACTAAAAATTCATCTATTTTGGGTTATCTTCACTACCATCTCCAGGTTCTGTGATTTCCTAGGACTCAGAATACAGCTGCACCCATGGCTATGACTTATTACAGTGAAAGCATAAGGAGCAAAGTAAGCAAAGGTAAAGGTGCATGGGGCAAAGTCCAAAGAAAACCACACACAAGCTTTCCAGAGTCCTCTCCCACTGGTTTCACACAGGACATGCTTAATTCCCCCAGCATGGAGCTGTGAAAACACACTGGAAATGTTTTCTACCACAGAAACTCACTAGAGACTAAGCACCCAGGCTTTTTATGAGAGGCTAACAAAGTAAGTACCTTCTGCCTGGCATGCACCGAAATTCTAGACTCCCAAAGAAAAGAGGTATTCAGCATAAACCATGCTGTTATACAAACAGCATAAGCATAGCAAGCCACTCTTACCAGTTAGGGTGGTAAGATCCCTCCCCAAATCCAACTTACCAGATGCCAGGCAAAGGCCAACCTTGTAAGCAGCACTTAATGAATAGCAGTCAGGCCTGTTAACTCTTTTCTACACACTATCTTTCTGATTTTTTAGCCAACTAGTCATCTATTATACCACTTTCGCGTAGTATCACAAAACAGACTAAAGACTGCATTTGAGTTGAAAAGCTAACTAGATGTAACATTTGTACATGAGAGCCCTTTAATTTTCTTATCCACAAAAGATCTTGAAATCCTTTTTCAAACAACATGTGAGCATTTGTAGACTATGTGGTTTAATCAGCCATTAAGAATTTCTTTCTATAATGAAGAATCCAAGAATCAGAGGGAAAATAAATAAGCAATTCAAGGTAGTCACTTTGAATGCTCTCAGACTAATAATGATCACAGTATTTTTCAGAGATTATCAAACAAGTTTATTGTTTTAACAGTCAGGAACTCATTTTAACTTTTATATGATATTTATGTATTTATAGCTCTGAAAAATATTTTTATAAGACCAAATCATATATACTGAACTTTCATTATTCCCTTATACCAAATCAAATAACAATCTCATGATAAAAAACATATTGTTTTAATATGATTTGTACACACAGATATATCTCAGTTTTAACATTTGCATGGTATCCCATTTTATGGTTATATTATTTATTAAAGTTATTTGTTGATTTATGGGTGATTTTCAGTTTTTACTTATAATAAAAGCTTCAGTGAACTACCTTGTACATATATATTGAGCAAATACACCTATAATAAATACTATAATGGAATTGCTGGATTGAAGATTATTAAATAACTCTCCGAAATGGGCTGTGCAAATGTATACTTCTCAAAGTATTTATAAAAGCAGTAACAGTTACTTTTAACTTCAAAAATTAAACTTGGATTATAATAAGTTTAATCACTTATAGGTAAGACAAAAACTTACCTCGTCTACTTCCACTACCACTTCTGCTTTGATAAATGTCACCATTACCTGTAAGGCATTGTTTCAGAATATTTAGAGAAAACACAGCTTCTCTTCATGCACATAAACCATATAGCTATTTCTATTCAAACACTGAGTAATACTCAGGAGTCCTAGTTCCTTAATCCATCCATCTCTTAATTCTATATTTAAAACTGTTCTTCGTCTTGTTTGTTTAAAGATTTAAGTTCACAGCAAAATTGAGGGAAAAATACAGAGAGTTCCTCCTGTCCACATACCTGCATACCCTCCCCCATTATCAACATTCCCCACCAGTTGGTACATTTGTTACAATAGATAAACCTATACTGACACATCGTGATCACTCAGAGTCCGGAGTTTACATTACAGTTCACTCATGGTGTTGTACATTCTAAGAATTTAGATAAATATATAATGACATGTATTCACTATTAAAGTATCATATAAAATGTTTTCACTGCTCTAAAAATCCTCTATGCTGTGCCTATTCATCTCTCTCTCTGCTAACTCCTGGAAACCACTGATCTTTTTACCCTTTTCCATAATTTTTCTTTTTCAACAATGTTATATAGATGGAATCATATAGTATCTAACCTTTTCAGATTGACTTCTTTCACTTAGTAACATGTCTTTAAGGTTCCACCATATTTTTCCATAGCTTAGTAGCTCACTGCATTTGTATTGCATTGCCTGGATATGTACCACAGTATATTTACCCACAACTGAACATCCTTCAAAACCTGTTATTTTTTTTCATTTTCTCTTCAAATCCCCTTAGAATCCTTTCTTTGAAACCAATGCAAACTTCATTTTCCTTCCTCCAATTAATAAAGTATAATTTATACCTCAGATTAACTGGTAGATAAGAAAGAAGAAATAATTCGCAATGCACAAATTTTATAAGGGAGGCAAACTTGTCCGTGTATTTTTACTACAGATCTAAAAAAGCAGAGAAAAACAGGAGCCAATCTAGTATACTGAGACATATATGTTCGGTTTACTAATCCTAGAGCTAAAAACATATATGAATGATTAATATTCAGTAATAAATTCTATTTCCCACCTGTGCCACTTAATGCTGGTCTTCTAGATCCAAAAAGGCCACTGGTGCGCTGTGTCCCCTCCTCTTGTTCAAATTCGCTATCTGGATTTGTAGATTATAAAATTAGATTATTACTTTTAAGAAGTTTTTAAATTATGCAGTAAAAAGAAATAATCAAGCTAGAGCGCCAAAAGTTAAAAGACGTGGAGTAATATCATTGAAGTTCAACAGAAATCACAACGAATATTTTTCTAAGTATTGCACAAAGGATTTCTCCATAATTTCTTTCAATTACAAATTACTTCCTCAAAATTTTATTAAAATTATTTTATGAAAGAATTGAGCCAGTGCTACACCAAAATATAGGCAAACGTTAAATCACCTCCAAAAGTAGCGCCGTTACTGCCCCAGAAACTTCACATTGCATCATATCACTGCTTATTCTACAGAATAGCAAGCACCCTTTGCTCCCACTGTTGCCAAATCAAACCTTACCAGTCCTGTACTGCAACTCTCCGGATCCCTGTACTTTTTTTAAAAAGTGACAACTAACTAATCTGCCACATATCTAGTAAACCATTATTACAAATTTATGTTTTTTGCTTCCAAAACCACTAATCAGTCCTCCTCTGTTAAAAGAGACATGTAATCCAACAGTGATTTTTGAAGACTATACCTTAGCCAAGGAGTGATGGCTGGGGAAATTTAAGGTAGGAAGCCACATTGGTGAAAGAAGTTATATCAGAAGATAGAGCCACAGAAAAGGCCACCTATCTATAAGGTGAGCCACATTACCAAGTCTCTAAAATACTTAATAGCATGTAACATTAAAAACTGAGTCACGGAAGATTCAGATACCCCAATTTAACCAGTATACAATTACATATTATATACAATGTAGGTGACTGTGTATCAGCCACTGGACTAAGCTATTCTCATATAATCTATGTAACAACCTCATGTGATAGGTATTTTTTATCATTTCCCCCTTAATGAAGCACACCATTTGCAATCCACTACTAACTTGGACTTCCCAGACCGAATCCTCCACGGCAGCCTCGGAAGCTGCCTCTTCCCCCTCTTCGGGATGACCCTGAAGCTTCCGAATCATTTCCATCTTGATAGCCTAAAAAATATTAAAACACACACACAGAACACCATGAAAATTAACAATAAAGAAGTCTTGGGTACACAGTGGCCAAATTGAATTTAAGCTTTATATAATTCAATGATTTAAATAAATATTTTAAGGCATTAACAAGTACTAAAATGGAACACCATTTTTGACTTATAAATGCTCAACTTTACTAATATAAGTAGAAATGGCTACAATTAAAAAAAAACACTGCTTGCTTTGAGAATCAAAAATAAAAATGATTAAAAAGAAAAAGTGTCACTTGTAACAAACTGAAAGTTGCCACAATTGTACTATTAACTGGAATTGCACAACCCACAGGAGGATTAAATAAAGAAATGCTTATATTTGCTCCCTATAGAAAGTAAACACCATATTCAAATCACGGATATGTAGTTACATACAAAGTCTGATCTCCTGTTATAAACAATACATTTTTAATTCAATTGAATACCAAAAAAATCAGTAAAACAATTCAGGTAAAATGTGATCCCACCTATGGCAGAATGAGATCAATTCAAAACCAAAATGCCAACTGGGTAGGAAATTTTAAAAACAGATTGTTTATGAACTTGCAACTATTTATACTGATTAAAGGTAAAAATTCTGCAATATTTCTTGGTACTGGATTACATATATTTTTAAAGCCTATTTATAAAATGGGGCAGAACTAATTCAAAGTAGATTCATAGTTATGCATCTATTACCGTAACCTTGCAAAGCACTCTTCAATCTAGTAACAATATATTTATCAATACTTACACCCACTATTTTATTCTAAATTATTTATTTGTGCCTCTTTATCTTTTAAACCTTGTCAGAATTTCTCTTCAAGAAAGTTTATCTTTTCCATCTGCTTTTCTTTTTTTTAGTTATAAGTTATTTTCTATAAATAAAAGAACATATAAAACCTATGTAAGTTTAAAATATAATGAAAACCTATAGGCCTACCACCACCCACTTTAAGACTAAACTGTTCCCAATACCTTTACTGCCCACGCATGTCTTCTGCCCTATATTGTTTCTCCCATCCCCCCGAGTACTTTCCCCAACCCAACCAATGTCCTGAATTGTTTTTCATTTCCTTGGTCTTATGGTAATGTTACTAACTATGTGCTTATCTTTATCAACATATTTACATTGTATCTATTTCTAATTCATTTATGTGTTATCTTTTTTACTTCCTGAGTTTTATTACTTCTTTTTAAAATTAAGTTCAACACTAAGCTCACTAATTTCTATCCTAAATAGATGCATTTAAGACTATAAAATTTCCTTTAAAAGCTAGCTGCTTTAGCTATATCCCATAAGTTTTGATATGTTCTGTTTTTACTCTCACAGAGTTTTAAATATTTCATTAATTCCATCGAAAACGTTATTCACAAACTGAGAAATTCAGTTTCCAACCCACAAAGGTTAGGCTTTTTGTTACTGATTTCTACTTTTATTGTACTTTAACAAGAAGACGTGGTCATAATATAAATTCTATGGTATATTTTGTGACTTCCTTTTGGCCTTAATAGATGGGCAAATTGTATGCATTTTCCATATGCTGGAAAAGAATATATAATTTATAATTTGGGAGTATATTATTTCAAAGAGAAATATTAAATCAAGCAACTGGTATTCAAATCTTCTAGAGTCTTCTTCATTTCTGTTCTGTTTAGTCTATCAGTTTCTGAGACAAAATGGTTTAAATCTAGGATTAAGAGTTTAACTAGGATTTGCAAATTTTTCTGATAATTACGTCTACTCTTGCTTTAAATGTTAGAGTCAAACCATGCTCAGAACTGTAATGTCTTCTCAGTGAGCATGTCTTTTAAGTAATTATCACTAATGTATGTGACTTCAAGTCTACTTTATCTTGTATTTCTATACCAGCTTCTTTCAGTTAATATTGGACTTTTTTTCTTTATTTTCAGTTCTGCACTGACATATATTTACACATAAGATTACTGATACATAGATTTTTATTTCTGCTATCTTATGTTTTATGTTTACTATTTTTCAATGCTTTTTATTCTCCTTTCTGTCCTATTAGATTTCCCCAAATGCTGTATTTTATTTTATGCTTTTATTGATATCCTTTAATTTCAACATGAATATTTAAGAACTATTTAAATTACTTTTATCCCAGACTCTTTCCTACAAAGCCCTGTCCTTCTATGGGATTTCTTCCACTAGTAACTTATATATTTTATTTTACCCTTTTTCTGATTACCCTTATATTTCACCATATTTAAGAAATCTTAGTTTCAATTTATTCTCTTTCCTATTGAGCTAGCAAAAATCTTGTCTTTTCTTTGCTAGTATTTTAGTTCTTTCATGTTTCTAAAACCCCTAAATTAATCATGATTAT